>OX632367.1:13298333-13770546 GCA_951751655.1 Ophion costatus
TCGCGTGTGCTCTGCCTTCGGTCATAGTCAGTAAAGATTCGTGAATTAAAAAAAAAAAAGAAAAAAAAACAAATACGGTCGTTGACACAGTAATCGTCACCTTGAGCAGATTGCTCAACTTCCCGAATTTATAGAGCTCAATTTGGTAAGTGAATAGACGTTATTTTAAGGGAGGATACCAATGAAAACTTTTCGAAGAAGTGTTTTTTTTTGGAAACACTTTTTAAAAATCCTTTGAACCTCCAAAAATATGATGGATATTTTTTTATAGCTATATAACAGTTTTAAAGTGTGTATTAGGTGTGTTATTTGATAACTTTTTATGCGCTTACACATGAAATCGAACCTACAACTTTTTTACGTGAGGCGGAGAGGGTGGGTAGAGAAATTATGTATATATAATATCAAAATTTACATGTCAATGGTAAAATCCCAAACATAACCTATTTATATATATAGGTATTTTGGTTTGGTATTTTACCATTGACATGTAAATTTTAAGATATATAATTCGAATCAACTGTTTACAAATACGTATAAAATGTATTAAACTTTACTATAACACACATATATGCATTATTTAAGGCCTTAGGCCACAGGATCGGGGATAAAATCATCTGCGAATATAACAATTTTTTCGCATGAAAAGTGATTCACTTATAAAATTAATTACACATCTATTTAGTATGAATATCAAGCTGTTAGAAAAAATATATATTTTTTTTCGATTTACAAAATGGCCGACTACTAATATCTTCTTTTGTTATCTTTTTTGTAGGCGCTCCGCGGCGTGACATTCAGCATCCACAATTTTTTACCTAGAACAAAAAAGAAAAATTCTCGTCAATCTACCTAGAGAAGTACGTAGGGAATTTAAAAAATATGGTTCTATTCAAAAGCTGTACGTATTTGAACTTAAGAAATGAATTTTCAGTGAAAAATTTCGTTATAACTGCTCATAAAATGAGAAGTTTTCGATTAATCAGAAATTCCGTACGTACTTCTCTGCGGAATGCAATCAGGAACATAACTTTTAAATTTGAAGTAAATCAAGTGAAAATTGTTGAAGTTATTTCTCACGCCAATTGGAAAAAAGCTGTTTCGAGAAGTTTCGAGTAGTCAGCCATTTTGTACTCGAAAAAAAAATGAAAATATTTTCTAATAGCTTGATATTCATACTGAATCGATGTGTAATTAATTTTATGAGTAATACACTTTTTCATACGAAAAAAAATGTTAAATTCGCACATGATTTTATACCCGTTATTGTGGCCTAAGCCCTTAAGACACATTTGATATCTAAATGTGTAAGTGTCTGCAATTACACGTGTTGTATTCTTTGAATTAGACATCAATAACATGTTAAAATTTAATGCGGTTCGAGTGTTTAAAGTACACATCAAATGTTTTTGAATTTTCTATAACACACATAACAACGTTGTTTTACGTTGTCTATAGCATTTACACGTGTTAATTACTAATATTGCACACCTTACGTGTCACAAATAACACAGTTGGATTTGCAGTGCACCTAAAGGTATATCTCCCCCATCAAATACATATTCAATGTATAAACATGACGACCACTCGGCCACTGACGACTACTGGGCTGACCACCTTAAATTGCTTCTAAAAAAACGATGGCAATTGTCAAAATTCCTTTCCCAGGATTTTCGTAAAATATCGAAATCCCATCGCAAAATGTTATCGAGAATAGTAACGAAGTGTAAAAAAATCCAGGATACACGAGATCCGAAATGGAAAATGAAATATACGACGAGAATGGGATGGTCGCTGAACCGCGTAGAAATTTGAGTCGCTCAGAATTTTACGAGGGAATAAAATAACTCGATTTCGGAGGGTTCCAGAGGAACACCGGGGATAGGATATTGAAAAATTAGATTTCCCACGTCTATAATCTACTGGAGTGTATTTCATCCTGAAATCCTGTTTTTACGGCGAGAGCCACTTTGGACGGATTCGTGAGAGAGCTTCGCAAGAAAGCAGTCCCGATATTATTGGCGCTCACAAGCTCTCCAACCAAGTGGACACTTGTGGAGCTCATAGTTTACAACTACGACCTGTGCTGCCTTGCTATCCCGTCCTCCGTGGAAAAAGTATTTCAATTTATAATTTATATATATGGCAAAGTTATTCTTCGCGGAGCATCGAAAATGTTTGAGATTCTTTTTCAATTGGTGCACGTTGATGGATCACAGTGCATTTTGTCCGAAGTCATTCTCAGCCAATTTCCATCATGAGTGATCGACACATGGGGAGGGGCAAGAAATAGTAATGTTGTCGAGTGGCTCCGGAAACGACGTTTTTTTAGCAAATAGTCGTTCTTTTACTCTGTTCTCGAAATTTTAGTGTACTGCTATATTTATTGAACAAAAATTATGTTAAGGGGCTAGACCACAGTAACGGGTATAAAATCATGTGCGAATTTAACATTTTTTTTCGTATGATAAAGTGATTCACTCATAAAATTAATTACACATCTATTTAGTATGAATACCAAGCTGTTAAAAAATTTTTTTTCCGATGTACAAAATGACCGACTACTAATATTTTCTTTTGTTATCTTTTTTCCAATTGGCGTGACAAATAACTTCAACAATTTTTACTCGATCCACTTCAAATTAAAAATTTATGTTCCTGATCGCATTTCGCAGAGAAGTACGTACGGAATTTCTGATTAATCGAAAACTTTTCATTTTATGAGCAGTATTATACGAAATGTTTCACTGAAAATTAATTTCTTAAGTTCAAATACCTGCAACTTTTGAATAAAACAATATTTTTTTAATTCCGTACGTACTTCTCAAGGTATTCTAATGTAGATTGACGAGAATTTTTATTTTTCGTTCTAGGTAAAAAATTGTGGATGCTAAATGTCACGCCACGGAGCGCCTAAAAAAAAATAACAAAAGAAAATATCAGTAGTCGGCCATTTTGTACATCGAAAAAGAATATATTTTCTAGCAGCTTGATATTCATACTGAATAGATGTGTAATTAATTTTAGGAGTGAATCACTTTTTCATACGAAAAAAAATTGATAATTCGCACATGATTTTGTACCCGTTACTATGGCCTAACCCCTTAAGGCCTCATATACCTTTGAACGGTCGGAAAGCAAGGCTTTTTTTAATACTAATAAAGCAATTAAAATTAGGTTTGGAGGGTTGAGTTTACATAACTGTAAGTAGTCAAATCCATTTTTTATTTTCCAAACACCAAGAGACGTCTTTTTTATACTCTTTTAGGACCTCTATGGGCGATTTCCTTGGAAACGCATATCTGCGCCTAGAGCAAAGAAATTCTTTTTTTTTCGTAATCTCCATGAATTTTGCCAGCGAAGTACACACGATTATTACAAAATTTGGTTTTTCCGAATTTTGCACTATTGTGAAAAAAATCGCATATTTGCCTTAAAAGCGACCTCAATTTGTTTTTAAAAACCGTAATTTTTAATCGATCGTGAAAATCATGGGTACTTCACTAGAAAATCTATCTAAGAAGCTCCAGTTGAAATTCGAAGACGATCGGTTGAAAATTGTAGGAGCTACGAGTCCGCCCGATTTTGAAAACACGGTTTCGAGAAAAACGCGTTCAAAGTTTCAATCCCATTTTTTCGGACGTTTTTTGGAGACGTTTTTGGGACGTTTATACATTTTTTAAGCCGATAGAAGAATAAAACGAATACTTTTTTTTCGAAGGTGTTCAGGGTGTCTCAGAACTGACTGCGTTCCCTGAAATGAGGAAGGTGGGAGTGAAATTCTGAGTCGATTGATATAAGCATGTGTGGGTCTCAGATCAACCCCTGAATTATTATTAATTTGTAAAGGCGGGCCAATCAGGTGCGCCCAACGTACGCCGGCTCATCGGGCGTACCTGATTGGCCCATCTTTAAAAATCAATAATAATTCAGCGGTTGATCCGAGACCCACACATGCTTATATCAATCGGCTCAGAATTGAATCCCCGACCTGCCATTTTAGGAAACACACTCAGTTCTGGGACACCCTGTATAAGGCCTTAAGACGAAATTACACTGAAAAGATTTGAGCAGCTACACATAATTAGCTACACGATAGTTTTCGGAACTTTTCTCACAGAATGCCATGGTCCAAGTGTCAAATCGCGTTTTTTAAGGATGGCTAGGATCTACTTCTCTTCGACTTGCGATTGGCTCAACAGAAACATTATTTTCTAACCTCGTTCGAATACGCTTTTCCGAAATAAGCGAATCTGCCGTTTTTTCTCCAACATCACGAAAATCGGGGAGTCGTAGATCCTTCCTCCAGTGGTAAGACATCGACTGTCAAAATTTTGCGTCATTCGGTTCAACCGTTTTTGAGAAAAGTTCCGAAAACCTTCAGTGGATTTCTTTACCAACCGAAACATGCGTCATTTCGCGTTAATTTTTAAAACACACATAACCGTATTCTCAACGTTCTAATAACAAAAAAAAATCCGGCTCAAACCCAATACGCGAATAACACGTGAAAAAAACCTCGGCAATGGTAAAATCTGCTTCAAAGCATACTCTGTAAGACAAAGTCAAAAATCTTAAAAACCTCAAGGCTGCTCGAATTTCCCATTGGTGTCAGGTCCTTCGAGTCCGCGTTCAATGCCTCCGTCGCCCTGAAGGGAAAAATTGCCACAAGCAAAATCGGCTTCTGCAAATATGTACGAAAGGGAATTTCCTTTCGAAGCTACTTTCATTCAAGTCGCGTCAACCCGCGGATTTCCATGAACGGGATTGAATGCGACGAGTGCGCAGTGTACTTGACACGGCCAGGCCCGTGACTATTGCGGATTCCTCGTGACACCAGCTGCATACTGGAAGTGACGTGACTGCCTCAATTAAGGGGGAGATACCTTTAGGCGAGGAAAAAATTGCTGATTTTCATGATTTTTTTTAAACGAAAGATTTCTTCACCATTTTTGAGACTTAGGGTATGTTTGGTTACTACTTTTGGCTGTTACGTGGTACTTTTTTCTTTCATTGATTTTTAAACATGGCGGAGGCATGGCACGGTCTTCTGAACGGGTCGCGGCGGACGGTGTCAGACGGCGTGACACGTAGCGTCAGCGGGAATAATCTGAAAAAAACCAACGTACTTTTTTCTTTCATTAACACTCAGATGCAGCATATGAACCAAGAAAAAATGAGGAAAATTGAAAATCGATGGAATGGTACGCTTTGGAAAGAAAAAGATTGAATGTTCCGAAAAAAATGTCAATATATGGCAATAAAAAAATACTTTCTTTTATTTCGAAAAACATTCAGGCTCATATTTTAGATAATAAAATTAGGAAGGTTTATACCAAATATCATCAGAATCGGACGATTAGTGTTTAAGCTATACGTCCCGCCAATTTTGAAAATGCAGGTTACATGTAGCAGCCAAAAAGTTACATGTAACAGCCAATAAATATACCCTAAGTCTCAAAAAAGGTGAAGAAAGCTTTCGTTTAAAAAAAAATCATGAAAATCAGCAAATGTTTTCCTCGCCTAAAGGCATCTCTCCCCTTAAGGGGGCTTGTAATCTCGACCAAAACGTAGCGAAGATGACCTGAAAGCGAGCTCGCGATTATGGCTACGGTGGTGGAGAATGAGGTGGCGTAAATTTGCGATAACTTACATATACCGGAAACCGCTGCGGGGGTGTATGACAGGCCGTCTCTCTATCGCTACAGTGAAACTGGTAGTCATCGAGCTTCCCTCGTAAACGGATACGTGCGAGACGGCAGACCAGGGAGCTGCGGTATAAATTGGTTATGTATTTATAAATACACACACACACACAACCGACACTTCGGTACTTTGAGCGGTACTTCGAGTGAAGCAGCGTTGCGCATGGCCGATATTCGGAGCGGTGATCGTTTAACCGTGCACCGACTGGCGCATTAACCACTCACCGGACGGCCAATACTTCTGAGACCTTGCTGTGGATAGTTGAGTAAAAACTTCTGTGCACCAGACAATCAGAATCATATGGGGCCGTCTATACCGACACGGGTTTTCCATACTTTCCCCGTACCCTCGGCAAATGCACTATAGTGTAGCTCAAGGGTGACCACCACTGTGACGGGTCGAAAAAATCGACTTTTTTTGTATTTTCTCAAAGTATACATATTCAAGAATACGTGGAAAAAATTTCAAGTAAAAATATTGAACATTGACCAAGTTGGAGACGACTTACAAGGAACATCCCTCAGGTGTCCGCCTCCGATTTTGTTGAAACTCATATATGTGATAGAGCATCAAAAATTTTGAGACACGTATTTTTTTTTATCGGCAGAAAAACGGTTTTGAGGGGTGAAACGCACCCTCGAAAATGGGGATATTTTTTCGTTTTTCGTCGATAACGTTTTAACGGTATGAGATATAAGAAAAATTCAAATTGCAACAATGTTTATTTTTTCATGTACTATACATTGGAGATGAGAACGATACCATTATCGACGAAAAACGAAAAAAAAACCCTATTTTCGAGGGCGCGTTTCACCCCTTAAAACCGTTTTTCGGCCGATAAAAAAAAATATGTATCGCTTACTTTTCGGTGCTTTATAACATATCCAAATTTCAACAAAATCGAAGGGTGTCACCTGAGGTATGTTCCTTGTTAGTGAGAGCAGGTAGCGCAACTATTCACGTATACTAAAATTGTCAAACGCGTTTTTGTCAAAACGACTTTTCTGACCCTGGACGGTATCATAATAACTCTGCCTATAATTGTCCGATTTTCAATATTATAAACCAAAATGTTCGTAATTGCAATAGTTTTTTTCTGGAATTTAGTACTTTGCAGCCCTCGAAAATAAGTAAACCTTTTGCGAAAATTACTCTTTTTTTGAATACCCGTGATATTGTATTTTTTTTTTTAGAAGGACGAATACGTACATCAGGAACTATACATATATGTGTAGATTGGGAAACTTTTTTATTTTGACTTTTCAAACCAACCATTTTCAAGACATCGATCCGGTCGTTGGGCAAGATTTTTTATACAGAGGCTCTAATATACCTCAACAACATTGTTAATTTTTAATTTTTAAATAAATATTTACACGAAATGACGTTTAATGTTTGCTTAATAACATACCTTTTTTCCGAGTCCGAAATAAATAATCTAGTAGACAAAAAAAATCGCATAAATAGACCCTTTTTCGGCCTGTCACAGTGTCCACAGGCCCCTCCCTGTGGACGCAACGAAATGTAGGTTAGGTTAGCGAAGAGAGGGTAGAGAGTGATAGAAAAGGGTTCAATAGCGAAGTGTACTGCGTGGAAACCCGCAAGAGTAGGTATATGTTGTAACTCAGTGAATAAAACATACTTCATTATAAATACATGTATATCTATACCCAGCTCCGTCAGAAACTTCAATCACATATCACTCATTATTCGAATCCGTTCCATAATGAAAATCGACTATACCGAGTGCACATACTTCTTTCTCGTTTCTTTTCTAAAGTGGACAAAATTACGTATGTTTCACGTCAGCTAGCTGATATGCAACGTTGTTATTTATATATTCGATGTCATTATTTTGAAATACCGTGAAATTATTTTTATCAAATTCTTGGGACAAATTAAAATTCCATTTGAATAAAGATTCTTTTCTCCTTCTCATACATACACAGCCACATGTGTATGCATTTGCCTGGGTTAGTGATTTATGTACACGGTGGTAATTTATGTACGTACTACATATAACCGCGCATATATACACACATGCGGGTGTATGCGTCCACTTTTCCCATATATACGGGGTGTTCTGTAGTTTATAGATCATCCTGCAACTGTCGATAGGTCAGATCATGTCCTACTATACGCTGGAATTTCAGCTTGGTAAAAGTTCCCGGTTTTCGAGATTTTGGGCTTTAGGTTATTTTTCGAAAAAAATCATCTGCTTTTGGGTTTTGCATGCCATTTCTACAAATAATATGAATCGACAATAACTAAGCAACCTTTCAAAATAATTCGCACGATATCTGTAGTACATTTTATTTACACCACTATTAAATGAAAATGGAAATTCTGCATAAAATATTTGTTCATAAAGTTTCCTGAACATTTAAGGTTGAAGACGCCTTTTCTAGATAAAACAAATAACCAAGAGGATTTTTTTTAACTGGGTCAAAAAAGTTATCATTAGTAGAAATGGCAGGTGAAAAACCAAATCAGGTGATTTTTGTCTCAAAAACCGGTAGGACATGATCTGACCTATCGAAAATTGCAGCTTTATCCATTCATAACAAGAGAACCTATGTATATATATACAGAGTGTTCGGAAGGTCGATGCAAGGCGCAGAGGGGTGATAGGTCACTTCGTGAGGAACATATCTAGCCTAGGTTACCTTAGTCCAAAGTCCTTAGATTTCGAGTAATCATGGTAAGTATGATTTTTGGAAAATTTCCCAAAATTAGGTACTAACTCGTTTACCTCTCATGTTAATGGTATTTTTTTGAAAATAGCATTAACATAATTAACGGTATTTTTCTTTTGACAAGTTTTTTGTTCTTTTATTTTTTGACAAGCTTTTATTTTTCGACAAGCTTTTATTGTTTGACAAGTTTTTATTTCTTGAGAAGTTTTTATTTTTTAAGTTTCTATTTCTTGGCAAGTTTTTAATTATTTTCATGTTTTGACACGTTTTTAATTATTCAACACGTCCCATTTAGTTAGTTGTGTGGATACAGATGATTGTATTGGTGTTTGTCAATTGAATCCACATTAAGCTAAGACGCAAATAAGTGTTTAGTTACCAACTATTGTCTGTTCGAACATTATGAACGAGTTAGTACCTACTTTTGGAAAATTTTCCAAAAATCATACTTACCATGATGACTCGAAATCCTTGGACTTGGACTAACGTAACCTAGGACAGATATGTTCCTAACGAGGTGACCTACCACCCCCTTAAGGCTTTGCCAAGACGTTGTGTGTATGTGTGTACACTCCGCAGACGTTTCTAGTGTAACAACCACAAACGAGTGGTTCTCCACACTACACACGCACACACACAATACACTTACTCCCACTTTCCCAAACTTTCCCCCCTCGGGCTTGTACAAATTTTATCCACATTCATCTCAAACTCCATCGCGACGATTAATCATGAGCCGACATGCCTCGCGCGGACCATCCGCCGGTGATAAATTAAATTTCCTTGCACGTTCGCGGTGTGAAAAAAAAACTAAAAAAAAGAAATTACGAGTCCGCGGTACAATTCCTCGGTAAACTTATTCATGAACATTTTTCCGAGGCTGCTTCAATGAAAATGTATTAACGGATGTGGCAGACTGATTGGATTAAATGAAATGCAAATGAACATGTCTCGAGTGAAAAAAAAACGCTTTTTCGCTTTTCCACGATCGATCAAACTTTTTTGCAAATATTAGCAATTCAGTGTGTGTGTGTGTGTGTGTGTGTGTGCGTATGTTTTGGTGAATGAAGTAAAGAAGCTTGCGGCTTGCTTATGTTTCGTTCGGCTTTTAAAAATGTTAGTGATGAACCGACCGAGGGTGTACCGGAAACGACGATGCCTTCGGACGTGCTCAACCGATTCACGATCAACGAAGTTGTTGAAATTTCGATGAACGTCGGCAGGTCCCGGCAAAATTTACAGATAGATAATATTGACAGTAAATGCGGCTCGGTACCCCAGATGAATACTGATTTATGGAAATAGTTGCGACCTGGTTATGAAAATTTGCACATTCGTATTATACCGGAGAAGCCGTAGGTACCTATTTATTCACACGTATACATACGGATACAGGCGCTTCGTCATTATTATTATAATTAAACGCACGTAGGTCGTACGTGACGAAAACGAGGAAAATCACTACGATAATTCGACCGCGCGATCGTTCATACCGACGAAAGGAAGCGACAAAAACTTTGCGCCTGAGATCCCTGCACTGGCGTAGCCGAGAGGGGGCACGGCCAGTGTTGGGAAAAATTGTATTGATAGGGTAACTTAAGATGAAGTATTAATTAATTGCTCATCACGAGTACGACAAATAACAATCGATAAATTGTGATTGTGATAACTCACGATTAAAGTGACTTTCCACAAGTAGAGACTAATAAATTTTCAATATTTTTTATGAATTTGGTTAAAAAATAACAATCAAAACTGATTATAGTATAAAGTAGAGTGGCGTCAGAACAAATGTGTAAGTTATTGAAATACGTACATGAGTATCAAATAATATACTGACATTGATCGTCATCATTAATATATATATATATATATATATGGAGAGGTTTATGCCGGGACAATTTCGGAGCTGAAGCAGTTCATAGGGGGACATTTGGCACATACGGGGACGGTCCCGGTATTTTTTTATATGCAACGGTTAATAGTGGTACCGGTCCCAATATGTTAAACCGGTTAAAATGAGGACCCTCCGAATTACTTGTTGAAAGGTATTTACGGGGACCAGAAAATATGACAGCCGTGTATGAAAATGTGCACTCGACTCGAAATGATGCCCACGTGGGATTTGCATTATGATCCGCAAGTCTTCGCATACTTCGCAAACATTGCGCACAAGAATCAAGTATAAGTCGATCATAGTGGAAGATAATTAATTATCTCGGAATGAACCATAACCATTCGGATTTAAAACGAGAAAAAATGTAACTACCGTTTACAGATTTCTAAATTGTAGAAACATTATAAATCCAGAGTACACGTCTATAGGTATCGCTGACATCCGTTTTTTATACCAACGACATTGTTCTCCAAATCCTAATTTTGATTTCATATTTTATACAGTCCGCCCTCTCAATAAACACGGAAGAGCTCCCAAGGAGAAGAGTATTTCCGAGAATTCGGCTACCCCCACCAGGCGCGCGCTCTACGCTCACTGGCTCTCTTTGTCTCTCTCGCTCTTTATAGCATGCGAACCTCCCAATAAGCACGCTCGAACGAATGTGAACTTTTTCACGTTAAGTAACTATCTATTCATCCCATTTTACTCATCTGAGCTCTCCTCTGTTGGGCGTGCTTATTGAGAGGTCGGCGCGCAAATTCACTCGAGCGTGACTTGAGCTCGGAATTCGAGTCGAAGTAGAGGAAAGTGCTCGAGCGAGAAACTGGGGAAGCATGCTTATTGCGGGCTTGCTTATTGAGAGGTTGGACTGTAATTATAAATTATTGGTATAAACGAAATATCGATACAGAAATGATATGCTGGGGTATAACTGAGAGGTTTGGGTCGTGATAAAATGTTAAACTTCAATAATTATAAATTGTTGTTATAAACAAAATATCGATACAGAAGTGATATGCTGGGGTATAACTGAGAGGTTTGGGTCGTGATAAGATGTTAAACGATCAGTAGAACTCCCTCACACAAAATCGAAAAGAGTTCTGGGCTTTCAAAAATCTTTAATACAGTCCGACCTCTCAATAAGCAAGGAGAAGAGTATTTCCGAGAATTCGGGTACCCCCACTAGGCGCGCGCTCTACGCTCACTGGCTCTCTTTGTCTCTCTCGCTCTTTATAGCATGCGAACCTCCCAATAAGCACGCTCGAACAAATGTGAACTTTTTCACGTTAAGTAACTATGTATTCATCTCATTTTACTCATCTGAGCTATCCTCGGTTGGGCGTGCTTATTGAGAGGTCCGCGCGCAAATTCACTCGAGCGTGATTCGAGCTCAGAGTTCGAGTCGGAGTAGGGGAAAGTGCTCCAGCGAGAAACTGGGGAAGCGTCCTTATTGCGGGCGTTCTTATTGAGAGGTCGGACTGTATTCATACGCAACTTGGTTATGATATCGGTCGGAGATGCTTCTTCCGATTGTATCAATAAAGCAGGCCAATTAGTACTGGTAAGTCCTCCTGAACTCAGCCAATCTATATGAGAAAAAGAAGACTTAACGTCGGGGCGTATTTTTAGGAAGACAATCGACATAAAATCGTTGCTGATTGTGAGTTGCAACGGTTAATGCCGAGACCACAAATGAGGCCAGGTATCGCAGTACCTATTTGAATCAATATAACACGTTGACTGGTACTCGCACATAACATTGCGTACAAATAAATAAATCTAGACTATCTATTGCAGAGGCAAAAACTAGGACAATGAATGACACGGGCCATTTGAAACACTACGAATTGGCGCCGGTACCCATAAGTACCATTACGTTTAGTTATGTGCATCTATATGTAATGGTATGTATGGGTACCGGCACTAATTCGTGACGGTTCATACAAGGACCGGTACCCGTACGTACCATTGCATATACATGCGCGCATATATATGTAATGGGACCTATGAGTACCGATCCTCGTATAAAACGGTACGAATTTGTTAAGACGAGTACGTTAGCTATGAACCTTAACGCTTTAACGGCCACGCCTATTTCTGGATGGTTCAAACCCATTTCCTATGAGTAGGAGGTAGTATTTTCGACTATAGCAAATTTGCTACTAACATTTTCACCCGCTCGGTTCCAACTATTATTTTAATTCAATAAAAAATCTTCAAAGCCTAGTTCGTCCAGTCAAGCTTCCTTTACACAATTCTATCAAAAAATATTTCAAGAATGTCCATTTGCTTTCTTTTTTGACAAAAAACGGTCAGCGGATCGAATGCTGGGGCAAGCGTCGTAAATTTTCACGACAACATTGTTGCCATATTAACATGATTCGTATGTTTACGTTTGGATTTCAAGCTATCCCAGCATTTTAGCTGCATCTAGCATAGATTGATGGAACTGTGAAGTAGCTGGCCTGCTATAGCGTCCTTACGCTTTTCACCAACGGGGTCAAAGTGAACATAGCGAATTTGCTACGATGGCAGCTAAAGGGTAAACGAACGTGTAGAATCCATGGATGAGAAAAACTACGCATGTTTTTAACATGATAATCGATAACACGATAAGCGTTACAACGGTTTCAAAGCACAACCGATTGCTGGGATCGTCCCCGTAAATCTAGACCATCTATTGCAGAGGTAAAAACTAGGACCGTAATTAACACCGTCCTCGTATGAAACGTTACGAATTAGCGCCGGTACCCATACGTACCATTAAATATAAATGTACACATCTATATGGAATGGTACGTATGGGTGCCGTTCCTCGTATGAAACGTTACGAATTAGCGCCGGTACCCATACGTACCATTACATTTAGATGTACGATTAATTGCAACATGCAATTAAATTGAATGCAATTACTTTTTTAGTCAATCAATTAACTGATTGACAATTTCATTGATTAACGCCCAACACTGGGCACGGTTAGTCGGTCTGGCGTTACGGTCTACGTACGTGGGGGGGGGTCGAGGTTTGCGTTACGTCACGATTTTAGAACTAACAGAAATAGCAACATGTTTGCATGTTCAAGTTTTTCAAATTTTAAACTCATCGTTCAGAATAGATGCAGTGCAAGCTCTTATTATTTTGAGAAATATAATGAAGATGAAAAACTGCCATATCGGCCGCGAATTGATACTTTAATGTAAGCATCAATATTCTAGAAAAAAAAACATAACTTTATATCAAGAAAAGCGGAACGAAAACTTTGATCGCGATTTTCTCGAAACTACTTGTTTCGACCTTGTCTCAGCGAATACTCAAAAACTATCGAACGATTTTCAATTTTTTTCAAACATTTTTGTAATCGCAGTGACCAAAGTCGTACGTAGCCGCTTTTTAAATTCTGGTCATTACTATTTTTCAAGATTGCTTGAGTACAAAAAGGGCCTTGAAGATAGAAAAAAATGTCTAAACTATCGGCATTTTGTAAAAAAACCAAAATAAAAAACCGCTACGCATGACAATAGCTACATTTGTATAGATTTCGATAAATTGTTGACTTTTTATTTACAGATAACATTTCATGAAGATATCGATAGGACAATGAAGAGAATTTTTTTTCGTCGCCGAACCAAGGTTAATTTTTTTTTAATTGATAAAAATTGGTATAAAACTAGATGGATATATACTTCATAAAATGAGTATAAACCCGATCCTTTCATAATTAGTTATTTTTTTTTTTTTAACGCAATTATTGACGCCGAAGCACCCGTTACGTAACGGAAGAGGAAGGGGTTCAGGCCAGGCGTTACGGTTCTGTTACGTGGGGGGAAGGGGGGGTATAAAAATTGGGAAATTCCGCGTTATGTCATTTATGTACGCCCCCATACATCGAGGCATATTACAAAACTATATATACAGATATAAATGTAAAAAATGTATGTGTGTGTGCTTTTAAAATTCCTGGTCGTAGTAAAAGAATACGATTGTCGAACTATTTTTTGGGTGTCCAATACGACTATTTTTCGCGAAGCATTTTTACTCCAGTCCACCGGAAGAACTCTTCCGACGTCTGTCATCCGGTAAGATTGTCACACGTTATCGCAGCCCGGAAATTACCAACGCATCTCATTTTTCGTATAATGGCGATACCTCATTAGCGAGAACGGTAATCAAAGCGAGTAGATGACAAGGGCAACACGAGGAAAAAAATAATCATATTCGTTAAAAAAGACTCGTCATTTATTTTACTGAAAACATGTCGCAACAATATTTTTTCTGCGATAAAAACGAAACCGATTGAATTGTTTGGCGTAGCGTAAGTGAAATTGGTAGAAATTGATTGACACAGCTACGGCGAGCAATTTCTTGGTAAAATATTCGTAGAATATTCAGTTGTGATCTGAGGCATTTTTAAGATTTATCAAGTAACCGATAAATCGATCGATCGATTTGTCGTTGGGGACAGAGTCTGATGATAAAAAATGGAAAGGGAGATAGAAGTTTCAATATGCAGGTCGTATGGCGGCGAGTTCACAGAAGAAGGCGAAACGAATGTTGCAATTGACGTCATCCATACCGCCATTTTTCAAAAGAGCACCGCAATGTTGAACGCCGCTACCGTTGTCCGGTTGTCCGCCCCATTCTTCGCTCCACTTCGTGTAGCCGTTCTTGTGGAGCGAATCACCGAGGATCGTTACCCAGTCGCCCTCGTTGTACAGGTCGTGTATGCCAATGAATGCCTCGTCCGTGTTCACTGCACCCCTTATCGTACCAGCTGTTCTAAACAGGTCCAGCAATATCTGCAAAAAATTTACCGCTCTCTCGTAAGCATCTACAGCTTCAGGCCTTGCCCATTCAATTCGAAAGAAAACAACTATTTTTCCTCTTTCGTTATTGAATGAAATGATGACGTTCGACAGAAGATCAATCCTTTGGAAAATCAAATATTTTCGGCAATTACTCTCATTTGGCGCAACCACTTTTCTTTTATTTTGACATTTCGGAACAATAGACGAAATGTTACCATTCGATTTAAATTTATACAGTCATATAATACTTTGTCATATACTGAATGCCCCCTCTAAATTTAGAATCGATTGTCTACATCTGTTCTGTAAAATTTACACTTGAAAAAAAAACACTTTTCAAGAAGCTATTCCACTGTGACGGCACGGAAAAATCGATTTTTTTGCATTTTTCAACTTTGTTCCATCATCGAATTTGGTATCCAGTGCTGGTAAAGTGGATTTTCACTTTACCGACTCAGTGCAGCACTTTAAAGTAGAAGCGCTCGGTGCGCGCGCTCTAGTACGGCTACCCGCTGCGCGCCCCTGACAGCTGTTGGGAACAGCTGTTTTGAATTTATACCCGAGTATACAGTTATACACATATACTGTATAGCAGTACTCACTGTGTGAGTAAAAGGACGCTCTACCGGTTAGTATTGTATAGTATAGTATAGTAAGCTTTAAGGTAGTTCCTCTGCGAAAATCTCAACCAAAAGTTTACATACCATGTTCATGTTTAAAAGATTGATGATTGGTTTAATTAGTAATGAATAAAATTGAAAACTACGCAATATTGACTCGGTACTAGTAGATAATGGGCTGGATATCATTTATTGCCGTAAAATATATTTTATATTGTGTTTTTGATCTGGCATTACCAGTAAACTTTTTGCCGGGACTGTCGAGGCTTTGCCCCAATCCACTCGTTCGCTTGCAGGCCGAGCAGGATATATGCTATACGACCAAAATTGTGAGAGCTTCTCATGGTTATATCTTCGAAACTAGATGGTGAATCATTCTCATTTTTTTCACATTATTCGTGATATCTTACTCTAGCTTATCCTTGTTTTTTATCATTTTCTTAATTTCAGTTTTGACGGTAGAATTAATGATGCTCTGTTTGCCCATCATAACGCATTTGTTACGTGTAAACCAAGCCAACTTTAAGTGTAAATATCTCAGGTTTGGGGTGGTCAAACTTATTCAAATTGCACAGGTGTTTGGATAATGTAATATGATAATAATGTAATGTAATAATAATGATAATATAATAATGTAATATGTAATATGATAATAACATATATGTCAAATTTCAACCATTTCTTAATTCAACTCTTCTATGGAGGTACTACCTTAAACGCGTTTTTCTCGAACCGACTTTTTTTCACCTGGCGTTGGTGATTTCGGAAAAACGGCTTAACCAATCGGGCTAAAAGTTTCACTGCATATTCAGCATATGTAATGGCTATCGACCGAACGAGAATTATTGAAAAATATCAATTTTAACTTATTCTTTTGACTAAATTATGACGAAAAAAACGTGTTTTACGAACACTTTTGCAAAAAACGATGCCATTTTGTTATTTTGCAATATAAAATAATAATCCTAGCTCGGGCGATAGCGACATACCAATTAAGAATCTTTTTGAATTTTTTGTTTCCGATTACCTGGGAAGCGCAAATCATCAACGCCAGCAACATACTTCCGTCATGCCTTTACACGATTATAAATTCTTAAACAAACATACATTTATATGCAACACATTTTTTTGTTCCGTAAGAGTGTCTCTTTGTGGGAAAAAAAAGTTTGTACCAATACATGCAATAGTTTTAAAAAAATTATTAAAGACAGCATATTTTTGTATCCGTCATAGTAGAATTTTGCCCCTCAAGGGGTCTTCTCACTTTAGACGCTAAAAAAGGCTATTTTCATCAATTTTTTTGATAGGTTTATATTGTAGATATCGATATAAAAGTTTTTACACTTAATAAATACACTTTCGAAAGACATGAAAAAAGATTTTTTTGTGTTTATGTAACCCAAACAAACTTTGAACGCGTTTTTCTCGAAACAACGTTTTTCGACGGCTTGTTGATAAAATCTTCGAAACTACTGAACCGATCCTTATGAAATTTCAACCACACATTCTTTACAACTATAGCTATAGCGCATATCAAGGATTTTTAAAATTTTGATATTCACTATTTGTTGCCAAAAACGGTGAAAAAACACGTTTTTTTTGTTTAGCGAAAAATGTCTGCCATTTTGTCATTTTATCATATATCAAAAATCGTTTGGTATGCGCTATAGCCATTAACATACTCAATCGAAAACCGTGTGATTTTTTTGTTCCGGATGATCCATCTCCGAGATTTGCATCAACAGCGCAGACCTGCAATTTTTTGGGGCATTTTTTAACTACCGTTTTCGTCTATAAATAGTGACTTAAATAAATAATGTTTTTTTAAAATGTATTTCGTAAGTGTATTTATTGAGTGAAACCACTTTTATGTCAATATCTATAATATGAACCTATAAAAAAATGCATGAAAATAACCTTTTTAGCGTCTAAAGTGAGAAGACCCCTCAATATAATGAGATGCCTACGCTAATCGCCGAATGACAGTATTACGCACGAAATAGTGTGAAACAGTATTCAAAATGTTATGAAAAACTGTCAAATCACTCCGTACGTTATGACAATTTCGTCATCAGTGTAATTATGACACTGTCATAATGCAATGAACATTTTTTTCGCCCCATTTCGTGCGTGAACTGCCATTCAGCGATGACCGTAGGCATCTCCCTACATTACAAGAGTGTTTTTTCCAATTCTAAATTCTATAAAATCGGTGTAGACGATCGACGTAAGGGCAGATATACACCTAGGAGCCGAAAAAAAAGATTATTTTTGTGAATTTTTTCAAGGACAACTATTTGAAATTTCGGACTGGGGTTTTAATTATCTAAAAGTATATACATTCAAAAATATGTTTAATTTTCTTTATTTAAAAATATCAAAAATATACAAGGATATTGTATGATCCTTGGAGCGTTGTAAAAAAACGGTACCCAAAATTTCTCGAAAACCAATTAACCGATTGCCTTGAGGTTTTCTGTGGTTATTCTATATACCATTATCTAGTACTTGTCATAGCCGATTTTGAAAATATCTATTTGTGACAAAATGGCGGACGTTTGAACATAAATAGTGATTTTTGGGCCAAAAAATTAATTATTATTTTGCCTATAAAACAAAAACTAAGTAATGGACTGTCGAAAAATGCAAAAAAAATCGATTTTTTTAAGTGTCACACTGGTATAGCCCCTTAAAATTTGAAGCGTACATTCATGACGAAGAACTTGCAATATGAAAATTCAATCAAATGGCAACATTTCGTCAACAGCCCCGAAATTCCTCAAAGCCATACGCAGTATCTTTCTCGATCGCAATGAGCTCCCGTGTAAAAAAGTTTTTTTCAGGGAGCAAGCCGTAAAAGCTGCAAATTTCGAAGTGTGAAACGAGAGCGCTGAAATCTTACTTGTTCCTCGACCAGAGAGTCTATGACAGCCAGATGTCCACCTTCCTCGTTGCAGACCTTTCTGGCCTCGTTGAAGGTGGCCGCCCTCGTGTGGAACTTGTGGCCACCCACGCCTGGGGTGTAACGGTAGTCGTCCCTCTTGGGGACCCCGAGGGTGCTCAAATCGCAGGCACACGCCATCCCGTGGATGACCATGTTACGCAGACTCTCGGGATTCAAGCTCGCCTTGCACCTTGGAAATATGACGTTTGGCAAAACGCCACCGTCGCTTCGCGAGCATGGTGGAAACGTCGAATTTTCGATCGACGTCGGTTCCACGGTGGTGTCGATCGGCGACGATCTAACCGCGACAAAAACACTCGCCAGGATCCATAAAATTGACAACATCCTCCAGCGACAACGAACTTTGTTATTTTATTTTTTTCTTATTTAAAAAGAATGTATTTATTTATTTTTTCAGCCGTTGTTTTTTTTTTAAATGTATTTATTTATTTTTGTAAATAAATGTGAAATGTAAAATGTACTTATTTGTTTTTTTTAGCCGTTTGGAAAGGACGCGGTATTTTTTTTCGCCGCCGTCAACGAGGCGTAAGAATGAGAAGAATTTTTCTTGTACCGGGTCGTATAATGGTATGCAGGACGATAGGTCCGCTCAGGCCAAAAGCATCTCGAGGACTAGCGCGCAGAGAGGGCCGCTCGGGGAGCCCCGATCTCTTTTGTGAAAGATGATCTCTCGCTCTCTCCCGCCACCGGACCGCTGTCCCTTTCGCGTTTTGCCGCATAGACGGTTTTTCAGCCTCCACGGAGGACTCCGGGGAGATCACGAAGACAGCACCACGTGCGTGATCCTTCGCCTCGTTTTTCTTAGATCTCAAGGTCCCGAGCGACGAGGGCCCTTTTTCCTCGAACCAAGCTGCCTACCCGCCTTGGCCCTACGGCGTTTCTTACGGTCGAACAGCCCAATGATCTCAATTAGTTTCGGTGGAAATTTTGAGCACTTTGCGATGACATTAAAATCTGATAAAAATCAGCCGCATTGAAGATGCCGAGAAAATTCGTTTCTAATAATTCGAATGACCAACATTTATAAGTAAATTGTCTTAACAAAAATTTGCTCGAAAAATCTCCGGTAAACTTGATTTTTTGTGATGGTAAACGAATTATGATATTTTTCTGAATACATATGATTTTTGAAAGAATTTTCTCTGTATTTCGAAAATCCGGTTTTTGGAATTTTTCAGAGGCTGTACCTATGACACTGTTCGTTCAATATCCCGGACACTTCTTGGTTTTAATATGGAACATTGCTCCAAAAATATAGTGAAAATTTGTGACTCTTCATCCATTTTTTTTAATAAAATTTTTTATTGGAAACAAAATTGTAAAAAAATTCATCGCTATTCAGAAAAGTCTACGAATTCTTTTTGTAATTTAAAAAAAGTAGTTCACCGGACACTTGCTTGAACAATTTTTTTCGAACAATTTACTTTTAACTTTTTTCATTATTATTACCGGAAATTAATGTTCTCAGCATCTTCATGGTAATTTATATTTTGTTCAATGTTCCATAGTCCAAAAAATAAAAGAAAAAATTGAAAGAAAAAGGTCCAAAAAAAAAAAAAAAAAAGTTTGCACAAATTGCAAAAAGTGCATGCGTGTTATATGGACCCGGCTTGCATACTTATTCTGAGAAAACTTTTTTTTGTTCAAATCGTACTTGAACTTTCAGCCGAATTTTTCTCAAAACTGTATTTTTCGAATCGGCTTCCATGATACAGCAAAAACTATTGAATGGATTTCGCTCGAATTTTTATGGCATAGTCAGTAGGGTGGCACATTTTTGAGCTCTTCTTTCTTTTTTCTCACCATCCAATTATCTCTTTTAAAGAAAAAAATTGTCACAGAAGCTGTGAGCGGTCAAAAAATATTCAGAGGTCGCTCAAGGCTTCCAAAAATGCAAATTTTCATTAAAAATCGATTTTTTTCGTCCTCTTCTCACTCAGCTTTCGCGAAATTAGTTTAAAAATTATAAGACGTAAGCTTCATGGGTGAGATGTAAACGAAAAAAAAAGAAACGTTTTTTCAATGAAAATTTGAATTTTTCGCGGCAATTTAATTCGCGATTTATTTCGAACGGACAAATTGGAAATTTCACTCAGCGTATTTCCCTTCCAGCGGTTGCTTGAGCCCTTGGCCCACAGTAATGAGTATAAAATCATGTGCGAATTTAACAATTTTTTTTCGTATGAAAAAGTGATTCACTCATAAAATTAATCACACATCTATTTGGTATGTATATCAAGCTGTTAGAATTTGTTTTCGATGTACAAAATGTCCGGCTACTCGAAACTTCTCGAAAAGCTTTTATTCCAATTGGCGTGATAAATAAGTTCAACAATTTGCACTCGATTTACTTCAAATTCAAAAGTTATGTTCCTAATTGCATTTTTCAGAGAAGTACGTACGGAATTTCTGATTAATCGAAAACTTTTCATTTTATGAGCAGTTTATGAGCCGTAATAACGAAATTTTTCACCGAAAATTCATTTTCTAAGTTCAAATACGTACAACTTTTGCATAAAACAATAATTTTTAAAATCCGTACGTACTTCTCCAGGTATTCTAATGTAGATTGACGAGAATTTTTGTTTTTTATTCTAGGTAAAAAATTGTGGATGCTAAATGTCACGCCGCGGAGGGCCTAACAAAGATAACAAAAGAAAATATTATTAGTCAGCCATTTGGTAAATCGAAAAAAAAAATTCTAACACCTTGATATCCACGCTAAATAGATGGGTAACTAATTTTATGAGTGAATCACTTTTTCATACGAAAAAAAATTGTTAATTTCTCACACGATTATATACCCCTTACTGTGGCCTAAGGCCTTAAATGAACGTCGTTTTTTCCGTAGAGAAAAACCCACGTTTTTATTTCAATACTCTTCCTACCGAAACAAGTATTGCTCAAGTAAAAAAATGTGTAGAGGAACTTGAATATTTCCGAGCAGCGAAGAAGTTCTCGATCCCAGGGAGAATAAATAAAGCGAGAATATAGTATGCGAGACCGCGAAAAACAAAGCGCTCTTTAATGAGATCCAAGGGCATGGGTTTTGCAATGAAGCTCTCTCGGGATTGTATTAACCCGATGAGACTATCTCACCCTCCCCTCCGCCGGTCCCAATTATTAATTCGCGTCCCATAGTGCTTGTGGAAACTTCTATCAAAGATCTCCACCATTCCTTCGGTTGTCCGACGGGAGAAAAAGAAAATCGTACACGATGTGGCTGCTCCCGAAGTGAAGTTGTGATAAAGCAACTTTTGATAGACCGTTGCACCGCTCTTCCCTATAGATTATTATTTTGCGTCAAAGTATTTCCAATTGACGGGTTATGCTTATAGTCGTAGCAATTCAAAATAGCTCATTTTGGAATTTTTTTGAGAAAATCGTAATGGTGAATTTCTACAAAAATCAGGTATTTGAAAAAGTATCATGTGAAGAAGACTTTGTAATTTTGTTGTGTAAAAATATTCAATCATAATCGATTTACAGCCGATGTCCGTGAAGCACCTCGATGACGTATTTTGCTGTAAGCAATGCCATTCTGAACCACGTTAGCCAATATAAAAAATCAAACAGATTTCGTTTGTAGAGGGTGTCTCAAAAGAACCTGACATTTAAATTTATTAATAAAACGTATTATTTATTTGAAAATTACCAATATTTTTATTTTCATATAAGGTACAAACATAGAGGTTATGTGTGGAACACGATACAGTCGAACCTCGATATAACGAAGATTTGTCCATTTCCTTCTCATATAGACACCTGAAGCCTTGATACAACGAGATAATCATGTACATTATGCTCTAATTGCTAATCGCTTGAAAAAAGATGCTCCAATTTAAACCTTTCTTTCTTTAAAAAATATCCCTGTATTTATAATATTAATGTATATATGTATTTTTTTTAACATTTTAAGAAACATGACTTCGAAACGTCAATACAACGAAAACTCGATATAACGAACTTCCCTTGGGATTCGTTATTCGCGGTTCGACTGTATCTCTTTTCACGAAATTTTCAATAACATTTTGTCATAATTGCGACTAATTTCATTAATGGTGCGTCAAGTCGCACGATCTCGGTGGCCAATTAACATCGTCGTGGCGCGAGATAACACGACCATGAAACTTCGGCAGCAGTAACTATGCAGTAACTATTACAGTAAATCGTGTAATGCGCCATGACTAAACCTCTATACTTCCTGATGCCAGTTGTCAAAGATTATTATTGTTGTTAAGAGTATTGTTGTTGTTAAAATATTATAGTTGTTATAGCTGTTGTCAACATTATTATGTTTGCCACAAAAAAACATTGCGTGCAATTAAGAATGTCAAGTCATTTTCAGACACCCTTTATATTAGATTGTCCTATGATTAATCGAGGGAATTTCCGCAATATGAAAATAAAAAAATGGCGCGTGTTCAAAGTGAGTCTCGATTTTCGCGAAAATAAGGGTATTTTTCGTTCACCAAATCGAAAGTATACAACGGAAAAAAAATCCTTCGTTCAAATACTATATTTTTATATCTACAAAAACTTCTAGAAGTGTCAGAAAGTTCAATGCTATAGTTTTTGAGTTATTTTGCTGACCGAATTTAACCCTCCGTTGACACACTTATATTTGGCCACGATTTTGACACACTGGGTCAATTTGACCCGGCTGGTACTTCATCCACCTGCAATTCCCAACCCTGCAGTCAGTTTTTATCAAAGAATATCAGGAATACACTTTGAACGTTTCTTAATATGTCTGCATAATTAAAATTCGAATATTATACAACTAAATTGTAAAAGTCGATCGAAAACTTTCAATTTTGGAAAAGTGAGCATTTTATTTCAGTATTGGAAAAATAACTATGTGACCGAAACCCGAAAAAATCAAGTTTTTGGAAAGAAGTATTGGAAAAAGGAGTATTTGACCAACACCCGAAAAAAATTAATCAAAAATAAAAAACAATTTTTAAAAATCGTTGGAATCCAACGATGCAAACGTCAAGCCTGCGATTTCATTTGGAACATCGTGATCCAAATAGCATCACGGCACTTGATTCTTCATCCCCTAATAATCAGCGAACAATACCATGCGATCTCCGTGCGGAGGCCATAACAAAGGGATCCGCGTATAACGTTCCCGAGGAGCTCCAGCTGAAAACGTTCCTTCGGTACTTAGAACGCGGTTTACGTTACATCGTAAAAAGGGAAGATTCCAGTAGCTTCAACCCCGTCCATCTCACAACATCCCTACGGAACTTATATCGCACGAGAGCTTTTTATGCCCCGTATAAGAATGTAAACGTGTCGTTCGCTCGTTGAGAATCCCCGGCATGAATCATCCCTATTGCGAAAGCATTAGCAAACAGGAATATCCACTCGTCCGAAGAGCTGTCCGCAGGATTTGTCATACCCGCGATAACCCGCCGTACGAATACCAATCCATTCGCATCGTCTTTTTAAAAAACAACTTCGATATCATACTTTGGATCACATCCAAAGCCGACTAAAGCCGCACGAGGAGCCAGCATAACCGGAAGTAACATGGAACGGCCGGAATCGACAGTAGACCAGGATAATCGAGACTCGTGTTTTTTTTTCATCAAGCCAACTCAGCTGACTGTATTCATTTGCATTCGAAGCTTCAATCGCACTGGTGTTCTCCATCGTTATTGATTGCCGTAACCGGGTACAAATAGGTGTGCAATGAACCCGATGCATCGCCGAAATAGCATCATTGCTCGATTCCCCAAGCCTCACAATGCTGTAATTGGGCACAGTTCACTGTTGCCATAGGCCTCCTCTGAACTCATAATTGCTTTTCGAAATATATGGCACACGGGCTTGGAAAGATGACCCTCATCGACGTCAACCGCACGGCCTATGATACCGCTATATACACGCACACATACGTGTGCTTATACATAACTATATAGGTTAGTAAATAGATATTTATAAGGCACATCAGGTGGTTGGGATGAAATTTCCCGCAGGCAATAGATGGCGGTTGGTATACGATTTTCTCGAATTAAAAGTTGGCAATAGACATGAGAGATCCATAGAGTCCCACTAAAATTACCCATAGTCATGGCCCGCGCAGAAAGTGTCGTAGAATCCAATTGGAGACCCATACTTGTCCCGACTTCCTGGTGGAGATCCAATAGGTCATCGCATTGGCTCGGTATACCAAAACGTCGCGCTCGTACTACATTGGATTGTCATCGGGATTCCCCATTGGAATGTACGAATCCAATTTGTTGGTAGAATTCTCGAACGGCGTTTACTGAAAAACAGCGCAGAACCCAAATGGATCCCAATAAGGACTCCCCATGTGCGATGCCTCTAACGAATCCCTATAGAGATGTGGGTGCATCTTGGCAGTTCCCAACCCACCTGTACGCGGGGTTATGAAAGGACATTTTTTGAGAGATCCAACGAATTCTGGTTGAGAGTTTCAGAAGAAAAACTGTCAAATGATGTCAATCGGAAAGAAGCGCCGAATCCAGTTGGATTCCAATGTGGGCTCCCTACGCGCGGCGTCCCTGTCAAATCTCTGCAGAAATGTTGCAGGATCCGGGGACTCCCCAAGAACATTTCAGCACGGGAGATGACATTCGTTCGACGCGTTAACATCATCTATTCTAATTGTCGTTACAGTGGCAAGTTTCCTTCCAGATGAATCACATTTGCGGGAAGTTATGTTCCATTATTTCCTGGTACAGCAATCAGCTCTGCAAATGCATCCTTCGGTAGAGGCAATGTATGCCGAATAATGTTCGCCGCTTCCAAAGTGGTGATGTCTCTGTGGACAACAAGGACCACGGTAAACCACCCGAATGAAGAGTGTCGTAGATTCCGAGCTGCTGGAACCGTCGACACCCATCACTGGGGATCGGTGTCAACTGCAACTGGTGCATTTGAAGTGAACTATGCACAAGAAGGGGCCGGAATGGGAGAATCGCCATGACAAGTTGATTTTGCAGCACGACGAAGCCAGGCCGCATGTTGGTCAACCAGTTGAGAAGTACTCAGAAGGAGTGGACTGGGGAATCCTACTCTACCTGCCATATTCCCCAGACGTCCCTTCCTCCCATTACCATTTGTGTCGATCGATGCAGTCAGCGTTTACCGCTCACACTTCACGTACGAAGAAGCCAAGAAATGTCTAGATGACTGGATTGCCCCTAAAGAGTACACATTCTTCCTGGAATCCGATTGTTGGCCAAAAGATAGGCCAAGTTTGTCTGTCTCATTGGGCAATACTTCGAATACACATGATCCGAAAAGAAAATCAGCAGTTTCATATGCACCCTCGTTTCATATCAATATATAAACTACCGGTTCTCAACCGACTTTGGCTTCTACGTCGATCCATCCTGATGACCACTCCATCACATCTTCAATAACCCGCTTTCACACCAGATGACACAATGCCCGTCTTAATACTCTGACATTTGTAGAAAAAAACGTGTCACTTTCATCTGCCAGTCAGTGAAATTATTTTTTCGTACAAAGTGCTCCATTTATCAAAGTGGGAGAAAGGAGAGTGAGAGAAATCAGCTGCTTTTTTACCCAAAGGGTCCTCGAGGATTAATGTACAACGGGGAGGGAGAAGCAGGACGGATACAAGAAAAATCTCGAGGAAAGCTTGGTTCTTATGAGCAGCAACGATGAATGGCGACGAGCCGTGAATGTTTGACCTCGTTTGAATTAATGCACGAACGCACCTTCTGTATCCGGCCCACGAGGAGTTGTTAGGCGCTCTGCGTTGGAAAATATACGCTCGAATCTTCCCCGTCGTAGGCGTCAAAATGAGCACTAGTTGGACGCGAAATGTTCACTGCATCGTCGTGTCGCCGTTCAGTGGAGTGTCTCTTACTAATGAGGTGTGGGTATTGTACACTGCGAATGGCGCGAGCGCAAAAGACTCGCCTTCCGTTCTGACACGGCACACGAGATTTGATCTAGCCAAGGTATTGGCGATGTGTAATAGAGAACGATACTTTGAAGGGTAGGGAAGAAATTCGTGCTTTTGATTTTGGAGCTATGCTGCCTATGGAAGAAAGCGGCATCTACAAAAAAAAATCGAAGATACGTTTTACTATACTGAACGATGGGAAATTTTGTACTGATTCTAACAGTACCAAAAATGCATTGTAAAATAAATGTTCAAAAATTCATTTAAAAAATCTCGATTTTTTCGTAGATGTTGCCTTCTTCCATATGACGGCAGTATGAGAATCGATCCTGGGAACACTGAAATGAATAATATTAAATATGCCGCGGCAGAGCATTCTGAATCACTCGCGTTAAAATCCTGGGGATAGCAATTTTATCCACGCAATTCCGCGTTTTTGTGACATTTTCGAGAGGGTTGTGGAAAATCTTACGGAATGGAGATGTTGGCAAAAATCGATGGTAGCTCAATAAGTCAATTTCGTCTTTTCGCTTGAAAAAGCAGTTAACTAATTGCGAGGTGTTTAGAGCCGGATTTGATTAAAACAATTTCAGCACCTAATAAAGGTGTGTTTATAGAACACAACAAAACAATTGACTTGGTGTGGACAAGTCCAGTTATGTTCGCCTGCTCCTCCCCCGTTTTAGTTCACTTTAGATGGAGGATCGATCATTACATTTGCATTCGTTCAACCTGCGTAATCCGTACGATTCTCTTCGTGACCGCTCGCTATAGATACTTCCTCCTAAGCTTCCCAACATCAAAGATATTCCGCAATGATCGAATCATTTGGATTCTCCAATCGAACACGTTGGTCGGACTTATTTTTTTCGGCCAACTTCAAAGTCCGCCAACACTGCGAGTGGCTCGGTAAGTTTTGCGGCAGTTCGGGACACCTTGGCCAAGGCCATTCTTCACACGTGCAACACGAGGCGATCACGGAGAGCATTGGCTGTGCAGGTCCACACGTCGCTGCACTATTAACCCCTCTGTGGCTCAGCTGCAAGCGTCAACTTGGCTGCTATTCTTCCTTCGTTTCGCGTATTTTCTTCCACATCGAGCCAAGTGTTTTCAACCGCACGCGCCCCCAAAAATTTACCGTCGGACTTTTGGTCCGGCAGCGGGGCAATTCATCCTCGCCTCGCGGATGCCATTGGTGTGCACCCAACTTCTCGGCCCTTCTTCATCGCTTGAAAAATGGACAACCGAACGCGTCACCTATGGAGGTTGGAGTACAGAAGTCGAAACTCCTCTGAGCAGCCTCAACATTGTCCATAGTGCCACCCAAATGTTTTCCAACGTCAGGCCTTTATCCACTTTACGTTCGGTTACTTTGGCACGATCGGGTCACCATGCAGAAACGTCCACAAACTCGGGATAAACTCCTCAAAATGAAAATAAAAAAAACAGCTGACGCGGCGTGACGTTTTACCTAATGATTAATGATGGTCCACCGATAGGGAGAAAACGAATGACGGCTTCGACGAACTGGAGCGAAAACCCGAGAACGATAGGGCGAAGGGTCGATACGTTTTCGCACTGATACGGGCTTGTAATCATCCATCATCTCGAATCGGAGCGGTCAATTCGCGCGGAATATAGATAGGCTCGACATGATCGTTAGACCCCGAGCTTTTTGTGGCCTCGACTCGAGGCCGAGCTCCCAAGGGCTTGACCCAAAAACCGACTTGCCCATTCGCATCACGCCTCCAAACTCACGCCTCTCTACTTGGATTTACTCCTACCTTGTTATGCCTATCACTTCTCTTCAAATCTCCAAACTTTTCCAATCTTGCGCGAACCCAGTTGTTTTTGTTTTGTTTGTTTATTTTTTTTTTTTTCGTTTTCGCATAAAAACTTCATCAACCTTGTTATAAATATTCTTTTATATGTAAGGAGCTAGCGAATAAAAATCGGGCTTGACACACTTACATTTGACTTACATTTTTTTCGTATTCTTCAAGCGCACTTTTATCAGCTCTCGAAATATTTTGCATCAAATTCGGCTCTAAACACCTTAAAGATGGTTAAAAACTGCCTTTTCAAGCAAAAACGGACTTGTCAATGGCTGACTGGATGAAAAGTACATCGCATTTTCATTTGCAATCGAAAAAGTTTGTGCAGCATTATAAAATTGATAATAACAAGTAAATTTATATTCCATTCAGAGCATCTGTTTTATTTTATAACCGTATATGTCCATAAGATTTTCATTCGAAAGCAGACTTGTCCACCATTCTCATTTAAAACCGGATTTCTCCAAACTAACAATAAAAATAAAGAAATGGTAGTTAGTTATTTTATTAAACCGAAGTCAGGTCCAGGCTTACATTTTGATGGAGTCTTCATATATTAGAGCTTAAAAATTCTAACTCATCTCAATTAGGCTTTTTTGGTTTTCGACCTCTCCTGTAAAAAAGTAATTTATGGACAAGGCCGGTTTTGTCCGTCAGCGCCTTGTATATATAAATTAAAAATAATTTTGTTTCATCAAAATGTATGTATATGTGTATTAAGTTATTGTGTATATGTGTATGTTAATGTGTATTAAGTAATTAGGGTGGTTAAAAAAATTGATATTTTTTCTCAACGAAAAATTGAAGTATGTTGAAAAAAAAAAGTTTTGCAAAATTTGAGGGTTCTAAACTATTTTTGAGTTAGTACTCAAACGCCTTTTTCATGTTTTTTCTCATGATTATCGGAATATTAATTTTGTTTTATCTCCATGCAGAAAATGTTATTGCGTGATCCAACGTAAGTCTTGATTTAATTTTTTCTGTAACAATACACAATTTTTATTTTAATATTTTTTTTACCATAAACAATTTGTAGTTGCAGATTAAGAATCAATATATATAATTCGGTTGTGAAAATTATATCAACCACTTGATGAACAAGAACACGGTGTTTATATCACTGAACGTCTAGCAGGTATGCGTGTTTTTTGGAGTAATATGTTGTTTTGGAGTAAGAAAACAAATGAAGAAAAAACATTTAAGAAAAATCGAAAATAAAAAATTTCAGTCGTTTGAGCACTACCTAAAAAAATGTTTAGACCTCTCAAACTTTGTATAAATGACTTTTTCATAATGTAGTAATATTTTCCGTTGAGTACCGCGGAAAAAAAATAAATTTTTTCTTTTGAACCACCCTAATAGATGTATTTATAAAAGCACCCACAGATTTGTCATTAAAGGTTAATTAAGGACTTCCAATCATCAAGGGCTTCATATTATCAAAGTTTCTATTCCAAACTCGTTAATACGTACATTAGTCTCGAACAAGAGCTCCAATAACAATAGGTTTTTAAATAGTACAGCAACCGTCCTCTCAAATATGCGCATAATCCATTGAATTTTTAGTACCTGCCGAGCAATGCAATACATACAAAAGTTCGTTGGCAATTTGTACCGCGTATAAATCGGTTTATACGCAGCGGCCATAAACAGGCGGAATTAATAGTTTCGACTAGATGAAGGAAATGACCTCGTTATAATTTTATAGGTTATACATATAGTATTATTAGTGAAGAGACGATGAAAAGTTTGCGCAACGATTCTACGGAGTGTGTGCGAAGTGGGCGAACGAAACGAGCATGTACAATACGAGAGGTGAGCAGTTTTTACTTTTATTTACACGTTAGTTCGATATTGGTGAGTCCCTAAAGTCCGACTGGTCCGAAAGTTCAAAAGTTGCGAGTGACGATCGGATTGGAATAATGATTTTATTCGTTCGAAGGCGAAGAGCGATACCGGGGCAACTTTTAATGTCTCATGCAGAAAACTTCGTGTAACAAATTGATTTTCATCGCGCCGGTGTTTTCCGATCGGTCGCCGATTTTACGATCCGCAGTAGTGTGTAGAAACTAAAGTCGAACTTCACGTAGCTCGGTATTTTATTTTTTGATAAAGCCTCGGAGAAATGGGGTATTTGAGGAGACTTTTTCGAAAATACGAAAAAAATTAAGATCAAACGGTGAGGGGAAAAAAATTGCTGCCAAGGAGGTCAAATGGCAACGTCCGTGGAACGCTGAACGTCCGCTGTCAATCAACCGTTCGCCTTTGCAGGAGAGCATGGAGATTGTATTGATTCCTCGGTCCCTCTGGGAGAAAACACCTGCGGAGTACGAGCCCACGATTCTATTCTCGGTTAGACAATAGTTACATCAACAGGATAATCCGCCGAGAATTCGCCTGATCGGAGCCCATCTTCCTACCGCTGATGTATTCATCCTCGACAGACGAATGATGTTTGCTGTGCCTCCTGTTCGCAACCGCAGCGATGCCCCTTTAACTATTAATACCACTGCAATGCTAATCCACTACGCGCCATTGCTGCGATTCATGTCAAGATCTCGATAATACCTGAAGCAACACATTTGAGGGTAAACGTACGCGTCTATTTTCGGAAAAAAATATCGTTGCAAATTTACGCAATATTTCGCGATGGAAAATCATAACTGTCATATTTTATTAAAGGTTGTATACTGAGGTTTTTATTTTTTTTAAATTGGTTATATATATATATATACAAAAAATATTCAACTTGTCTCGACCGCTTTTTCCATTTTTTTCATAACTTTTCCATTATGGAATTATTTATTGCTGGTTCCAATAACGTGCATGGGTCTTAGGGTCATATTAAAGACCAAAGTTATGGTAAAAAATACGTTGCCCACACAAAAAAAAACATTTTCTACATAGTTAAAAGATAAAACGTTTTTCACGTACCGGAATCCGAACTCACAATCAAATCACGAGAAAAAACATCGAAAATTAAGTCAGATAATAATAAAGTCTAATGAAACTGTTGTTTTTATTAAATATTCGTTGACCAGCTTTCTCGTAAATACTGAAGATTATTATAATAAAATTAGGTTTCTATACCTAGATATATATACAAACAAAAATGTACTCAGCTTGTGTCGATCTCATTTTCTAATTTTTCGTAACTTTCCCACTAAGGAATTATTTATTGCTAGCTGCAGTAACGTGCATGGATTTTAGGCGCATACTAAGGACCAAGGTTCTGGTAAAATGTACGTTTTCCGCTTACAAAAAAATGTTTTTTGAATAGTTCGAAGATAAAACTTTTTTATAGCTGGATCCATACTCACAATCACAACACGAGGAAAAACATCGAAAATTAAGTCAGATAATAATCAAATCTATGCAAACTCTTTTTCATGGAACATTTATTTAAAAGCTTCCTCATAAATGCTGAAATCGAATTTTCTCAGGTTTTCTGAATTCTAAAAAATTCTGAATACGTTCATTTCTTCGATCCGAAGAGTTCAGGAAAAAAGCTCGAACCGTTTTCACGCCAATTGCGATCAAACAGAGAGATAGAATTTCCAAAGTTAATACATATTGTCTCGACATCGTATTTTAACCCCAGCAGATTGATTTTTGCTTGAAAAACCCGATGTATAGACAGACACCATAATTTAATAATATTCTATACATATATATATATATATATATTAGGTGTAGTAAAAAGAAATTCATTATTTTTGCCTTCAATTTCATGCAAAAATAATGGATTTCTTTTGACTGCACCTAACATATATATATATATATATATATATATATATATATATATATATATATGTGTGTATATATATATACACCCATCCGTGCAACCAATGCCCGTTGACGCCGCCATTGTGGTCTATCAGCGTCAACTTCCGGCCTGTCACCGAACAATAACAGTTATCACCACGAAACCGCAATGGCTAGTGCCTATTCACCCGGGTTCATCGAAGCTCGATGATCCCCGCGCCAAGGAAAAGCCCAACAGGCTGCGCATAACACAGACGATGAACTACGACGATGCTGTAGCCTGTGTTTGAAAATTAATCGACAATTCAAATGTCCCGTCGAAATCAATAGGTTCACCAGCTGCCAAGATCGACAGAGCACAATCGTACAACGTATTGTGCTCTGGGCAATAATTTCAGCGTGGTAGGAATATTTAGAGCTGGGAGGAAAATCCTTGGTTGATTTGAAACGTATGTCTTGTCGGTCGGGTCTACGAAGAGGATTTCGAAGCAACTTATAAGGGCTTCAGTTTGCGTTATTTATGCACATATGCACGTGGTCGTGATTGTGGTACAATGACATTTTTTTATTTACCTGAATTGCTAGTTCAGAAATAGAACTAATTGAAGTTAACTAATAATATGGTAAAATCGTGTTTTTTAATTTGGTTCTACTATTGCAGAGATTTATTTCTCGGATATTTACTTTTGGTTTTGTTTGGTTAATCCTCTGTTATTTAAATTAACTTAAATTATGGTCGAATCGTGTTGTTTTATTTGATTTGACATCCCAGAGATTATTTTCCAGGATATTTAATTATTAAGAGCAAGATCTATTTAAAACCGCTGAGTAACACAACATTTATATGTTCCTGATAATTATGGTAATTAGTATTATTTACCCAAAATAGTGTTTCGTCGTACTGGGTAAATGGATGTATTTAGATTTTTTAATTTAAATCAACTAGCAAATTCGTATACGGAGTAGTACGCTCTGCGGCCGAAGTGTGGCGCAGGACGCGAGGCTTCTCACGCAAGGCATATGTAGTCTGAGCGAGCCTATGACCAACTTCGCGAAAAGTATCGGCGCATCACGAATTTTGTGCAGTGGTATGCCAAGTGCAGATGAGAAAATTAAAATACCAATAATAAAATAAAATACCCATGATAAAAATACTATTTTATTGATTCGAGATACAAATGTACATGAATTTAAGATCTTTACTGCATGAACAGAAAGATATTTGTTTAGTTCAAATACATCTCTTAAACGTGCAAATCAGCAATGCATTTTCGGAGAATATTCATGAGTTGACTACATCGAGGAATGCTTGAAACGAATATATTCGTAGTATGCCGCGAGGCACCAAAAAAAATGATTTCACCCAAATAGATCCTACTTAAGGGGGGAGATCCCTTCGTGGTGTAAAGAAGAGCATATGGCCTAAGTGAACTCCACGAGGGAACTAACGGACTACTTTATGGCCTCGGCGACGTAGATTAATCGTTAAGTTATTAGTCACAAAATTAATGAGTCCTTACACGTTAAACGCGTTTCCCCGAAAACCACTTTTTCGTGAACTTCGTACAAGATATCTGAAAAACTATCCAACCGACTATTTTGAAATTTCCCACATTTTTAGGTAACATAATTAGCGTCTTCGTGAACCTAAAGTTGCAAGAAAATAAATATTTTTAAACTCCTTTTTCATTGAGAAATACTATACTAAAAGTTTAATGAAGAACAGAACAATTTTTTACCGCACCATTTTTTGAATAGTCACTTTTCCTTGGATTTTTTAGGTTCACATAGAGCGTGTGGATCCTAGAAATGGAAAGCTTCTAGGCTCTGATGTTTCAGACAAATGGACCAGACGCTAGGTTGTACGCCGTGGAACAACTCCGGCAACAACCGTCTCTGAAGCGTCGTCGAGCGATGTTTAATTATTTTTTAAAAGATCGAAAATTAAATAATGTTACAATATGTACACAAAATTTTAATGATGTAAAATAAATAGTTTCGACACAAAAAACCTTGAAAAATCGCTCATTTTCGGCTGCCTAAAGGGACTCCCCCGCTTTCAAATTAAATACGACGTTGTCAAAATAATCACAAAAATGGACAGTATTCTCGGTAAGCCGGTATTTCTCATTCTCTCCATTACGATCGTAACAAAATCGTGGCCAGCATCCGTACTGCAATATCTTCTTATCACACCGATCAACCGTAATCTTCACCGCTGGGAGATAAAATACAACTTTTCCTTGCCCAGATTTTCGAGTGCTTTCATCTAATCCGGGATGGATCACCTCGTGCATGTAACGACGATGAAATGCGCGAGAATGCCCGCGCATTGACATATTCGGCTACGATGGTACAGAACGGGAATTGATCAAAGCCCTTTTCCAGCCGGATAAAACATCAGCTAATTAAGCAACGGGGAATCCGTCGATGGGATAACAAACTCACCTAAGCGAGAGAAACACGAGGCAGTACTGTCCAATATTCATTCTCCCTTTATAACGTGGGTGTCGTTTTCAATCCCACCCCCTCCCCCCACCCTATCAAGCTTTCCTTGAGCGCATTGAGCCGTACGATCAACTTCCAGCCGGCTTCACCAGCAGCTGAAATCCTTCATCGACTCGCCCATTCCGCTCATTAGCTCGAATCGACGTAAACCATTCGAGCGTTATAAGAACCCCTTTATGCAAAAGACTTCCTCGCTACACAACCCAAACATCGAACAAGTTCCAGCATGGTCAATCCAGCTGAGCTTTTATGGTCCTAGAAGGAAAAGTCTATCGACACCCATTTTTTTTTTCTTACTGCGTCTTCTCACTTCAGACGCTAAAAAAAGGCTACTTTTACGACTTTTTTTGATAGGTTTATATTATAGATATTGATATTAGTGTTAAACCTAATAAACGCACTTTCGAAATACATAAAAAATGTTTGCTGTCGTTCCGAAAAGCCTGTACCTCTGATTAATTTTGAATTACGTGTACCTATGTATTTTGACTCGCTGATTACGGATATCATAGCGAAAATACCCATAAATTTGATTTTCAAGGTCAACACTCACGAAAACTGATTTTTTAACAGTTTTTCTGTTTTATTTTAGTAAATATTCTCTTGAGAGAAAAATGTTTCCTATAAAAGTTATAGCCTATGGAAATATTGATCTTTTATGCTCTATACAGTTTTTATCTAAAACCATTCCGTTTCGTGAAAAATGGAATAATGGTCCAATAAAGGAAAATTGCTTAGCTCCATTAGTTTCGATATTATCTACTTAAGCACTTTACCGCGGGAAGGTTGGAATTCGGTCTTTAAAGTGCATGTTTTTTTAAAATTTTATTGTAGTTTCTTACTGTATTATATACTATTTTTGCATTTTTTGTTTGGGTTGTTTGGGTTTGGTTTGGGTTTGTTTGGCTCGCTTGAGCTTTTTATTTAATTTTGTTTTTTTTTTTACTTTGGGTTGTATGGGTTTTTTTTGTTTAGATTTGTGCTTGCATTTTTTTGTTGGTTTTGTTTCAGTTTGAATTTGGTTTTTTTCTTTGGGTTTGTGTGGGCTAATGAACATTATCTATATTCTTGCTGTTACCGATCTGTCACTATAGATAAGTAGATAATGTCGAACCTAATGAAGCTAAGCAATTTTCACTTATTGGACCATTATTCCATTTCTCTTGAGATGGGATGGTTTTAGATAGAAATTGTATGGAACATAAAAGATGAATATTTTCATGGGCTACAACTTTTGTAGGAAACATTTTTCTCTAAAATGAATATTTGCTAAAATAATACAAAAAACTGTTAAATAACAAGTTTTCGTGAGTGTTCACCTTGAAAATCAAATTTGCGGGTATTTTCAATATGATATTCGTGATCAGCGAGTCAAAATACATAAGTACACGAAATTTCAGGTTAACCAGAGGTATGGGCTTTTCGGAACTTTATCCAATTTTTTTTTGTATCTATGTAACCCAAACAAACTTTAAACGCGTTTTTCTCGGAACAACGTTTTTCAACGACTCATTGATAAAATCTAAGTCTCAAAAATGGTGAAGTAAACTTTCCTTTACAAAAAAATCATGAAAATCAGCCATTTTTCTCGTCTAAAGGTATCTCCCCCCTTAAAGTTCACCGGTTCGCAGAAACTTCCTATAAACGCCCACAACTTCCTCAAATTTGAACGAATGGACTCGGAATTTGCAGAGAATATTTGTGAAACGTTATACTATGAGAAATCGTCGGAAAACCCACAGTCGATATTTTCAAAAATTGCAGCTAGGTGAAATGCTCTCGGAGGATGCGCTGATGCGAGAAAAAGCTATCAATCACCGATGAACAAAGAACAAACTCGAGGTTGTAGCGTTTTTAAAGCGAGCGCGAATAGAGCTTCTTCGGAATTACAAGGGGCACCTGAAGGCTCCGTAGCAGGTGCACAGAAGCATCCAATCGAGAGGAAATTAAACTGGAGTAATAGGAAAAAGCTCTTTAGCTATGCGTCCTTAAGATTCTTTTCTACCGGTGGATGGCGTTGTCTTCTATGCGACAGCAAGATTTATACCGCTGCTTTTCCATGCTCCGCGAGACTCCTCACTCCGACGTACCCGAAGATGAATGCAGTGCAAAATTTTTTGAGATACGAGAAGAAAAACACCCGCGATGTTTTTCGCTATTGCACGGCAAACATTTTGTAAATGTCGTTACAAAACTTCGGGGTCGTTACTTCGGGGACTCGTGTAAAATAAAAGTGGAAAACATATGAATCCGTGATGCACGAGGAAGGACACTAATTCCGTAAAGTGCTAATTGCGTATATTTTGAAAAATATTCAAAGCTTCGTGGCGAATGAGAAATTTTGCATCCCCAGGAAATACCAAACCAGCTTTCCCGAGGGTCTTAAAATCTTCGTCATCTGAAATTACGTTGGATTGTCAATTAAACCGATTTTTTTTTAAGGCACACTAATTATGTAAAGTACCAATTGCGTATATTTTGAAAAATATCCAACATTCCGTCGCGAATGAAAAATTTCGCATCAACACGAAATACCAAACGATCATTCCCGTGGATATTTAACCCTAGGGTTTAACGTCTAGACGAGGCATGCCATTTCTGATGCCTTGTACGGAGCATGTGGGGTCCGTGTGACCCCCACGCGTCGTCTTGGTTTAGATCGCTGCCTATAAACAGAAATTCGGCTTATATAGGATGAATCTCTTCGTTTCTTTGATAAGGAAGAGAATAGTGTGTGTTAAAGTCAATTTTAAAAAACCGATAGTCGTGAAAAAGTACTTTAAACGAAAAAAAATATGCAAAAATGACTTTGTTCGAACAAAAAATCTTATTTTTTTTCTAATCGACCGATTGAAAAAAATCAAACGCGGTTTTGAAATAGACACAATCTACTATCGGAAAAAAAATATTATCCATTTCTGGAGATTCGGAAATGGCTGAACTCAATAATAACTCAGTAAAATAATTTTTTTTGCAAGTAAGATCGATAAAGATTTATTCGTATTCGTTCGAACCCGCAAAAACCGTTTACTATTTCAGGAGCGTACTGCGGAATGGGCGTGGGGTCCATATGACCCCCGCGTGCGCCTTCTAGGGCTAAAGACGTTGTCATCTGGAACTACATTGGATTGGGAATCAATGCAATTTTTTGTATTCTATTCGGCCAAGTCGTGATTGCACTGACGAGAATATCCTTTTTCCCTGTGTTACAGCACACGAGACGTCATCGCGATTTTACGACGTCACCGTCCAGCGCGGTGGCAGCGACCACCACGACGAGTCTCGTCGACGATTCTGTCACTCCAACGACTCTCCGTAACGAAGAAAAACATTTCGATCAAAGTAAGAACGCCCTAATCGCTAGAGCTCTACAATTTATCGTATTTGGGAACTACTTTGTCTGGTATACGACCAGCATCGTTGTATGTTTTCTCCCCACTCCACGACAAAATCCTTAAGGGAGAACACTGCTGTGACGGGCCGAAAAAAAAGTGGTTTTATGCGAATGTTTTCGTCCCCACTGACAGAAGGATTCTATCGATATTAACTAAATGCGTCTATTTAACTTTTTTAGCTTAAATAAATTAGTTTTCTCGTGAAATCAATTTTTTCCTATTGCATTCCATTATAGGAATTATTTGTTTAAAATATATTTATTTATTCTAATAAAGATCTATTCAATATCGTCCAAAAACTGAATATTTTATTTGTTTCTAATAAATCTATTCAAATTGATATTTAAATTAAATATTTTTTGGCAGTGTATTAAATTATTTTATTTGGGAGTTGGAAAAAGGTATGTTATTAGGTACACATTGAACTTATTTCGTGTAAATTTTGATTTAAAAGAATTAATAATTAATAACGTCATTGAAGTATAATAGAGTCTCTGTATAAAAAATGTGGTCCAACAGCCGGATCGATAACTTGACAATAGTTGGTCAGAAAAATAAAAATAAAAAAGTTTCAGAATCTATGGTATTGAAGCTTGCATCGTTGGACTGCAACGAAAATATATTTCTTCATATTACCGATTTTTTGGCACATTCAGATTACGAAAATGACTAAAATGGTTTCGAGGATTCTTATAAAAAATCTTTAACCAAAACCTGCAAAAAATAATTTGACATAATAATGTAAATAAAGAAATGAAGGAAATCATAAAAAAATTTCATTGCGTTCCAACAATGCAAATTTCAGCACCGTTAGAATCTATATAAATGCTGTTCTCGTTGTACGTAGACGCTTTGGAAAAAAAATACACAAAATGCGGGATGTTCCAAAAAAGTGATATTTTAGCGAAATTGTTACTTATATCTGGGGGCTTAAAAAATATTAAATTGAAAAAAACAACTGCGTACAACGATAGCTACTACTATTACGGACATTTTTGTTTCTTAAATCGGACAATCATAGCTAGAGTTACGATTCCGGACAGGTCGAGAAATGCCGTTTCAAGAAAAACGCCTTGAAACTTTTAGTCCAAGTAAATCGTTGCGATACCTGCTCTCACTAAGGTGTCTGTAACTTGGCCAATTTTCAATATCGTAACATGACATTTTTCACACATTCTTGAATATATATGTTTTGCAAAAGTGAAAAAAAATTGTTTTTTGTACCGGCCACAATCGTGTCCCGCCTTAATAATGCTTCTTTATAATTCACGATGAGTATTTAATTGCAAGAGGATTTCGGCAAATCCTCTCATTTCTCCTCCCTTTATTTCTTGCCGTAACAAAAAATGTTCCCGTCAACCACGTTGCCTGGAAGTAGTTTACGAATTCGAAATTCGCGCACGATCAATAAATTGAAATATTTAAATAAAGCAATTTCACTCGATCAATTGTGTGCATTGATGAAAATATTTAATAGTAATATCGATCCGCACGAAATAAATTGAGTATATTAAATTTATTGAATTGTTAAAGTCTCCGCTTCTCATGAGAAACAAAAAATTGCGCGCAGCCAATGAAAATACATCAACTTCGTGGCTATAGAAGCCACGGGTTTGGATAACCAAAGATCCAATCGACGTCGACATTTTCTTTGAGACTCACGTAAATGTATATTGGGAAGAACACGCGGATGCGATCAATCCCTCGTTCGTCCCTCTCCGTGTACTTCACTTTCTTGTACCGTTCGTCGAATCACAGGAGATCGTAAGCCGCGAATATCACGTACAGTATGAAAACGATCACCAGCAATATTGCCACGACGTGTACGACTATGCACATCTCGAGAAAATACGTGACAGACGCGACGAAGTCGACGAAAACGATCAGCTCTTCCTTTGCTACCGCGGATGTCAATTTTTTATTCCTTCATCGCGCTGCTCGAATAATCGATTTTCTTTTGGATAAGCTTCCGTCCCACCCGCCCCCCCCCCTCCCGCCGCCGATCAAGCTGAATTTTTGCACAAACCTACCTTTTAATACTTCCAAGACAACCCCTGAAGGGATTTTTTGGCGACGCGCCATAGTTTTCGAAATATTGAATTTTAAAGTTTTTTTTTAAGGGTAAGGTTTCGAAACCCCCCTTCGACCGAGCTGAAAATTTTCACAAAGCTTCCCTTTAATATTTCAAGACAACCCGTAAAGCCGTTTTTTGTGACTCGCAATAGTTCCCGAGATATTGAATTTTAAAGTTTTTTTTTGCGCCCCGACTATACAGGGTGTCCCAGAACTCAACCCGTTTCCTGAAATAGGAGGTTGGGGGCGAAATTCTGAGTCGATTGTTACAAGCATGTGTGGGTCTCAGATGAACCCCTGAATTATTATCAATTTTTTAAGTCGGGCGTACCTGATTGGCCTGCCTTTAAAAATGAATAATAATTCAGGGGTTGATCTGAGACCCACACATGCTTATATCAATCGACTCAGAATTTCACCCACAACCGTCCATTTCAGGGAAGGCATTTAGTTCTGGAACACCCTGTATATATATATATATATCTGCTACGTCTCCGTTCATAACTATATATGTTATCGCGCTCTCCGTTTTGTCCAAACGAAAATAACCAAACAAACCCCAACAAACCCAAACCCAAAAATTATTACGCGTCGCCAAAAGTCCCTTTAGAGAGTGTCTTAAAACGTTAAAAGGAAGGTTTGTGCCAAATCGGTGAGGGGGGCGGGGTCGGAACCTTACCCTTTCCTTTTTGCACCTGTTTTTTTTTATCGCGCCAACACGAGGCTCGCGTAATCTAGACCCGAGCTTTTCTACGCGGAATTTTGTCGTTCCCATGCTCAACGAGAATCTTCGAAAAAGATGCCTCTCGAACAAATTCTTTGACAACGTTGCGTCCCATTTGGGCATTTTTTGTTTTTTTTTTTTGTAATGCTCGGAGAGGAAGGGAAAACGATTCCATTCTCCGTTGTGTATTGATTCGTCTTATCGCATATGTATGTGGGACGAGTCAGGTGAGTGCGTCGACTACGTCGGGGACAAACGGAAATTCGGTTGCTCCCTATCAAGTACCGGGGAAATCGATGAGACCGAGGTCGATGAGAACTTTCCACCCAGACTCCGCTTACCTACGCTTGCATTTATGCATGTATCGAGTAATTCGTGCCAATATGGACCACTTGGGTATCCCAAGATTGCGGCTACACTCGCACGTCTATACACCCCGGTACGGTTGCTGTCCATCCACGCCTGACATACGAGTCACTGCGGTTGTTTTTATTCATTCAAGATTCATCAATATTAAACGCAATTCTTCCTGGGGGAAGGTAGAGGGATCCCTTTTTTACCGAAGCAGAGATATGTCCCTTTTTTACCGAAGCAAAGATATTTGGAAATTTTATAAACTCGTGCCACAGACCAAATATCCTATGAGAATTTCACCGATCAATGTTAAAGGAGAACACCAGTGTGATGGGCCTAATATAATATCTTTGTGTAATATCTGTAGATTTTTTTAATCAAGCATTCATTTTCACGAAAGAAGACAACGAGAACTCATTCAACATTCTAATATAAATGCCGTTTTCATTGTACGTTTTCGAAGACGTACGTACGTTTTCGAAGAAAAAAATCACTGATTGATTGGTGTTTAAAAAAACGTGTCATTTTGTCGTATTTCATTCTTATATTTGGGGGCTTGATAAAATAATTTTTTTTAAATGGCTACGTACTGAAATTTTGGTTTTTTAAATTAAAAGTCGGACAATTAGAGCTAGAGTTACGATTCCGGCCAGGTCGAAAAAGTAATGTCCCACCTTAAAAGATACTCCTTTTTTGGACGCAAAATCGAGGTTTCTGGGTCATTGGAAAAATATATATATATTTGGAAAGTTAAGCAGAGTTTCCCATGAAAAATTGTAAATTCAGCCATTTAGTGGTGTGGTGGCATTTATAAAGAAAAAACAAAATTTCAACATCGATGAATGACTGCTCTCACCTCAAATGGCCATCGTTGGACATTACCATAAAGATCAGAGAGGCCATTTATAAATAATTTATCGTAAAATTCACCGAACAATATGTAATTTGGAAAAGCATGCGTAAGGAATTTTGAAAACTCTTGTCACCTGGAAAATCTAGACTTTTCCAGCGTCGATTCGTAGGAAAAGTTCGATTGAAAGTTCTTCGATATCGTCGTGATCGATTAATGCGAATTGGAACGTAGGACAAAAGTGAGGGGGTTCCATATTGCCGGCATTTCCTGTGCACGGAAGGAGCGAGAGAGTCTCGGCGGAAGAGAGAGGTGCTGGAGTGAAAGGGGAAGGCCAAGAGGGACATCTGCTAGTCACTGGAACATCACGAATTCAATATCAGGCCTTGTGGTATTAGCATAGAGATCGACTTGGCGGACACCCCTTGGTGGAGAGAGAAGAGGCTCGAAGCTTCAAACAGGAAACAGCAGTCACACCGTTCACTTCCCGTTTTTCTCTTCCTCGAGCCACCGTCGCATGGAAGTACTTCGCCTTCGTGCACTCTCCCGCCCCCCCCCCTCCCTCTCTCTCTATTTCAAGCTCAAGCACACATACATACATTCATATATTGCAAAAATAAAAAAAAATGCATCGCCCAACTAAATCGAATATTCTTTTCGCATACTTCGATTCCAGCCTCAATCAAACTCCACGATGGATCGCTCTGAATAATATCTTCAGCGAAAAAGCCCTGAACTTCTCTCTCCGCAGCTTGCGCGTAAAAAATCTCTTGAAAATTTCAGACAAATGTTTATTCGTGCCCTATCGACAGTTGACTCTCACTCAGCACTTTCTATCCGAGCAAAAAAGGTCTCGAGTGCAACATCCTTATGGAGTCAGGAAAATAAGATGGAGTTAAAAATGGTTTCATGGATATCCAGCTGATAGAATGAAAATTTCCTTCAGTGGCCTTTATTATACATATCTTCGAGTATCTTTACAATTCTTTGGCACGTTTTTGTGACGATTTTTTATCGTGATCGAAAATTCAAAATAATTTGCTAAGATTTGCCTTCCAACTACGTGGAGAAACGAAAAAATATCGATTTTCGAGAAAAAGGTGCATGTTTGGAGAAATTATTGTTTTTGGTAAAAAAAAATCGTTCACTGGCCTTTATTATACATATCTTCAAGTATCTTTACAAATTTTTCACAAGATTTTGTGACGATTTTTCATGTGGATCAAAAATTCAAAATAATTTGCTAAAATTTGCCTTCAAACTGCGTGGAGAAACGAAAAACTATCAATTTTTGAGAAAAAGGTGCATGTTTGGAAAAATTATTGTTTTTTGAAAAAAAATTCGTTCAGTGGCCTTTATTGTACATATCTTCAAGTATCTTTACAAATTTTTCACAAGATTTTGTAACGTTTTTTTATCTGGAACGAAAATTCAAAATAATTTGATAAGATTTGCCTTCGAACTACGTGGAGACATGAAAAAATATAGATTTTTGAAAAGAAGGTGTGTGGTTGAAAAAATTATTGTTATTGGTAAAAAAAATCGGCGAAAATAATTTCTTTTGGAAAAAGTTTACAATATTCCAAAAATGCCCTACGTACGTCGATATAAAATGTTATAAAGTTGCAAAAAAAATCAAGCCTGTTGAGATGAACGATCGGCGATATGATGTTGCCGGCTGCTTTATCCATATTTAACGCCGCCATTTTGTTACAAAATCTTATGAAAAAATTTCTGAAGATACTGGAGGATACGCAGAAAAAATTTCATTAAATAGAATTTTCGTTTTGTCAACTGGGTATCGATAACAAGCTGTCACAATTTACCTTTTTCCGGGCTCCATACTGATAGTCTGCCTTAACGTACTCTCAAAAATGTTACGTAAACGTTAAATTTGTATATGCGAATTCAAGAATCTCTTTTCCAAAATCTTATATAATCGTGACGACGGGACTTCTCGAACTCCGAAATTTTCCAGATGGTACCACCGATCCTGAATCTTCTCGTATCGTTCCAGTAGGGTAAAGCCAGTAAAGAGTACGCACTTTATAAACTTTTATTTCTAGAAAAATCAATTTTTATAATATACTTTGTCCTTGTAAATTAAGCGTTGGTCATTTAAAAATATTATTGTAAATATAAAATATTAAGTAACGATCTCGAAAAATATTTAAAAAAGGCTTAAACTTAGAACTCGTCCCGTGCGCACTCTTAGGGTGCTGCGCTGCCAAGAGTACGCAGTGAGAACCTTCCGTAGAAGCTAAGAGCACAGTCTTGCATACAAGTCTGGAAACGAAGGCGCTTTTCAATGGTGAGGAATTCGCACCCTCATTGAGCAAGTTTTTCATTCGCCTCAACGCCACGGCGCGTCGCTGCTATAGATCGGTACGATGACGCCCGGTGCGTGACATAACCTCAGTACTACACAAAAAAATATTGACACGTTCGCTCATAGTCTTCTCCGACGTTAATTTTGATCTTCCATATCGTCAAGATGGATAGAGGATGTGCGGTACCGAAATGTAAAACAGGATACAAAACGGTAAAGGGAAAGTGCTCACTTTTTACAGTGCCAAAAACATTGAAAAATATAGAAAATGGCAATTTTGCAAGTGTTCGGTTTACATTTTTATGTAAATCGAATGACGCGTTCATTAGTTAGTTATCTTTGATCGTGTAGACCGTGTACTTGTACTTTATTCGTCCGTAAATTAAATATTGTTTACGAAACATGGAATAAATGAGAGTAATAGAGTTAGGGTTTACAGCGCATGCGTTACATATAGTAGAAAAAGAGATAAAATGCTACTCTGTCCCAGCCCCATGACACTGGGTACTATTCCTATGGCGATAAATTATTCGCGTGTTATCCGGGATGTTTAATTGCGCTACAGTCCACTTCGTAGCGCTAGTAGTTCTCTGCTCGGCTTCTTCTACGCATGCGCGTTTTATACTCGATATAATAATAATATTTTCGGAGCATTTGGAGAGTTTTACACGTTTTATGGTGTGGTTGTGACTGGTGGCTTGTTCAAATTTTTGTCACAACTCGAATGCAACAATATTGAAGGCGAATGAACGGCGAACAGCAAAAAAACAACCAGTTGAAAACTCGAAGTTTTATACCACGTGAGAAATGTTGAATGCACATTTACATACTATAAAGAAAAAACCGGTGATTTTCTTAAAATGTATATTAAATGTGTTGATATTTCAAATTTGAAAATTATTTAAGGGAAGTAAATACAATTTTCCTCACATTTATATGTATGGATTTATTTCTTAAAATTTTCATGCTTGTCAGAAACCGACACCCAAACATACATTTACTTTCCGCTCTGTAACTGCCAAAAAACAGAAATAAATTTCTAGTTACATCACTTAAAACTATTAAAATAATCATATCACAATAATGATTATAATAAACATTTTCTCAATTGTTTGGTGGGTTCGGCCGTTTCACAGATCGTTCGGCATATATATAGTTATCGTCCAGACGACTACTAGCTCCACCCGTGGCAGCGATTGAAAATAAAAGCGACGTGCATTACGAGAGCCATGTATAACTGATGGTTGCAGGGGGCTGCTTTGTCCCGTGCTCTATCTTGGTTGCACATCGTACCGATCTATCGTCACGCACCTCGTGGCCGTAGATCGAAACGAAAAAATCACGTTAAGCGAACGTACCCCCACCACTGGCGTTTCCTGACCTCTATGTAAGACCGTGGCTAACGGCGCGCATGAGAGCAGAGTAGTGGTAAGGAATAGTGGTAAGAGTGCACCCTCTTTGGGTGCGTACTTTTACCAAATACGATTTTTTAGTCTATGGTCACTATAATTCTCGTAAACAAGCAAAACGGCGACATAACCTCTCAATAAAAACAAAATTTGGATCACAAACTTCAAGTATAATAACATTCGTTGGGTGCAAATTAATCGCAAACCTTACTAAACGTGTTTAGAATTGTTCAAAAATACGATCGAACACATCGAAAATATATTATTAGTCATAAAATTGGAAATAAATAGCTTAACGAAGCGATTTGTTGTCCATCACCTTGACATGACATATGCCACTGGCAGGTTAGGTGATGTTGCCAACACAAGAAAAAATATAACAATTGAAAGCACTGCGTACTCTTTGGTGGCTCCATCCTCCGTTCAAACTTGTATTTAAGTTAATCAAGTTCAGGTACTTGTCAAACAGTTTCGGCGATTCGCCGGCTGATCCACCCCCGGCTTGCTTTTTTTCCAGACCCGTGCTTGGAAAAGTATTGCGGGGCCGGACGTGAATGTCGAGTTTCGCCCGATGGCGGAGTGGCATTGTGTGTCTGTGCAAAACGCTGCGCGAGACGCCATCGACCGGTTTGCGGAAGTGACGGAAAAGTTTACGCTAATCACTGCGAACTACACCGTGCAGCGTGCAATTCCGGTTCTCCGCTCACGGCAAGCAGACTTATGAGATGCCTACATCGTGGTAATTATATTATATTCTCAAGAAAATCATTATTGTTGATGTTATCATTATCGTTATTGTTATTGCACTTTATTTATAACACTATAAATCTACTCGTTACGATGATAATTATTACAAAGTATTGTCATCATCATTATGGTTATTATTGGATTTCATCGCCCCTGGAAAAACACTTTATTGTTATTATTGATGTTGTTATTATCTGAGCATTTGATGAGTTGTGCCTAGTAGTAACAGTCGAAAGCAGCTAATTTTTGGGAGCTTTTTTTAGAAAATCGCAATGATACATCTCTACAAAAATGAGATATTTTAAAAAGTATCATCTGAAGAATACTCTGTAATTCTTTTGTGTAAAAATATTTAATTATAATCACTCAATTTAGTGCCAATTTAGAGCAATACCCTTTCGAAATAATAAAAAATCAAAGAGATTTCGTCAGTATACACGTTTATCCTATGATTAATCGAAGGCATTTCCAAAATGTCAAATTCAATCAAAATGGTACGAATTCAAATTGAGTTTTGGTTTTTGGGAAAAAATGGACACTTTTTGGGAAAAAAATCTTTCGATCAAATACTATATTTTTACATCGAGAAAAAGCCCTAAAAAATTCAGAAAGATGCAGTCTTTTTCGAGATATTTTGCTCACCGACTTTGAAACACACACTTTCGAGAAAAAAACTTTTAAAGTTTCGAACGGCGCTGCGAGCGTTCCGACGGGCGTCAACACGACAGCCTATAAAGCTGTCAATTTCGATTCGATCCGCTTGAATTTTTCAAGAAACACTTAGGGGCAGTCGGGGCAACATGATAACGATAAGGTTATGTTGAAATAAAACAGCACATATATGAGTCAGTCAACTTTAATCATTTTTAAACTGATCAAAATTTGTTAATCTTTTAATTTTAGAAGCAAAGAAATCAGTCTTTCTGATTTGTACAACGCGATATATATTTTTAATTGAGCCTCGATTTTTCCCATCTTACCCCTATAATGATGGGACACGAATTATTGGCATCTTTCGCATATAAAATTGGTTTCATTCTCAATACCATCAATTTGATAAGCCAATCGTCTAAGTTCGGTAGGATTAGTCCGAACAATCTTGCTTCCATATCAATTTGATAATTTGCAAGTTCCTTTTCTTACCCTGGTAGAAACACCGGTTGAAGAGGAACCAAATGCTTCACTAGTTTCATTTCACCCTTTCTAACGTAAATAGTGGTACGTTGAAAAATATTCCGGGTTTGCGATAGCTTGTATTCATCTTGCCCCATTAGACGGTTGACGAATTAACGAAAAATCACGCAATAACCTTGAAAATTTCTGACCCGAGTTCCCCTATAAGATGACATGCTGTCAAAATAAATTGATTTTGCGAAAAGTGATTTTTCGGCTTTTACAACTAAGCACCCCTTAACCGTTACCTATGATTATTATTTTTACAACAGCGTTACTGCCGAATTCACACTTTTCCAACGATTTATTTTTCCAAAGCCTGCAAATTATTTTGACGCATTTATCCGTGGTCGGGTTGCGACAATCCCCGGGGATTTCGAAACGAACGTGCGTAAATTACGTCCTGCGAACGATACCCGTGTCTGGGCATTTGCCGATACAAGTGACATTAATCGTAACTTCGTGTGCGAATAATCTGAATTTTTTTGCGTCACTCGCACACGCCCGTTTGGCTATTCATTTGTCGATCGAATCACGAATCAGTTGATAAAAAACGACACGACGTGAGCAGGGTGAATAAAAGGCGAAATAAAAAGACATTTTCCGCATACATTAGCCGTATACTCTTCGCGAATTGTCGATGTTTCTTTTTTTTTATGCGAATTAATGAAACAAGGATTAATGAGGCCAGAGTGCACTTTGCGTACACGGGGGAAGCATACCAAACGTGGAGCCTCCGATTATCGTGCGCGGGAACGAAAAATGCGCCGGGCTACGATTAAATCGTCGAGCCCGGTGAGGCTCTCCGAGCGCCGAACGAAGAACGATGACGCGTCGCTATCGATAAATTCGCGTGATATAAAATCGTGAAGTATATCGACTATATCGCAGGAGAAATGCGGAGAACGGTGGCTTGATGAAATTTTTCCACCAGAGTCCGCGGAAATTAACGGCGAACACTCGAGAGTGACGCGGGTCCGGTGGAATTGTGTCGAAAAATGTCCAGCCGCCAATCGCAGCCGCTCTTTTTTAATTAGATTTTTTTATCAGGCCATACGATGGCGAAAATTAATGGAAGAATAAACGACGTTTGAAAAACAACACAACTTTTAGTCGACTCGGTATTCTTTCAAAATGTTTTTCGAACGCAAAACGATTTTTCGATTTTCGGTTTTGTACTTTTCATTGAAATAAATTTCACTTCGCATTCGTGGGATTTTCATATTTGCAAGCGCGCTCATTCATTTTTGTTTTGTTTCGTAATGAAAAGAATATGCGGTAGCACCGACGATGGAGATGAGCAAAAAGGAATTCAGTTTGATTTCGTTGCAAATTTAAATACAAACGTACCGTCGCGGTAAAAATATCGTAGAGTACTTACCGAATGTTTTTTAAATGTTGAAATATGTATGATGTTTTCATTCTCGGGGATGAAAAAAACTCCTCGTGATAATATATTCTATTGGAAAAAAGAAGACTCCAACCAATCACCATCACGGTTTCTTTAAAGAAAAAATTGGGAAAGGTTTTTTTGAAGAAAAAATTGTCAAGATTTTTTGAAAAATAAATTGTCGAGGTTTATTTGAAGAAGAAATTGTCAAGGTTTTTTGAAGAAAAAATTGTCAAGGTTTTTTTTGAAGAAAAAATTGTCAAGGTTTATTTGAAGAAAAAGTTGTCGAGATTTCTTTTTTTTAAGCAAAAATGTGACAAAGTTTTTCTTGGCAAAAAAAATTGGGCGAGGGTTTTTTGGAGAACCAATTCGGCGAAGTTTTTTTTCACAAAAAATTGGGAAACGTTCTTTTGGAAAACAAATTGGAAAACGTTTTTTTTTTGGAGAAAAAATTGTCAAGGTTTTTTGAAGAAAAAATTGTCAAGGTTTCTTTTTTAAAGAAATTTGGGTGAGGTTTTTTAAAGAAAAAATGTGACGAAGTTTATTTTCGGTAAAATAAATTGGGTGAGGTTTTTTTGGAGAACAAATTCGGCGAGGTCTTTTTTTGGAGAAAAAATAGTTTTTTTTAGGAGAAAAAATTGAGCAGTTTTTTTTAAACAAAAATTAGGCGACATTTTTTTGAGAAAAAATCGGCGAGGTTTTCTTTGGGTCGTCTGTGTTAGGATTTTTTGAAAAAAAATTGGGCGAGGTGTTTTTGGTTTGTTTGGTTTGAGTTTTTTTTTTGAGAAAAAATAAGGCGAGGTTTTTTGTTTGTTCGATTGGTTTAGGCTTTTTCGAAAAAAAATCGGGCAAGGTGTTGTTTGGAGAAAAAATTGGGCGTGGTTTTTTTCACTTATTTGGTTTTTGGATGCCTTTTTGGAGAAAAAATTGGGCAAATTTATTTGAGTTTGTTTGGGTTAGAATTTTGCTTCATTCGGCGAGTTTTTCCTCAATTAAACGAGGTATTTTAAGAATAAAAAAGGCCAAGGTGTTTATTGAGAAAAAAAAGGACGGGATTTTTGTCGTGAAAAAAGGCCCGCAGGCTCCCTCGACGGAGACCTTTTATTTTGGAGCACGGGGATAATTTTTCCCCGGCGTGACGTACGTTCGTGTATTGACGGAAGACAAAGGCTTCATTCCCGAGAGGCGGACGTGTACACGTTTGTTACGTGTGTATAAAGCAGGGGTTGGGCAGCGAGGAGGGGCTTCACGAGACATTTCGATGGAGAATAATTAGGGTGGTTTATTCGGGCCAGGAACCAGGCTCGTTGTAACCGAACAGCGTGATCTCTCCACGAGGCTTTCCTCGCTCCATAGCTATAATATTTCTCCATTAACCAGGGAAAAATAAATACACGTGGGATCGCCCGCACTCGCGATCGATGTCCCTTTCGTGTTGATGTTCCTACAGTTACGCGATTTTCTCGTAGTTCGATGCAAATGAGGACACTGTTTTGCCGCGTTATATACATTTTCAATTCTTCCCTCCCACATCCACCTAGTCTCGCATACATTGCGATCTGCGTACTAATTAAGGGCGCTCGAGCCTTTCAACAATTGATGTTGGAGGATAGTCGATTTTTCTGAACATACATCTGTCCGATGAAACTTCGGTAGTTTCATTAATTCCGCACGGCTGTGTGTTCGGGACAAGGAATATTAAGGGGGGAGTTACCTTCAGACGAGGAGAAAATTACCGATTATCATATATCTTCACCATTTTTTAGACTTAGGTTATGTTATGGTGTACTGAGGTATTTATTATGTTGTTGTTTTTTAATACGGTTGTTTTTCATTACGGAGTGTCAGTTCACGCCGTATTTGCAGTAGCCGTACATATTATTGTGATTCGTGTAAGCTCGTATCCGGACGAATAACATATATATATAATTGTCCAGATAGAATGTGTTTAATTGTTAACCAAACTATCCGGAAGAATAATTTACACGTAGTCATCCGAAGAAAATCTTTATAATTTTGTTTGGTTTGGGTTGGTTGGTTGTGTTTGGGTTTGTTTGATTTGGGTTGGTTGGTTTTGTTTGGGGTTCTGGTTTTTGTTTGTTTGTTTATTTGGGTTTGTGTTGTTTGGGTTGGTTTGTTTGCGTTTATTTGGTTTGGGTTGATTGGTTTTTGTTTGGGTTTGGGTTGGTTGAGTTTTATGGGTTGGTTGGTTTTGTTTGGCTTTGGGTTGGTTGATTTTTGTTTGGCTTTGGGTTGGTTGATTTTTGTTTGGATTTGGGTTGGTTGGTTTTGTTTGGCTTTGGGTTGGTTGATGTTTGTTTGGATTTGGGTTGGTTGCTTTTGTTTGGGTTTTGTGGATTGGTTGGTTTTGTTTGGGTTTCTTTGGGTTAGTATTGTTGGGATTTGTTTTGTTTGGGTTTGTGTGTTTGGCATTGTCTTTTTGGGGCGTTGTACAGCGCGAACCGCGTGAAATTAGCCGCTATCTGGACGAATGACATACGCTTACTCGTCCGATAACCGGACGGCTAGCCTCAGCGTTTTGATTAATCTATAAAAGTAGCGAAGGTATGGCACGGTCTTCTAAACGGTTTGCGGCTAATGTTGTCGGACGGTGTGACGGCGTGACAGAATATAAACCACGAAAAAGTGAGAAATATTGAAAATCAATCAAATGATTAGCTTTAAAACAAAAAGATCGAATTTTCCGAAATAAAATGGCCTCATTTTGCACCAAAAAATTATTTCTTCATTAATTTTCGGAACAATTTAGATTCATGTTTCAGATAATAAGGTTAGAAAGATTTGTACCAAATTTCATCAGAATCGGTCGGCTAGTTTTTCAGCTATACGTCACGCCAGTTTTGAAAAAGCAATTCAGAAGACGGTGCCATACCACCGCCATTAAAAAAAAATGAATGACAAAATAAAATAAAAAGTAGTAATAAAACATACCCTAAGTCTCATAAATGGTGAAGAAATCTTTTCTTAAAATAGAAACGTGCCTCGCCTAAGGGTAAACAATTTGACAATTTAATTCCTAAATTTAACAATTGAACACGGCAAAACAATGTTTCACTTGCGTATTTTTTTGTCGTTGTTTAAAATCGCCAAAAGCCTGGAAGTTCTCTCTTTCAAAGCCGTATACCCCGAAGCTGTGCTCCTGTGGCTTTACAAAAGTATGAGCCGATTTCCCGATCGATTGCCGATCGTTCGGAAAAGAACGGCACGGCGCCGCATTTGAAGCGACATTGCGATAAGAAAACAGGTCCCGGGGCCTAATCGAGAAGCGCGTGAAGGCAAAAGAAGACAGTCCTTTAACTTTCCACTCCACGATCCTCAGTTGCCGTTGATCGATTGACCAACGGCCGTGCGGCCCGAGTGATCGCTAGGGTGATGACCCAAGCTCGATAACTTGCTTCCACCGAGTCTATTCGCATTTCGAACTTGCAAGCACGATCCATTTCGTCCATTTGGTCGGAAACCGCTCGTGGTTGATGACAAAAAATCGCCAAGTAAAAAATCGATCGGTTCGAATGGATCGGTAAGTAAACACTGTCGGACGTCTCCAATTTCATCGGGCAAGGTAAACACGCTACATGACGATTAGGGAGGGTTACGCATGTCCGGGAATATTTGAGAGAATGGTGATGAATCGAGCTCGAGGCATTCCGGATTGGACTACGGATAGCCGATGGTTTCGTACGTCGACACAAATGGGTTACGGACCGCATATTCAGAATAATCCTGGCATATTACTCAGAGAGGCTTGATAAACTTCGGGGGATCGGTATCCTATGTGGTATCACGTAGAGAGAGAGCGAGAGAGAGAGAGAGAGAGAGAGAGAACTTCCATCGAGCCAATCGAAACCCCATCCCCTAGATGGTCCATCGACATGTACGTGCATTTTCCATTTGCCAATACTCCTCAAACCGGTAACGGCATTTGCCACGCCTTATCGCGTATCAGATCGATTCATACCCATGCAGAAAGGAAACATGCCGCATCAGGCCGCTTCTATTAGCTACGTATACCGTTTCCCTCGGCAGTCGATGGGCGTATATGGTAATTACAATATTATATACGACCAATCGTTACCGTACGGTTTTCATTCACCACCGAATCCCAACGGAATCACGGCCCCGCTCATCAACCTTCGTCATTACCGATCATCCGGTTTCCCACCAAACGGACCCCGGAGCTTTTCATCGAAAATCCGGCAATCGCTAGAATGAGGGTCCGTCTTTTTTTGTGTCAGACGATCATCATCGGGAAACCCCGAAAGCTTTGCCGGTCGGGGATTCAACGCCACCGACTGCGAATCAAGCCCCCTCCGGGAATCACAATGACGTTAGGGCAAATCTCGTTGACGCAGATACCTACGGTCTCGAAGATTGCTCCGCTCAAGAATACGAGATCATGAAGGTGCGTGCGTTACGCGGTCGCAACTTCAATCATCATTCGCTTGTTGCTGCAAACTGATGGTTTTTTTTTTATTCGTCACTTTCTGATGTTGATTTTGTCCGTTGGACGTTGCACCTTTCGGCTCGAGGCAAAATGTTGCTTCGTCTCTTTAATACTGTATTCACTTGTGGTCTTATCAGGACAATTTGCTGCTCTATAATCACGCAAGGCTAATGACACAAGACAACCACAGCAAGGAATATCTTGTCAGCATTATGTTTTCTCATTACGATCAGAATAACAATGGCAATCTGGAGAGGGAAGAACTCGAGCAGGTGAATATGGAATGGAATGTATTTTTCGTCGGTTTTTATCTTCGTGAAACTGTATCAGGAAATTCTCGTTGATTTTCAAAGATCGCGGAAAGGGAAGACTTGGAGCAATTGAGCAGAGGATGCTCGTTGGGTCACATGATCAGCTACGACGACGCGGACAAGGATGGGCGTCTAAATATAAACGAATTCTACATGGCGTTTAGCAAACTTTACAGTGAGTCGAGAATTTCCGGACGATCGTTCGTAAGGTTCCTGATGGAAATCATAAAAAGCTCAACTTAAAAATATCGATGAACCAATCAATCACTCTGTATTAGCAATTAAGGATGTTGAGTCCCTATGAAACATGTTAATGTTAATTGTTCAATAAATAGCTTGTTAATCGTCATGAAATTTTTACACGACCTCCTGAATACTTCATGTAAAAACATACCAAATTTTCCGAATTCTATCATCATTACTTCAACCTCCTTAAGGGTTGCAATAAAAAATGATAAGAAACTTCTGAAAATTTGATATGTTTTTGTATGAAGTATTTAAGAGGTCGTGTTAAAATTTCACGACGATTAGGAAGCTCGTTATTAAAAATTTAACATTTTATTCAGAACAATTTTTAAAAGAAATAAAAAAAAATTGATCAATAAACTTCGTTTTGTTTCCGTTGCTTTCAGTATATTGTAGATATTATAAAATTGAGAGGTCAAAAAAAAACTTATTGCAATGTTACATCAGTTTCCATAAAACAACATTTAATTTGTGATCGTTAATTGTTCAATAACGAGCTTCCTAATTGTCGTGAAATTCTTACACGACCTCTGAAATACTTCATACAAAAACATACCAAATTTTCAGAATTTCATCATCATTTGCGATTTGGGACTCAACATCCTTAAGTTGATATGATGTCTATTTTGATTAAAAAAAAACTTGTTAAACGATGGAATATTAAAGGTCGAAGTTGACCAACCGGTCGAACTAATTATTCTTAAGGGGGCGATATCTTTAGACGAGGAGAAAATTGCTGATTTATATAATTTTTTTCTTCAAAGAAACGACTTTTTTACCATTTTTTATATTTAGGGTATGCCTTATTACTACTTTTGGCTGTTATATGGTACCTAAGAAGAAATTAATCTTTATCAATGACGGAGATGTGGCACGGTCTGCTAAACGCGTCGCGGTCGACTTTGTCGGACGGCGTGACACGTAGCATGGACGGGATTAATCTGGAAGAAAAACTGACGAAGACTTTTTTCTCATTAACACTCATACGCAGAATATGAACCAAGAAAAAGTGAGAAATGTTGAAAATCAGCGAAATGGTACGCTTCGGGACAAAATGATTGAATTTTCCAAAACAAGTGGCTGAATTTTGCAATAAAAAAAATACTTTTCTTTAATTTACAAAAACATTCATTTCGAAAACAACTAACAACATTTCGAAACATTGTTAATTTTCAAAAACATTCATTTTTTAAATAAAAAAAAACATTGTTTCGGACAATAAAGTTAGAAAGATTTATAGCAAATTTCATCACAATCGGTCGATTAGTTCTTTAGCTATACGTCATGCCAATTTTGAAAATGCAGCTTAGAAAATCGTGCCATACCGCCACCATTTTTGAAGATTAATAAATAAATAAATACCATGTAACAGCCAAAAATAGTAATAAAACATAACCCAAGACTCGAGAACAGCGATGAAATCTGTGCTTTAAGGTATTAGGCCACAGTAACGGTATTACCTTTCAGCTATATTCCCCATATTTCAAACTTTAAGGTCTTAGGCAACAATTACGGGTATAAAATCATGTGCGAATTTAACAATTTTTTTTTCGTATGAAAAAGTGATTGACTCATAAAATTAATTACACATCTATTTAGTATGAATATCAAGTTGTTAGAAAATATAATTTTCTTTTTCGACGCACAAAATGACCGACTACTAATATTTGCTTTTGTTATATTTTTCTTAGGCGCTCCGCGGCGTGACGTTTAGCATCCACAATTTTTGACCTAGAACAAAAAACAAAAATTCTCGTCAATCTACATTAGAATACCTAGAGAAGTACGTACGGAATTGAAAAAATATTGTTTTATCCAAAAGTTGTAGGTATTTGAACTTAAGAAATGAATTTTCAGTAAAAAGTTTCGTTATAACTGCTTATAAATGAAAAGTTTTCAATTAATCAAAAAATCATTCAAAATTCAATTAGGAGCATAACTTTTAAATTTGAAGTAAATCGAGTGAAAATTGTCGAAGTTATTTATCACGCCAATTGGAAAAAAGCTGTTTCGAGAACTTTCGAGTAGTCGGCCATTTTGTACATCGAAAAAAATATATATATGTTTTCTAACAGCTTGATGTTCGTACTAAATAGATGTGTAATTAATTTTACGAGTGAATCACTTTTTCATACGAAAAAAAAATTGTTAAATTCGCACATGATTTTAAATCCGTTGCTGTGACCTAAGGCCTTAATGATCTTTTTACAAATTTTGTTTCATATCTTACTTACGGCCACAATTGTGTACACCGTGAGGACTCCTTTTTTCGGAGAAAATTTCAACCGTAAAAAATGTAAAAAAAATAAAGATAAACATTTGAAAATTTATTGTCTCTTCTTCGCGAGTGCTTTGATTTGACATAAAAAAAATCGGACCGATTAGTGTATTTTAACCATCGAAAAAAAAAATTGCGAACATCAGCGTTTGTGGCCTAAGGCCTTAAAAAAAATCACGAAAATCAGCAAATGTTTTCCTCGTCCAAAGGTACCTCCCCTTTAAGGCGTTACCCCCACTTGTAGCGCAAAAAAAAGGCCTTTTTCATGAATTTTTTTTAAAGAAAACTACAAAACTTTTTTAATCGATCAATATACCATCTTAAATAACACATCTTGAAGAACTTTCAGTAATTTTTTTATTGAAAAATATTACATTGTTTAGTGGCAAATGGCCGTCAATGAAATAATGTTTTTATATACATGGTTTGCGGTGACGAAAATTGCGGCGAAGTGGATCATCTGAAAAAAAAATGCGAATGGATTTAGTCAAATATAAGTATAAAGTAGTCTTCAATCGAAGGATTTAAAAAAATATTCATTTTTCACAAAATGGCGGACAGTCAAAGTTAATGGTTCGATTTTAACGAAAAAAAAACGGCCGTTTTTTGGCTATAAAACGGCCATTTTTTTTCGAAAAAAAAAATCGAACGATTAAAGACTACATTTTTATGTATTAAATAAGCCTGCAAAATTTCAAGAAGATCGGTTCATTAGTGTTCGAGTAATCTTGGTCACCGACTTCAGAAATGCCATTTTGAGAAAAACGCGTTTAAAGTTTCAATTTCAGTTCTTCAATTCACGGATTCTTCTCTTTCAACGCTCATATCTCAGTCAATTTTGTTCGGATCGACTTGAAATTTTCAGGACATATTCTCAGATACTTATGCTTCAAAAAAATGCAATAAAAAAAATCGATTTTTTCAAAATCGCAAGTGGCGGTAACCCCTTAATAAAGTATCAAATCAATTCGTGCTTCCGTTGGATTTAATCGGGGAATCAAAATTCCTCGACGATTAAGTCACAGCAAAATAATTCGAGGAGTATTTATTTGACTGCACAGGTGTCTCGGTCGTTTCATTGGACAAGTCCCTAGAGATCAATCATATTTCCGTGAGGGTGGGCGACAACGTTGCGGTCAAGTGCGACGTTACCGGAAGTCCTCCACCCCCCTTGGTCTGGCGACGAAACGACGCTGATCTTGAGAATCTCGGCGAGCAAGAAGCGAGTGCATTAATTTTAAAATCCGCAAATTCGTTTACCAACGAAGATTTCCATCTTTATGAGAAGACGGAAGCGTAGTAGTCGAGCCACCGGGGTATATTGAGGTTTTTTTTTCTTCTGCAGATTCGGGTGTTCAACGACGGCAGCCTGTACCTGACGAGAGTGCAATTGGTACACGCGGGTAATTACACGTGTCACGCGCTCAGGAACAAGGACGTCGTCCAAACTCACATACTAACCGTTCACAGTGAGTCGTACTTTATTTATTATTAAACTTGACTAATTATATTATTGTAATAAATTACGAACAGGCGAACGAAATCGGACTTGTCAAATTATCTTTTGTCTTATTTTTTCTTGCGATTTTTATTTTTATTCGTCATTACAATAAATTACGAGTAGGCGAACAAAACTTGGACTACTTCAATTTTTTTTTTCGCTTCAAGCACTCTTTCATTGCCTCCCGACATATTTAAATCCGACTAACAGATTTTGGGCCCAAAATTGAAAAAAAAACTGACGGAATGTGGACAAGTAAGGCTTTGTTCGCCCGAACCTCAAATATAAGTCACCATATTATATCAAGCCGAAAAAAAAGAAAATATTCGCAAAATTATCCCCCTGGAGCGAGTCGCAAAGTAAGTAAAAAATAATTTCCTTTGAAACATGTGGTGAGCGCTATTTTTGTTCAGTACCATTTTTTTGCAATTTTGCGACTTTACTTCGCGTACCCTAAAATCGGGTTACTTTGTGCAGGTTTTGCACATTTTTTGTAGGTTACCTTTTTTAATATCCTAAATTCCAACTTTTTTCGAAAAATGTCGGCCATTTTGTGATTTTTGCATATATCAAAAATCGTGTGATATGCGCTACAGCCATACTGAATCTAAAAACGTTTGATTTTTTTTGTTTCGGAGGATCCATCTCCGAGATTTCATCAAAAGCGCAGACTTACAATTGTTGGGACATTTTTTTAACTACCATTTTCGTCTGTAAATAGTGACTCAAATAAATAACTTTTTTTTAAATGTATTTCGAAAGTGTATTTATTAAGTGTAACAACTTTTATATCAATATCTATAATATAAGCCTATTAAACAATTCGTAAAAAAAAGCCTTTTCATCGTCTAAAGTGAGGAGACCCCTTAAGGAAACATTGCACATAAAAATATCAAGCACCTAGGTTACTATTATGGGCACTTAATCAGTCTCATAATTATCATTGAGATGATAATCAACTTGAGCAACATTACCGTCAACTTTGGCAACATTGTAATAAACTTGAACAACAAATTTCAATATATTTAAGGCGTTGCCCCCACTTGTAGCGCAAAAAAAAGGGCCTTTTTCGTGAATTTTTGTAAAGAAAACTACAAAACTTTTTCAATCGATCAATATACCATCTTAAAGAACACATCTTGAAGAACTTTCAGTAATTTTTTTATTGAAAAATATTACATTGTTTAGTGGCAAATGGCCGTCAATGAAATAATGTTTTTATATACACGGTTTGCGGTGACCAACATTGCGGCGAAGTGGATCGTCTGAAAAAAAAAATGCGGATGGATTTAGTCAAATATAAGTATAAACTAGTCTTTAATCGAAGGATTTTAAAAAATATTCATTTTTCACAAAATGGCGGACAGTCAAAGTTAATGGTTCGATTTTAACGAAAAAAAAAAACGGCCGTTTTTTGGCTATAAAACGGCCATTTTTTTCGAAAAAAAAAATCGAACGATTAAAGACTACATTTTTATGTATTAAATAAGCCTGCAAAATTTCAAGAAGATCGGTTCATTAATGTTCGAGTAATCTTGGTCACCGACTTCAGAAATGCCATTTTGAGAAAAACGCGTTTAAAGTTTCAATTAGCCGGTCGTTTACACAACGGATTCTTCTCTTTCAACGCTCATATCTCAGTCAATTTTGTTCGGATCGACTCGAAATTTTCTGGACATATTCTCAGATACTTATACTTCAAAAAAATGCAACAAAAAAAAATCGATTTTTTTCAAAATCGCAAGTGGGGGTAACCCCTTAAATGCGTGCATTTAAATGTACTTTGGCGCTCCATCGAAGTAGCCCCAAAAACTGTCAAAGTCACCCTTAAGGATGTTGAGTCCCTATGAAACATGTTAATGTTAATTCGTCTAAATATAAACGAATTCTACATGGCGTTTAGCAAACTTTACAGTGAGTCGAGAATTTCCGGACGATCGTTCATACGGTTCCTGATGGAAATCATAAAAAGCTCAACTTAAAAACATCGATGAACCAATCAATCACTCTGTATTAGCAATTAAGGATGTTGAGTCCCTATGAAACATGTTAATGTTAATTGTTCAATAAATAGCTTCTTATTCGTCATGAAATTTTTACACGACCTCCTGAATACTTCATGTAAAAACATATCAAATTTTCCGAATTCTATCATCATTACTTCAACCTCCTTAAGGGTTGAAATAAAAAATGATAAGAAAATTCTGAAAATTTCGTATGTTTTTGTATGAAGTATTTAAGAGGTCGTGTTAAAATTTCACGACGATTAGGAAGCTCGTTATTAAAAAATTAACATTTTGTTAAGAACAATTTTTAAAAGAAATTAAAAAAAATTTATCAATAAACTTCGTTTTGTTTCCGTTGCTTTCAGTATATTGTAGATATTATAAAATTGAGAGGTCAAAAAAAAAACTTATTGCAAAGTTGCATCAGTTTCCATAAAACAACATTCAATTTGTGAATGTTAATTGTTCAATAACGAGCTTCCTAATTGTCGTGAAATTTTTACACGACCTCTGAAATACTTCATACAAAATATACCAAATTTTCAGAATTTTATCGACATTTGCGATTTGGGACTCAACATCCTTAATGTCAATTCAGCCCGGCTTTGTGGTACTTATCGAAATTCGAATAAAACCCAATAAGAGAACGGCCGTGAGGCCGTTTTTCGTACGTGACCGGTAACTCAGCCTCGACCGGTATCGATTGATTTTTATGCAGCGATACCGGAAGTGAGGGTCACTCCGCGGCTGCAATCGAAGCGCCCGGGCGAAGAGGCTACGATGTCGTGTCACGTGGTCGGCGAGCCGTTGCCTCGAGTCGAGTGGCTTAAGAACGACGAGCCCCTACACGAGATCGACAAATACAAGGTTATCGGTAACGGCACGAAACTCATTGTTCGCGATATCGGATACGCGGACACGGGTGCTTACATGTGCCAAGCGACCAGCGTCGGCGGCCTCACCAGAGACATAAGCAGCCTCGTCATACAGGAACAACCAACCCCGAGTGAGTTTCTCCCACGTCATTTTTTTCTGAATTTCGTTGAAATCGATATTTTTTTGGTAATTATGCAGTATGAGGAGCTTTCCGCAAAAACGACGGGAGATATATTTCTTTTTTCATCGTGAACTCGTTTATTCCATTATAATGAGTGATATTCCGTCGGGGGAGGCTGACATTTTCCATTGATTCCATAAGTTATGGGGTTTTGAAGTTCGCGGAAACACGTGATAAAATAGGGAATTTATAAATATTTCGACGCCTATATTGGGGAGAATGAAGTATTATTGCACTACGTTGGTGATTCTTGTGGCCCTAATAAGGGCCGATGAAAATCTTGGAAAGGATTGATGGCGAAAAGTGTCGAAATTTCTATTCTTCCTTCGTGGCTCCGATGACTTCGAAAATCATGTGAAATCGATCACGATGGTGTGGATATTAACGCCCGAAGAAAAATTCACGAAATCGAAACATATTTCACGATCACGAAATCAAAATTTATCTCATCGTTCCAAAATATATACATTGTTACCTTCGCAATACACTATCTATAAGGAAACGCGTTGCTGTTCAGCGACGACAACCAAGAGGCGTCGAAATATTACCTGTTTCTGGAAACTTCAATACTCCATAACATATGAAATTAATGAGAAATGTCAGGTTCGTCCGATAGAATAACACTTACCATAATGGAATAAACATCATGGTGAGAAAAAAAATTTCCCGTCGTTTTTCGGAAAAGTCCTCATAATGCATAATTACCTTTTTTGTATTCCAATCGCAAAATCATCCATTGCGAAGGAAAGACCAATTTTTTCATCCTACCAGACATCTTCAAAAATCTCACCATATTCAAAGGCACATTTTTGCCGATTTAGGGCGCAGATGCCTTTGGACAGCCGGAAATGAGCGAATTTTCAAGATTTTTTTTGCGTCGAAACTGTTTATTCTATATAATTGAAATTCTATGAACATATGATTACATCTTTCGATTTGCTTAATATTTTTTTCAATTTAAATACTGTGGCTGTACGACACTTGCTTAAGAGACGACTGCAGGCTGAGTTGTTCCACGGCGTACGACCTTGCGTGTGGTACATTGACCGGAAACATCAGGGCCAAAAATGTTACGATTTCTAACACCCACCCGCTCTATATGAACCTGAATAAACAAAAAAAAGTGACAATGTGGAAGATTGTACGGGTTTGCAAAAATGTACTGCTTTTCATAACATTTTGACCATAGTATTCGTAAATGAAAAAGTATTTTTTTAAAATCATTTTCAAGAAGCTTAAGGTTCAGATTGACGGTAACTATGTTATTTAAAAGTGTGCGAAATTTCGAGATGATTGATTAGATAGTTTTTGAGTTATCCTGTACGAGGTTCACGAAAAAGTGGTTTTCAGGAAAACGTGTTTGAAGTTTTAAGACCCAAAAATGTGACCTTTCGATTAAAGGGACGAGGAACCTTAGGCAAAGAAGAAAATTGCTGATTTTCGTCATTTTTTAAAGAGGAAAAATTTTTTTTATTAATCTTCGAGAATTGTGGACGTATGGCAACTTCTAAACGGGTTGTGGCGGATATTGCCAGACGGCGCGACACATAGCGTCGGAATATGAACCAACAAAAAGTGTAAAATCTTGAAAATCGATGAAATGGTACGCTTTGAAACAGAAGATTGAATTTTCCGAAAACAAAAATGGCAAGAATTATTTTGCGATAAAAAATGCGTTTTGTTTTCATTTTAAAAAAAATTGAGGTTCATGTTTTAGACCATAAGGTTGAAAATATTTATAACAAATTTCATCAGAATCGGTCGGTTAGTTTCTTAGCTATACGTCACGCCAGTTTTGAAAATGTAGTTTAAAAGACCAAGCTACACATTCGCCAGTTTTAAATATTATTTTTTTTTAATACCAGGTCACAGGCACAAATAGTAACGAAACATACCCTAAGTCTCAAAAGTAGTGAAGAAATCTTTACTTTAAAAAAAAATCATGAAAATCAGCAAATTTTTTTCCTCGCGCCAAGTTATCCCCCCCCTTAATCTACGATTCCAACGCCATAAAGTAGTCCATCAGCTTCCTCCGGGAGAAAAACAATGCAAACGAGCTACGTTTCTCTTTCACCACAATTAATCACGGGACCGTAAAAAGTTCGGAAAAAAAATTAAGCCGAGTATCAAAATGACGAGCTCGCGTGGAATTCTCGACGAATTCCTGCCCAACGCGAATTAATTTTGGATATCAGTTTCGTACGAAAGCTCGTATCCTTTGATGAAACGTTATACCGTTAAACGTTAAAAGAAACGAAGGCACAGATCCTCGGATCGTGGATATGAAATAGCTTCGAGCTTGAAAATATTTACTTCAAATAACGACAAATTCATAGACGCACGCCCACCTCGTGCATTCACTACACACGAAAAAGAAAAATGGAAGAATAAAAATTCCAATCCCGCGAAATAAAAAACAACCGCACGGTAAATATTATTAAAATAAAAAATATTTTCCAAACACTCCGTGGAATTCACTTTGACCAAAAAAAATATACCTATCAATGTCCTCCACAGCGCCATTTAAAATCGAGCAATACCAAATGAAATGTTTCGACGGAATATTGTGGCTTTTTCAATTATAATAATTGTTCACGTCAAGCTCAAACAACCGAAGTGTTTTCGGCATTTAAAATAATGGAAATCGCCTTTTCGTGTCGATATTAAAAAGCGGAAATTTCGGAAAGTCGAAATCTCGTGCAAACTTGGTCATCCACATTTCGACGAAAAACATTTGAGGGCATTGAATACGTGGGTGGATTATTTTTTTAACAGCCGCGGCCAGCGAGGAGCGGCGGTTTTTCTCGTTTCACGAATGGGGTATCTCGGTATACGAGCCTTCGGCCTGTCGTCTGTACCATCGTATCCAATCGACCGATATTATTCCCGGGACACAGGTGAGCACATTTGACGTATCACAAAATTTCATCGGTCGCGTTCTCGTAACCACCAACCGAATTTTTTTCAAAAAGACCTCTATCAAACAAAAAATACACAAAGACGAACGTTAAATATTTAAAACCTTTTGAAAACTTTTGAAACGTTAAAAATATTTTCTAAACTTTTAAAAACTTCTGCAACTTTTGAAACTTTCAATTTTTTCGTCTCGCGGATTTCAATCCGAAAAGTGGGAATCCGAAAAAGTGACGCTAAATTATTCAAAAAAATTGCAGAAAAACGGAAAATAGTGCGATTGTTCGTAATTTGTTACAGGAATACGTCTGCGGGGAAAAAGACATTTCGTGCAGCTGGGGCCGGGCGATAAACGTCGCGAATCGTTACGTCTACGTAACGCAGCCGGATAAGGATCGAATTTTGGTCATTAGCAAGATTCAAATGGTCGTTGTCGATGTGAGCAAATTGAATATTACTCTTTTTACTTTTTGTTTCGATAAAATTAGAAGACGCTTTTTTCCGCGTATCTTACAAAAATGTGCGACCAGGAAAGTATATTTTTGTATCATGTGTAAAGATCGATGAGTCAAGAATGAGGTATTGGATGGTGAGAAGACATTTTTGGAAAGGTTCTGGGACAGGATTAAAAAAATGTCGGACAGTCGTGGGCTTTGTGACTTTTATTCGACGAATGAAAGGAAAATATCGCGCGCACGTTCGATTGCACAGTCATTCGTTCGTATTTATGATCGCCAACCAATCTGTATAGTAAATATTTCACAGAAGTTTGTGTGTGCTTGTGCGTTTGACACTTTCCAATTTTTTACGAGTTAAATCTCCTCTCGCAATTTTTTTACGAGGCCATTCCCTACCCGAAAGTCAATTTCCGGAAAATTGATAAATCCCCTATACTTTTTTTTCCATTCGCGTATTACGATTTATTCGCCAACGCATACCTCATCGTAAAACTGAAAAATATATGGCAAAGATGTCGTAGCTTCTCCGAATATTTCTCAAATTGTAGAGAATCGAATGTAAAAAAAGCGGGTCGAGATGCTCCATCGATTATTTTCGATGGTTATGAGGGGCGGGGAAAAAATTGCTGTTTTTCGTGATTAAGGATGTAGAGTCCCAAATCGCAAATGATGATAAAATTCTGAAAATTTCATATGTTTTGTATGAAGTATTTCAGAGGTCGTGTAAAAATTTCACGACAATTAGGAAGCTCGTTATTGAACAATTAACATTCACAAATTAAATGTTGTCTTATGGAAACTGATGTAACTTTGCAATAAGTTTTTTTTTGACCTCTCAATTTTATAATATCTACAATATACTGAAAGCAACGGAAACAAAACGAAGTTTATTGATAAATTTTTTTTTATTTCTTTTAAAAATTGTTCTTAACAAAATGTTAATTTTTTAATAACGAGCTTCCTAATCGTCGTGAAATTTTAACACGACCTCTTAAATACTTCATACAAAAACATACCAAATTTTCCGAATTTTCTTATCATTTTTTATTTCAACCCTTAAGGAGGTTGAAGTAATGATGATAGAATTCGGAAAATTTGGTATGTTTTTACATCAAGTATTCAGGAGGTCGTGTAAAAATTTCGTGACGATTAAGAAGCTATTTATTGAACAATTAACATTAACATGTTTCATAGGGGCTCAACATCCTTAAAATAAATGCACTATTTTTTAGTCTTGGAGTATATTTTATCGCTACTTTTAGCTGTTACATGGTGCTTTTTGTATTTTTTTATTAATCATTAAAAATGTCGGAGGTGTAGCAAGCTATTCGAAAGGGGTTGCGGGGGATGTTGTCAGACAGCGTGACACCTAGCGTCGGCGGGATTAATCTGAAAAAAAATTGACGACGTTTTTTCTTCCATTAACACTCATACGCAGAATATGAACCAAGAAAAAGTGAGAAACGTTGAAAATCTACGAAATGGTACGCTTTGAAACAAAAAGATTGAATTTTCCGAAAAATAATGCCTACAATTTGCTTTAAGAAAAAACTTTTATTTGATTTTCAAAAACATTTAGGGTCATGTTTCAGGCAATGAGGTTGGAAAGATTTGTACCGAATTTCATCAGAATCGATTAGTTTTGAGCCTATACGTCAGGCCAGTTTTGAAAAATATTCCGCGTCCTCAAAGTGGGACGGATTGAATAGCGTTGGCAAAATTTTTATTTTGAAAAGGGCCATGAAGTGTCCCTGCGAAGGGCGAGGTACGCGGAATTACCGAACGGCGGTAAAGCCGACGTAAAAATGTTTATTACTCAAGACTTTACGATGGGCTGTAAAAAGTTTTTTTTCTTCTTCTTCTCGAATTGGGAATAAATGTCTGGGCGTTTTTAGGTCGTGGCGACGGACAAGTATCCCGTGGAATTGCAATACGTTCCGTCCCTCGACCAAGTTTGGGTGTTGAACTGGCGCGACGAGAGGGACATCGGTATCAAAACGGTCCAGGTGATTCGCGACGCGGCGCAAAAGCGAAAACATCATACGGTACACCCGGAGCCGATCGACGGCCAATTCGATCTCGTTCGTGGCCTGTACATCCCTCGATCGCAAGTAAGTGGCCGTAAAGTGCAATCGAACCACTGGTTTTCTGTGTGCGTGTTTTTTTTTTTGTTTACATTCGAGGTAGAGAACTATAACATTTTCTACTGATGTTAAATTTATTTAACGTTAAAATGGCAAATAAATTTGTAGATTTGTATAATTAGATAGATGGATATTAAATGTATTTCTTTCAGGTCCATTCTTTGAGTTGAGATTATTTCTTTGAGGTCTTATACCTACTTGAATTTTTGGAAAATATCGATTGTTGGTTTTCCGTGGATTCTTAAAATATAACGTTTCAAAAATATTCTTTGAGATTTGAACGCGTTTTTCTCAAAATTCCTTTTTCAAGATCGACGACCAGTATGTCTAAAAAATCACTGCTCGGCACAGCTTCTAATTTGACATTTCAAAAAGCAGTGCATGAACGACGAAGTTCTTCTTTCGAAAATCAATACTTTCGCGTTAGACCTCGGTCATTTTTTCAAAAATCAATATCTTGTTGAATGCTTTATCCACGCACTAGATAGCTTCGTGCAAAAATGTTTTCTTAAAATAAATTACATTGGTTGAGACTTGACCGAGTTTTTTGTTTTTGTGTTTCGAACCTTGAAAAATGAAGCTTTTTTCGATTTTTCGAAGAAAAATGACATCATTGTTAAAAATTAGAGCAAAATGTCTGTTGAACTACTATTACACTGAATAAGTGTGCCAAATATCGAGTCGATCCGTTTATTAGACGTCAAGAAATCGTGTACAACATTTTGAACAGCACAGTTTCGAGAAAAACGCGTTTAAAGTTTCACTTGGCAGTTCTATTGTTGTAATCATGAGTTTATCTTCGAATTGAGACTCCTGCATTATGTGTTGGAGCTTCCTCTTCAATTTCAGCTGCCTCAAGCGACGAACGGGAATTTTGACATTTTCACGATAGCCTAAAGCCGATAGAGGATTTAAATCCGTACAAAAGAATTCTATAAATTTAATATCAGTACCAAAAGTAATGATTCTCTCCCCCGAAGCGAAACACCAAAAAAATTGCCGCCAAAAATATCCTACTCGTTTATATATCATTATTATTATTTGAATTATGAATCCGAAATTTCGTTTCTGTTCCATCCGAACGCATTCCTTCCCCTAGGAGTGCATTCTACGTTGTCCCCCGGTTAATAATCATTCGTGAAAGTTGCTTTGGGTTTGGTCCGGTGCATGAAAAAACATCTATCAATCCAACATCGGTCGGAAAAAGTATTAATTTTCTTCCCAAACCTTGACACAAAAAAAAACAAAAATAGAGTCCCTTTTGTTGTCATTGAATAATTAGACGGTGAAAAGTCCTCTCATTTATGAATTATTATGATCATTATTATCACTATTTACGAGAGTCTGAACATTTCATCAATTCTTGTTTTCAGGACATCGGCCATATGTTTAAATACGGATACGTTACGCACACGAACCAGCGGGGCATGTACAAGCTCGATTTGGCAAATATGAGGTACACGAGAAGCGCCGATCTCACACCGTACAACTGCGTTCCAGCGAGTATTCAGTTCCCCGCCCTTTGTGAGTAGCTTCGACGCTTTTTTTTGTCTTTATTTTCGGAAATGTACTTGCTGCAATGAAACGTGCAACAAACGTCGTATAACTTCACTTAGTTACTTACCCGCTTACTTACTTGCTTACTTACTTGCCCAATTCCCCACTAACTTACTCGCTTACCCATTTACTTGCCCACTTCCTTACTTACTCACTCGGTTACCCACTTACTTACTCAATTACTTGCCCACTTTCTTACTTACTCACTCACTATCCACTTACTTACTCACTTACTTACTTGCTTACTTACTCACTCAATTACCCACTTACTTACGTGCTTACTCACTTACCCACTTACTTACTCACTCACTTAATTACTCGCTTACCCACTTACTTTCTCACTTTCTTACTTCCTTACTCACTTACCCACTTACTTACTCACTTACTTACACAATTACTTACGTACTTGCTCACTTACCCACTTACTCACTCACTCACTTTTTCATTCACTCATTCACCCACTTACTTACTTACACAATTACTTACTTACTTACTCACTCACTTACCCACTTAGTTACTCGCTCAATTACTCGCTTACCCTCTTACTTTTTCATTTACTTACGTAGCCCATTTACTTACGTCCTTGCTTTACTTACCCACTTATCCACTTATTTACTTACTTACTTACCCACTCACTTACTTCCTTACCTATTTACCCACTTACTTACTTACTCACTTACCCACTAACTTACTCGCTTACCCACTTACGTACTTACTTGCCCACTTCCTTACTTACTCACTCACGTACCCACTTACTTACTCATGTACTTACTTGCTTACTTACTTGTTTACTTACTGACTCACTTATCCACTTACTTACTCACTGACTTACTTGCTCACTCACTTACCCACTTGCTTACTTGCTTACTCACCCACTTACCCACTTACTTACTCGCTTACCCACTTACTTGCTTACTTCCTTACTCACTTACCCACCTACTTACTCACTTAATTACTCGCTTACCCACTTACTTTCTCATTTATTTGCTTACCTCCTTACTCACTCACCCGATTACTTACTTGCTAACACAATTACTTTCTTACTTACTCACTCACTTGCCGACTTACTTACTCACTTAATTACTCGCTTACTCACTTACTTTCTCATTTACTTACTTACCCATTTACTTACGTCTTTACCTTACTTCCCTACTTATCCACTTACTTACTTACTTACTTACCCACTTACTCACTCACTTACTTGCTTACTTTTCTATTAAATGGTTTTATCAATTATTTCCTTACAGATGGTTTTGTTATTCTTCAATGCGAAGAACCAGTCACGGGTCGTGCAACCGGTCAGCTGTTGCTCGATTATTTAACGGACACGGTTCTTTCCCATAAGCCAAGTCTTGTCGGAAAGCCGATGGTCTCACCGGACTCTCGGCACGTCGTGACCCTCGACAAACAGGACACCGGCGTTACACTCGTCGTCCAGGAAATATTACGTGAGACATATCTATAATTTTTGTTCGTTTTGGATAGCGTGTCGAACAATTCGGATTCTTTCACAATCCACCACGAATTATAATTCCAATTTTTCCAAATCAGTAGAATATTTTCCTTGTTGTTTCTTTGGTCCTATTTTTTTCTAAATAACTTACGTGAGATTAAATTTGTCGATATTGTTCGAAACGTCGTTGATGAATAAAACGATCGTTTTCATTCCCCAGCAAACGGACTCAAGTTCGCGTTCGATGTGAAAACGACTCTCAACATAAGCGACATAACTTTCTACCCGTCGCAGACAACTCACGGCTACGATCTATACGCATCGTCGACCGACAAAGAGGATATCCTTTTCCTGAACCTCGCTACAGGTAATCTAGTGTGCTTTCGATTTGAGGGAAGGTCTAGAGCCCCGGAAGAAAGTGAATTTCGACAACGTTTTATGGATACCCAGTTGATGTAATGAACATTCCGTTGAGCGGCCTTAATACTGCATACCTTCGAGCATCGTAACGAAAAAAATTTCCACAACATTTTATAATAAAGTAGCCGTGCTGAAGCTCAATGAAGTGCGTCACTTTTGGTTGAGTGTCCTCCTGGCGGCAAGAGTTCTCGTCCAATTTTCCATCAGCACCGGAATTTCAAAATAATTTGTGTTCTGCATAAGGCTTACGGATTCTCTCAACTGGCTATATGAAATTGTCGAAATTCACTTTTTCCGGCCTCTCGACTGGTACTCCCCTTCAGCATTGACGTACCCAGAAAGGGGCAAAGGTGGGCCGCCCCTGCCCCCCAGAAATCATGGCGGCCCCCCAGAAAGAAAACAACCTAACATAATTACATACAAATGATCGATTATTTAATTGCTTTAGCCTAGCAATCATAAAGAAATAATTTAATAAAACCTGAACTATTTTCTTCATCGTAATTTCGTAGCTTGCTTACACACTTTAGATTTTTTTAATATTCCAAAATACGTTTGAGAATCTTTTTGACTTTTATCAGTTGCGGTATCCCATTCCTTTTCTGTTCAAGAATTTGATTCAAACACTGTTTTATTTTGAAATACCCGCCAGTCGACGCTTGACTTTGTCGAGTGGCTCACTTGGGGGAGCTCGTTAACGCGATGTTACCACGTTTAACCTACAAGTTTCATTAATGTCCGAAAACAAACCGATTGAGCTCAAAATTCACATCTTCGTTCGAGTATCATTGACGAACCAAGTAGAGAAACTGCTAAACGGGTTACACCTAGTTAGCGGCCGGAAAAAAAAGGTGTTTTCGTGAATTCGTTTTTGGGAAATCGGTGCAGGTTTTTAACTTCTTTTTCACAGTAAAAGCCTATCATTTCAAGCATCTTTGACCATTTTTTAATTGGTAAATATTTATAAACCAAATAAAATTTCAGAGAATATTTTTGTGGGGTTACATTATAACAATCCGTCGAAAACGAAAAATCGACGTTTTCAAAAAAATTGCAACTAGGTGTAACCCCGGAATCGTTTACCACGACACCCCAAACTATCGCAGTTTGTTCGCTTATTAAAGTTCAAAGCGAAGCATTATGTTAACCCCTACAACCGCTTAGTGTTTACGAAGTGCCACGTGTTGTACAAAACGGATGAAGGTTCGGCTTGAACCTTCGGCATCTCCGAAACTATGTGGAGAAACTAAACTAACCTCTCGGTGATAGGAATATTAATCGTCCACAGGCATTTCGATTTTCGCGTCGAAACTCCTCAAAGTGCCAACAATTGGTCACGTCGCCCTATTTCTCGAGGATGATTTGAGGCTCGCGTAGCGTTAGGGACATCGACTGACCAAAATTTCGCGTTGCAGGCAAAGTCGAGATGATAACCGGGGTTGGAAAGGCGATGCCGATGAATCTGACAAAGTGGGGAAATCCGAACCGGCCGATCGTGCAGAGCGGAATATTCGGTCGCTACATGGTCAGCCCTTCGAGCGACGCTCTCTTCATTCTCAACGGTGAAACGAGAACCGTAAACTGCGAAATCGGCGGTCTCGTTCATCCCGGCACCGTCGTTTGGTTCTCCGTCGCTATCCATTAAAACAAATTCCAGAAAACCACCGGCAAATTGCCCAAAATTCCTTAAGGAAAAAAACACACACACACACAAAAACACAAAAAAAACTGCGAAAAAAAAAATCATGCCGTATCCTCAAGGTTTTTGACAACCTCGCGACTGTTTCGCGACCGGAAGGGACGTACGATGACGAAATCGGACGATTTTGATACCGATTTTAGATCTCTGTGAATCACCAAAATACGAAAATCAAGCTACAACTCTACACCGTGTAGACGCGGTTTTGCGAAAAGAAAAAGAAAACCGAACGGACTCGTAAATAAGAAACAAAAGTGGCCTCGTATAATTTTCACGATTTATTTTGAAAAAAGATAACGAGAGCAGGTACCGGAACAAAAAAAAACATCAGCATCTCGGACGATGTAATGGTGATGTGTAAGGGGCCGGCAAAATATTTGAGAAACGACAAACGAGCGCACCGATTCATTGAACGATAGAGTAATTGACAAAAAGGACAAAAAATGGGGAAGGAAACGAAAGCAAAAAAAAAAGGCGAGAAGCACATTCGACCTTATTCGATATCATTCTCACACTTAAGCGGTAAGGATCGACCCACTGTAAACAATAACTAGTGATAAATTTAACGATAACATCGCGTAATATTAATAGATATTATATTGTTACGTAATATTATTAAAGAAGAAAAAAACAACTTTCCAAGTTTCATTAGCATTTTTACGGTGAATATACGCTCTCAGCTTCGGGGTGTGTAATTTTTACGAAAAAACTAAATTGAGGAAACGATCGAGGCGTCGATGATAAACGCAAACAGATTTTAAGCGAAAAATTAACCGACGAAGTTTTCCTTCTCGCCCTCCGCCCACGCCCCCTTAATTTTATCGATCCCCACTCTCCGGAGATTAGAATTTTGCCCGTGAAATGATAAAATCTCGCGCTACTGCAGATTGCTGAAAATTGAGTCTAGGTAGTTAGTGCCTTATGATGTACGTATGTGCGTAAGCGAGGTGCATCTCTTGGCTCTCGTTTGCCAGCGATCCCTCTGGCGCTCTTTCTCGGCACTCAATCTACACTTTGGCGAATGGGAGTCGAAGATAATTTATTATCCTTTATTTATATTAAGAATTTATGATTTATTGATTTATATTGTCTTATGAATTGATGGATTATTTATTTATTTACATTCTTCAAAATCGTGCTGCGTTATTTCGAGAAAAAAAAGGCCGAACAAAATATGCTCAAGTACTCCGAGTTATTATTATTTCACGCAAGAAATATTTCGCGGTTTTTTCCAACTTTGCGTAATAATTTGAGGAATGTTTCATTTTACTCGGCGAACCTTCCGTTTATAAAATTTGATCCTCGCTGAACACGCGAATGACAAGGAATTGAAAGTTTCGTTGAGCCGGAAAAAATATTCTCCTTCGAATCCGAAGACAATTGTCATTTTTTTCTTTTGCTGATAGCGCGTCGTAATCTTCAAATATTGTTCGTGTGAGAGACGAGTCGTTTGAATGCCAAAAAAATACTTTTTTTTAACAGAGTTATGAATAATTGAGGAGAGAGCTCTGTAACGACAGCAACTATGAGCAGTATAAATATTTCCTAACCTAAGGGACTTTGGATATATCAGTCACCTGTATTTTTTAAAATGGGAGTACTAAGGTCAGTATTAGAATCAATTTAAATTTAAAAAATTCCATGTTTTTAGCCTAGAGTCGATTGAAAAAACGGTGCAAACACTTAATCCGATGAGAGGTGCTCAAAGTGATGGCCACTAGTTTCAATGCACGCTTGCAATTTGATTCGCATTAATTGTGTTGTCTCATCAACCACGTCAGTCCGTAGTAACCAACAGGCTCCAATTAGGATTAGTCTAACGAGTTATGCCTAGTCGAAAAAGCTCATTTTTTTATTTTTTTACAGAAAATCGTTAGGATACATTTGTACAAAAATTAGGGATTTGCAAAAGTATCATCTGAAGAGAACTCAGTACTTTGTTTGTGTAAGAATGTTTGAAAGCTCCTCAACTTGTTTTGGAGAGCAGTGAGAAGTTTGCGATTTCCATAACAACAAGACAATACAATCGATGCGAATCGGATTGCGAGCGTGCATTGAAAGTGGTGGCCGCCACTTTGACCACGTTGATAGGAGTAGGGGAAGTCCGGGCAAGATGATAACGCTAAGGTCATGTTCAAATAAAACAACACATATATGAATCAGCCAACTTGAATTATTTTTCAAACTAATCAACATTTATTAATCTTTCAATTTTAGAAGGAAAAAAATCAGTCCGATCTGTGCCGTACAATATGTATTTTTAATTAAACCTTTATTTTTCACATCTTACCCCGTATGCGGGGCAAGATGAAACAGCGCTGGGATAATGATGGGACACGAATTATTGGCATCTTTCGCATGTAAAAGTGGTTTCATTGTCAATACCATCAATTTGATAAGCCAATCGTCTAAGTTCTGTAGGATTAGTCCGAATAATCTTGCTTCCATATAAATTTGACAACTTGCAAGTTCTTTTTCTCCCCTTGGAACCAAATGCTTTGCTAGTTTCGTTTCACCCTTTCTAACGTAAATAGTGGTACGTTGTAAAATATTGCGGGTTTGCGATAGCTTGTATTCATCTTGCCCCATTAGACGGTTAACGAATTAACAAAAAATCACGCAATAACCTTGAACATTTCTGACAAAGCGTTTTTATTATATTAATCATTAAGGTAAATGTTCCAATTATTGAACACTATCTTGTATTTGTATTATTTCTCATTCACCTGCATGCATTTACTTATTTATAAAAATTTCATTACATATATGGAACTTTTAGCTATCGAAATGTTACCTTGCTTGTGCAAAAAAAGCTTTAATTAATAGAGAAAAATAATTATTTAATCAGCAACGGTGACCCGATTTGACGTCTCGTGGTAACTGTTTATCCTTTTTGCTAAGACGCGCCGCTTCATGCGTGAGGGCATAAAAAATTCAAAAACTGTCGCATCTCAAAAAGTAAAGGCGTTTCAGGTTCCTCAGAAAATTTCTTACAAATAACCATTTTTAAAAAATGGTTTACATTAATTATTTGTTAAAAATACGGTGTCCGATCATTGGGACAAAGAAAATGCAGTGTGTCCCAATTATTGAACACTCGAATTCTCCAAGATGGCGTCATTAACCCATCAAAACATCGAGACCGTGAACGTGTGACAGATCGTGTGAATCGCATTTATTCAAACAAAAACTGTAAGTTCGTGAATAAACTTACCTTTATTCTTTGAACAATAACTCTAAGATCGTCAAATATATTTTTTATTTGTATTTTCGTGCAATAAACATAAAAAGAAAAGTAAAAAGAGAATATAACCTAAATGTAACCTAAAAATACGAATCTAATGTTCAATATTTTTTTGCTCTCCGATATTTCAGGGACAAAATTTCAAGACGGAAAGAGAATTCTCGAGTGTTCAATAACTGGGACATGCCTGTTCAATATTAGGGCCATAGGCACTTCCAGTGTTCAATAATTGGGACATTTGCACGCTTCACATTATTATTTTTTTTTCATTTGAAATCATTTAAAAATAATTTGAAGGGTGATTTTTCGTAAGTAAAAATATCAAAGTATTATTTGAACATGAAATCGATGGTTTTTTCTTGATTCTATATTTTTTTTCTCACCGAATTCATTCCCTCAGATCCTTAGCTGTTCAATAATTGAAACATTTACCTAGTACTTTCATTGTGTTTACCTACCTGTCTCTAATCAATATCAGCAACTCAAATAAACTGAAACGATGTTAAACTTCACCAAAAATTACATCGCTTTGTGAAAAATTCGATATTGATTTCTCACTCGAGACGCGTGCTTCCGCCACAGTTGATACTTTCACACTGATTCACTTCACCCCCCTCCAACTCCAACGGAGCATGGTGCTCGCACCAGGGTTGCAAAATTTGTAATGAAAAAGTAATGCATTATTCATTACTTTTTCAATGGGTAATGAAAAAATATTTCATTACCCATTACATTACATTCAGTAATGTAAAAAAATTCCATTACTCATTACATTATATTTTGTAATGTAAAAAAATTCCATTACTCATTACATTATATTTTGTAATGTAAAAAATCTCCGTTACCCATTAAATTATATTTTGTAATGTAAAAAAATTCCATTACTCATTACATTATATTTTGTAATGTAAAAAATTCCATTACCCATTACATTTGACTTTGTAATGTAAAAAAATTCCATTACCCATTACATTGGACTTGGTAATGTAAAAAAATTCCATTACCCATTGCATTGGACTTTGTAATGTAAAAAAATTCCATTACCCATTACATTGGACTTTGTAATGTAAAACAATTCCATTACCCATTACATTGGACTTTGTAATACAAAAAAATTCCATTACCCATTACATTGGACTTTGTAATGTAAATGTTTCACATTAAAAAATTTCATGTAATGGGTAATGGAATTTTTTTACATTACAAAATCCAATGTAATGAGTAATGGATTATTTTTACATTACAAAATGTAAAGTAATGGGTAATGAAAACGGTAATGCATTACAAAAAGTGATGCATTATTTGCAACCCTGGCTCGCACACACTGTTTAATGGCCAGACTTAAGATTCATCTTACCCCGCGCATTCGTCTTGCTCCGAGTTGCCCTAAGTATGTGCACCATTTTCAAAATCCATTCTAGGCTAAAAACACTAAAATGCCTGTTTTTCGATGTTTCACATTAAATCTTGATCGATCATCGTGAAATTTGACGTGCGAACTTATTTTTCGTTCCTCGATAAAATCCAACGATAAAAGTAGTGGTCCCATTGAAAAAAAAGGAGGTGACCTTGAAATCTCCGAATCGACTTCACCTGGATGGGCCTCGGGGCACCGCTCGATGACCCCCTTCGAACCATGCAACTTATGTAGGAAAAGTTTTCTCCCGAGTCTGATAGGTCGAAAAATATTTCCACTGCTGACAGTTGTTGCCTCACCCGGTACACATAAATATATGTATTTCATCGTAATTTCATTTATATACATATACATATATATATATATATATATAAATTCCTCACTTTACTTTTTCTCGCTATTGAACGACATTTCGAAGCTGTTGTAGATGTGTAGAAAATCGCGCGGGTGTGTGTGCATCCTTGTGCGCGTGTGTAAAAAAAAGTATGAAGAGTTATTTTATTAACGTTGTCCATATCGGGATGTGTAACTGTAAAATATCGAAACACGCAAGATCGTGAAGATCTTACAATTAGATTAGAAAGGAAAGCGAAAAGAAACATCCAGACCTAAGAAGCACTAAGAACAATTCGCGCTGATGAATTAAAGGTCGCTGCAACGAAATCGAAATGCAGCTGAAGCGCGATTTAACAGTGCACCGTTAGAAAAAGAGGAGAAAAAAAACAGTCTCAAGAAGTAAAATATAAGATTAGATCAGCAAAGATATAAGAATATATATATATATATATATATATATATATATATATATATATATATATATATATATATATATATACATATACATATATATTTATAAAGGAAAAGAATACACGTAAATGTATGAATAATTTATGTAACGCGAAGGGCCAACGTCGACCTTTGTAATTACTTTTTCTTTCGTATTTATTATTCATTATTTATAACGGTGTCTTGTCTCGCTATTCCCATAAATGTTGCCGCGTACGAAAAAAAATCCACCACTGACTGTGTTATTTTTCTTTTTTTCGTATTTAAGGGGTTAGGCTACTGGAACGACCCGAAAATCAGGGTTATTCGAAGGAGTTAATTTTCAAGCACTAAGATGATTGAAAAATCGTTTGGACACTTATTTGTATGTACAATAACATCTTGTGCACCAAATTTCATTGATAAATATTAATAATTAAAACCGTTATAAGCAATCTCGCAGAGATTCTACTCGATTTTGGTCACCAAGTTGCTTTGAAACAGAAGAAAAAGCGTTTTTTCTTCACATAAATAATATTCGCTAAGGCTCGACCGAGCTTTTTTTGGTTAACGCGTTTCACTAATCGTAAAAAATGTTTAATTCTTTTTCCGATTTTTTCGAAGGAATATGACATCATTGTTAAATAACTAATGAAGAGAAAATGTTGGGAAAAGCGTCGGTCAAGACTACTCTTACACTGCATGATTGTACCAAACTTCAAGTTAATCCGTTCATTAGGTGTCGAGAAATCGTTTAAACCTCTTCGAAGAACTCGTTTACGTTTTAAGGAGTGAGATGCAGTCGGAGCCTGTAAAAACGAGCATTTTCAATAATTATTTTTTTATAGTAATTAAGTTTGTTTTACAAAAGTTGTTACACAGACTTTTCATGTTATATTTCAACTTGACTTGTACGAATTTTCAATGAAAAATATTGATTATTTATAAAAAAATATCGCCATCTTTGTCGGACCCCCTTCGACATGTAGTGCTTTGCGGTGTGACGATCATAAAATTTTACTGGATCATCTGAAATCAAAAAACAACAAAAAATCGTCATTTTAATAATAAATCGAGTCCTTAATCGGAGCTTTTTTTTTTAAATTAACAAAATGGCGGCTTCCGAAAGATAACTTTCGATTTTCGACCAAAAAATCGCTCGTTTATTGTTAAAAAAAAGACATTTTCAACAAAAATGAAAATCCGATTAAGGACTAGTTTTTAATGCTATCAATAAGCACACCAAATTTCATCAAAATACATCGAGTGGTTTTTGAATTATAGTGCTCACCGACTTGAAAAACAGTTGCGAGAAAAACGCGTTTAAAGTTTTTCGCTGTCGATACGGCATTATATGTTCGTAAAGTGTTGAGCTTGATGGACGAAGCTAAACTTTTTTTAATGTATTTTCATCCGCTGAATCCGAATATCACAATTTTTTGCCGAAAAGTCGAGCATTCAATTGTTTATAGCCAATTGTTAAAACAATTTTTCAAAAAATTAAAGTTTTTCGGGATGAGTTATTTTTTTTCAAACATTTTGGGCAATTTTAAAACAAAAGTATTCGTTATAAAATTTTGATAAAGTTCATAGTTTTTGAGTAATAAATTTTGGAAAAATTTTGATAATCTTCCAATTTTGCACTTGATTTATGTATAGAAATACTAATTAAGAAATTACTTACATCGAATCATCAATTCCTAGCCCATACAATAGGGCTTCTGCCGATGTGGAAGCTTCCAAAATATCAATTTGTTGTTGTATTTATAGAATATAATAGTCGACCCTTCACTAACGGTGGGATATTCCGGAAACTATTCATCGGATTGACTTGATATTTTCAGAGAATATTTTCGAAAAATCATGCTTTAAGAAAATGTGAAAAAAAATCGATTTTTTGAAAATTCTGACTGCATCTCCCTCCTTAATAGCAGTTCTACCTTCCTAATAAGTTTACCTTCAATCTTCGATTCCTCTTGTTGGACCTTCCTCTTCAACTTGAGTTGCCTCGAGCGACGAACAATTTTTTCACATTTTCACAGCAGCCTAACCCCTCCAAAAAAAATCACATTCATAGACACAGAGCCGAGAATAATTCGCGAAATTTGACTCGATGCTTTCGTTCCGAGGCGTCGAAAAAAGGAAATGTAAATATAGCGACACTTACGGTCGCTTTAGTGAAACGAAAAGAAATAAATCGTATGGAAACTTAAATACGCACGTTTCCGGTGAGCATTTTACGGCTGTCGCGTATACTTCGTTTTTTTTATATACGTATATATCTTTCGGCAAAACTGAACGAATCGACGTGGACTTGTGTAGTATCGGAGATCGGCGGGAAAGCATAAAAAACGACGTACAACGTACTTTTACGGCGTAGCATGGTAACGACACAACAATAATTATGTATATTCATATGTGTTTGTTTAAAGTAAGATTCCTTGTAATAAAAGTACCAATGTAAGAAATTTAATAAATAACCGTGTAAACACACCCGAGTTGGCTTGTTTGTCTTTGAGATTCCGCAGATGAGATGTCGATTGAAAGTATTTATGAATATCCCCATAAATTTTCATTCTAACGAGTACCAAAATAAAAATACTTTTTTGTGAGATTAATCTCTATGTTTTAAACATTCGAAAGAGAATAAAAATCGTTAAAACTGTCAGGTTGGCTTCCGGTTTTTCTCCCGAACTACCTTAAAGCAGCCTCACCATAGGCTTCTACAAGCAATCGTTGCGTCCCAGCTGCAGATTTCTTCAAATTAAAGAAGTAAATCAAAAGTACCCGCAAATGGCGCTTATTCGGCTCAAAATTCGACATTTTCGCACGAAATAAATCACGTGATACTGAAACAAAATCGCTAACATTTCAAGCTTATGGTCTTGCCAGATATCCAACCTTACGATATGACGGTTTCACACCTGACAATTTCAACCATAACCTCCTGGTGGGGCCATCTTTTGTCAAACGGCGGAGACTTATTTGTACTCCCAACAGACTGATAGTGGGTTCAATAATAGCGTGTGTCGTAATCTTTTTTTTATACGAATGTACGTGTGGGTACAGCGATACCCAGATTCCAAAGTTGATGAACACGTACGTATATTTTGATGAACATGTACGTACATTTTCATCAACTTTGGAATCTAGGTATCGTTGTACGTGCGAATCCTCTTGTACTTGTATGATCGATCGATGCACGTTTTTGTCATCAGCCATAAACAGTTTATCGGTGGCAAAATTACAGTAAAATGTCAATTTTTTAAAAACAAACAAATGTGTAAATAAATTTAAAAAATTGAACGTTTAATAAAAATTTATCGATAAACTATAAATTTATAATAAATTGTTTCATTTATTTGTTATAAATGAAATAAAAAATTCCGTTAAATACATTATAATAAATAAATTAATATTACTATCGCAGTGCGGAAAGTAAAAAATGGCGCTCTCGTTTCTCCTTTGTTTTCTAATAAATAACGTTTATTTCAGCTCTCTTATCGAATCTATATTCACCTATGGTACAAATTCGACACACGAACGTTGCATAACCATTTTAAACTCTCAGTCGAACGTTCCGAAGTTTCTGGACGTGTCGCGCAACCCCGCGCGAGTTCATACGATCCAATTTATCGAAAAAAACGAGTTTCTTTCTGCATTTTTCCGCCTTCCCAACCCGTCGATTCGCGCAATTTCCGAAATCACATCCGCGAGTTCGAACGGTCCAAGCGGTGCCGACGTATTGCCATTTCGTTCGGTTTTTTTTCCAAGCACGCACACGAACGCACTTTGCGCCTGGTTTGTTTGAACGGCCGAGAAAAACAAATGAATTTCGTCACCGGTAATAAAACGTTCGAATAGTTTTCCCTCCGGGGTGAACTTTGGTTGTGACTCAGCGTCTTTGTTTCCTCGGAGTATGAGAAATCTCGTATTCGTGCGCGACAGCCGCTTGGAAATGCGCGGCGAATAGTTTTTCGCGTCTCGGCCGGGACGGGAGATTCGAGCGTGGACGAAAAAACGCACCGGTCGTGAATCAACGGCATCGACGAATCAACGAGTCGCGTGGAAAACTTTTTCCAAATTTCAATATCTTCTGGAAATGTTTGTCGCGGCCGGTGCGCGCTTCGGACGCAGGATCGCTTCCTTTCTGAGATCACCGATCGGCTCTGCGTATCGGCACTTACGGCGAGAAATAACAGGGGCGAAAGGAGCGCCCCCTCGTCGCGCAGGCTAGCGCGCGTGGCGCCACGCTGGAACGGAAGACGCGAACGAATCGATGCCATTTCCGTCACGAGGGATCATCACAGTGGGCGTTATATGTTGCACGGTTTGACGTTCGTTCCTTGCCGGTTGTAGAACAATATGTAAGCGTTGCTGAAATCCTCCTCCTGTGGCTTTTGCCTGCTGGTCGATTCGTCGTTGTAATAATGCCAGACGTCGGTCCGAGGATTCTTCGCGTAGGCCGTGTAGTGACCGGCAGAGACTCCTGCGACCGGAAAAATCGAATCAAACGTGTATAGGGTGTTTAAAAATGACCTGACTTGTCTATTTATTAATAAAACGTATTATTCATTTCAAGAATACGAATACTTTTATTTCATTGTAGGGTAGAACCACCTTAGAGCGCGCGGTGCTTTCAATGGCTTTACTTTTGCGTGTTGGCAACACCACCCAACCTGTCAGTGGCATATGTCATATCGAGCTGTTGGACAACTCGCTTCGTTAAGGAGGTACGATCACTTCCACGGGGTCAATGAAGAGTCTAAATTTATTTTACCCACAGCTGCTCTGATTGCTGTTTACTTATGTTTATTATTCGTATTGTCGATTATAGTCTGCCAAATGTTGTGGTAAATGATGAATTTATTACACGTGAACAAATAAAAACTGAAATATTATATTGTCAACGACTCGTTAGCAATCTTCGTAATAATAATATTAACATATCCACCATAAAAATAGACTAAAAAGACAAAAAAAATCAGCCGGAAACGTATTAAAATAGGCTTGAATTACCTCAGCGGAATCAACACGATAGGCAGAATATAATTATACATATTATTGATGGGTGATAAATGATAAAACTCCATGAATTGTTGTTTGCATATTTTGCGGCGCCTTCTATTCAAATTAATTTCACAACAAAGCTGGGTTATGTTCGCCAAACGCATCAGCTGTTACTCGCGACGTTGCTAAGTCTGTGGGTGCTATTTCGTCGTTCTGACCATTTTCAACCGGAAATTGAGACTTTCTTGTAACGTAGTGCTTCAACTGCACGGTGGAGATTGATTTTCTTATTTTTTACAATATCTATTATATCTAATCTATCGAATTTTAGTTTTCCGAAGGGTTTAGTTGGATACGTGAGCAGACAAAACCACGATCACGGCACTTCCGGTTGACCGTCTCCACAAGACGACGTGCTGTGGCAACTCAAAGTGTTCGACTTTGCAGTTTTATTGCGAAAAAAAACTAAACGGTCAGAATAGCTCAAATGTTGGCAATAAGCGTATAAAGTATTCGACAAAATCATACAAAAATTTCAAATCTGAAAGTTGGATTCATAGCTCCTTAAGGTATTTATCGTCCCTGTTTGCAAACGTTCGCTCGATGAAATTTTCAACAACACTTTGAGACAATGGCGGACCATTTTCATTAATAGTGCGTCCAATTGCTTCCTTGAGCTCCGAAATGGTCTGTGGCTCATTCTTTCGCCCGCAGAGTGGCAGGATGCGCCATCTTGTTGAAAGAACATGCCTTCTACGGCCATGCCGTTTGTGCCATTTATCGGATATTGTGTTCCACGCATAACCTCCATGTTTGTGCCTTATATTAAAATTAAAATATTCGTACTGTTCAAACGAATGATACTATTATTAATTCGTTAAAATGTCGGGTCATTTTGAGACATTCTTTATTAGCCAATAGCCTCGAACCGCGCGTCTCTCATTTGCAGGAATATCGCGCTACCCACCTCCGAAGTGGCAGACGCAGGCGTAGAGATCGTACGAGTGTCTTCCAACGCTGAGACCGCCGAGGGGGAAGGTCACCTTGTCGTCGAGTTTCATACTCACGCATTCGTAAAACACGAATCTGCAACAATTTGGAGATACAAGACGCCCGATTCTTCGTACATTCGCTTTAGTGTGGAATCCGAAGGGGCTCTTACCTCTTTAGGTAAACTATGAGGAACATGGGGTAACGGTGCACCGTCAGTGTCTTCGTTGCGCACTGATTTCTCTCGCACTTTGGACAGAACCATGGATTGTGCTCGTCCAACATTTCGCTGCAAACCGTGAAGAACAAGCTCAGCCACAATCTTGGATGACAATCGCGCAGCAACGAGGGCCGAGTAATCGAGACGGGCTGACGGAAACGTACCTTTGACTAAACGCCTGAAGACAATCGTAGAGAGACAGGGGATGATGAGGACGTTGCTTGCTAACGCTGATGTGATCGATCGGCGGAACGATCGTTGGAACGGTTTCCGTGTAACGGACGGCGAGCGTGTCGCCATTCTGCAGAGCCACCATGCCGCTCTCCGGGACACTGCAGCCCGTGCAGTGAGCCGTGTACATGCAACGCGAGCAGTGATGACCCTGGCGATAAACAAGACAAACGTTCACGAACGGGCCTTGACTTCTGGAGCGAACGATTTTGCCGTGTCAAGGGCAACTACCGAATGTTCAAAATCATTGTTGTTGCGCATTATTGACTTAAGTAACAGGTAGGAAATCATGCATTAATTTAACCATTTTTTTCATATGAAAAAGTGATTCACTCATAAAATTGATTACACATCTATTTAGTATGAATATCAAGCTGTCAGAAAATATATATATTTTTTTTTCGATGTACAAAATGGTCGACCGCTCGAAACTTCTCGAAACAGCTTTTTTCCAATTGGCGTGACAAATAACTTCAACAATTCCCACTCGATTTACTTCAAATTTGAAAGTTATGCTCCTAATTGCATTTCGCAGAAAAGTACGTACGGAATTTCTGATTAATCGAAAGCTTTTCATTTTATGAGCAGTTATAACGACATTTTTCACTGATAATTCATTTCTCAAGTTCAACTACCTACAACTTTTCAATAAAACGATATTTTTTAAATTCCGTACGTACTTCTCTAGGTACTCTAATGTAGATTGACGAGAATTTTTGTTTTTTGTTCTAGGTAAAAAATTGTGGATGCTAAATGTCACGCCGCGGAGCGCTAAAAAAAAGATAACTAAAGAAAATATTAGTAGTCAGCCATTGTGTACACGGAAAAAAATTCTAACAGCTTGATATTCACTTGAATCACTTTTTCATTGGAAAAAAAAATTGTTAAATTCGCCCATATTTTATACCCGTTACTGTGGCCTAAGGCCTTAAACTGATAATTAATTTGTCCTCAAAGTCGCCTGGAATATCGCCAAACTGGAATATTGTGGGCGCGATAATAATCGGAACGCCCACTTTCACGCTGGCATTTAAATCGTCATTTCTTACGGAGGATTTGGCAGTACTGCGAAGATAGGAAAGAAAATTTTCGTGTTGGATTAAGGGGTTACGCCTAGTTTGAATTTTTGAAAAAATCGATTTTTTGCTTTCGACGGATTCTTATAATATAACCTTTCAAAAATGTTCTTTGAAAAGTTCAAGTCGGTCCGTTGAAAATTGGGGGACTTATGAGCGTTTACAGGTGGGTCCGGCGTTACTATATACCTGACGTAAAACTTTAAACGCGTTTTTCTCGGAATGACTTTGCGCAGAATCGGTGACCAAAATATCTCGAAAACAAAACTGATCTGCTTCAAATGTCACAGAAATTTTTTGTATATCAACAGGCAGTTCTTAATCGAAGGATTTTTTTTCAATGCATACTTTTTTTATACCAAGGAAAAGAGAGTGTTTTTTTCACCGAAATTTCGACGATCACTTTCGATCGGCGACCATTTTTTTTTTCTTAATCATTATTTTATTGAATCCTTCGATCTAAGATGATCGATTTAAGATGATTCGTTCCCGAGCGGGAGTGGTCACCGCGAAGTACCTTTTTTGCACAGCGCTCTGTGCAATTTACTGTACCTCCGTCGTTCATAAATATTTACTAATAAAAGAATCGTCGAAGGTACTTGAAATGCTACCCTTTGCTGTGAAAAAAAAGTTAAACACCTGCACCCATTTCCCAAAAGAAAAATAGCCTTGAGAAGATAAGAGAGAAAAAGGTCGTGTTGGATTAAAAGAGCCCTGTACCCTGATTCTCGGCGGGACAAGGAGGATTATCAATCCAGTCTTTTTCTAGGAGTTTGCTCGCGGTAATTACGAACAGTGTCTGATAAATACCTCAAGAAATGCATTCTCCATGATCTCTCGTCACTATTCGCGAATGTCACGAATGCTTTTGTTCGAGGGGGTTTGAAGAAGTTGAGTTTGAAGAAGCTACTGTGAAAGCTTCAAAACTCTCGTTCGTTCCTTGAGGCAACTCAAATTCAAGAGGAAGGTCCAACATCGTTGGACTCAGAAATTCCTTGACTTTTCCAAGTTTGCCACACGGGTTTTACAAATATTCCAGGGACATTGAAATTCGCGAACTAAACACCGCCGTGTAAAAAAAATATTCAAAGAAAATACAGAACCTGTTTTTTACTATAAACGTTTAGGCCAATGAATAAAAAATAAATATAAAAACTTATCTACGATAATAATTGTGTGGTCGCGTATCGACGAATCGAATGCAAATGTATCGAACTTTAGAGTGAATTACTTTTTAGTTTTTCGAATTTTCAATGTTTGGCACTGACATAACTTTTTTTTTCTTCAAATAATGAAGAATAATGTAAATATTAAAAATATACAGAAATATTTACGTTTATACTTTTCCGATTTTTTTTTTCAAGGCGGTTTTATTTTTCGTAATTATGCAAAAAGTAAAGTGTAAGAAAATTCCGAAGAATTTTTTTCTGCTCATTCCAGGAGGAAAGAAATTCCCCGAGTTTGCCCGGTTTTCCATGCGCGTAACAGCCATGAAAATAATGTCAATTCGAGAAATCCAACAAACCTGCCCCGTCACGAAGTGCACCGTGTAACTTTCTCCCTGCGGCACGACGCGTTTAACAGCCTCGTGAAGATCCTTGGCGTTGAGCCTCGACGGTAATTTGAGCAAATGCGGATAGCCGAAGAGTTTGGTGCTTTTGCGATTGTTGGTTGCCTCGTTGGTGTCGTGTCGTAGAACGAGAGGAACGTTTAAGATTCTCACGGCCGGCCTTGGTCTGCCCGTCTGATCGATCTTCGTGAACGACGAGGACACGACGCACGTCGAGCACACCGGACACGTGCGAGGCTCCGTTTGGGTCTTGAAGTAGTTCTGTTGGGTAATACGTACTGCTCTCTCAGTTCTCACTTTAGCTTATTTCACAATTGCCACTGGGAGCCTTTAGTCTGTCGACGGCCAGGCTGGACTTTTCACTATTCACGTTTTGCATTTACATTGCAACGTTCGTACGATCGTGATACTTGATTTATTGTCTTCTATCAACGAATGGAACAAGCAACGATTGCCAAACGGGATCAATCGATAACGGGAAGATAAGGAAGAAAATAAACCTAATAAAGCGACAAACCAAATTTGTGAAACAAACTAACGACGCGAGAAAAATAATTAACGAGCTACATCTACCTGGGTGGGTTGAAAAAAATTGCTTTTTCCACGAATATTTTTATTCGATGGTATCACCTTTCAGCTATATTCCCCATATTTCAAACATTAAGGCCTTAGGTCACAGTTACGGGCATAAAATCATGTGCGAATGTAACAATGTTTTTTCGTATGAAAAAATGATTCACTCATAAAATTAATTACACATCTATTTAGTATGGATATCAAGCTGTTAGAAAATATATATTTTTTTTCGATGTACCAAATGACCGACTACTCGAAACTTCTCGAAACAACTTTTTCCCAATTGGCGCGACAAATAACTTCAACAATTTTAACTCGATGTACTTCAAATTTTTAAAGTTATGTTCCTAATTGCATTTCGCAGAGAAGCACGTACGGAATTTCTGATTAATAGAAAGCTTTTCATTTTATGAGCAGTTATAACGAAATTTTTCACTGATAATTCATTTCTTAAGTTCAACTACCTACAACTTTTGAATAAAACAATATTTTTTAAATTCCCTACGTACTTCTCTAGGTACTCTAATGTAGATTGACGAGAATTTTTGTTTTTCGTTCTAGGTAAAAAAATTGTGCATGCTAAATGTCACGCCGCGGAGCGGCTAAAAAAAGATAACTAAAGAAAATATTAGTCGGCCACTTTGTACACGGAGAAAAAAATTCTAACAGCTTGATATTCATACTGAATAGATGTGTAATTAATTTTAGGAGTGAATCACTTTTTCATACGAAAAAAAATTGTTAAATTCGCACACGATTTTATACCCGTTACTGTGGCCTAAAGCCTTAACGCATTTTTCTCAAAACACTGTTTTGAAAGTCATATCTAGAGAGCCACTTGATGGACTGTTTCCAAATTTACATAAGATACGATGAGAAGCATTTATGGCGTCTTCGCACTTTAGTCGCTAAAAAAGGCTACTTTATATTACGGTAGATTTATATTCCGGATATTGATATAAAAGTTGTTACACTTAATAAATACACTTTCGAAATACACAAAAAAAATGTTTTTCTTCATTGGAGTCACTATTTATAGACGAGAATGGCCGTTAAAAAAAAGTCCTTAAAAAATTGTAGGTCTGCCCTGTTCATAAAATCTCGGAGATGGATAATCCAAAACAAAACGACGGACATTTTTCGAAGAAATTTTTTTTTTCACACTTTTTGCCAAAAAAATCGTAAATATCAAAATTTAATTTTTTAAAATAATTTCAAAAAATCTTTGACATGCGCTACAGCTATACTTGTGAAGAGTATGTGGTTTAAATTTCATAAGGATCGGTTCACTAGTTTCGAAGATTTCATCAACAAGCCGTCGAAAAACGTTGTTTCGAGAAAAACGCGTTTAAAGTTTGAGCGGAGCAGATAAACGCGCTCGGGTAGTAAAGTAAAAGCCACAATAATAATACAGTTATACGCGTCCCTCATATAGTTTTAGTGTGTTACTTTTGGTTATGTAAACTTTCGAAAAATGTTACAAAAAAAAATCGATCTTTTGAAAATTGTAAAGTGAGAAGACGCCTTAAGTCGTGTCAGTAAATTTAAACGTTAGCAAGTACCCATACAGTATGGCTTAAGCCCATAATTGGCCTAAGTAACCCGTATTGAGCCTGAAGATTGGATCCATTATAGGGTTATGTTAAATACCGGTGTTCCGGTATCAGAGGCACCAATACCGAAGTTGTATCTCCCGGTATTCATGCCCTAGCCGGCGGCCATGTTTTTGTTGTTTTTCTGTATTTTTTGGTGATTTTTCCAGACTCTCAATATATGTACCTTCGTGTTTAAAAAAAAGCGTTACTTTTTCATCACCCGCTTCCCAGGGGAAACAAGTGGAATGTGGCCATTTTTTTCGGACCTCCAGGTAGCCCTTCAAGCGAAACTGCGACCGCACTCGTCGAGTATGATCAACAAGCATGAAAGAATGGAGCAATGAAGGTAGGACCGTTCTCAATTGGCTCTGGTTCGAGTTGAAGGATCCCTCAGGTATACGGCAGTGTCAGACTAGTCTGAATTGAGTTCCGGACGACGAGCGTCCGGCTCGGCAGATTATACTCAAATGGCGGGTCACGCGAGTTTCCATCTCGAAGATTTGCCACCTCCGCTCCGTAAAACGAAGCATCCCCGGCTATTGGGCAAACTTGAGCTTTTTCTGGTTCCCGCGCGCATTATTACAAAGCCGTCCGGCTGGAACGTTTATCGACCTTATCTCAGACCTTCCCGAGGTAGGAAATACGTTGGCAACCAGGTGCCCCGCGCGTGTACCCCAACTGCGAGATTGACACTGCCGTTTTCATCATTGGGAATGACAATAATAATCCATCGCCACCCTCGCAATGTCAACTTGTAACAATCTACGTTGCTCTGTCGCAACAGCTTCAAAGGGGGACAATGTTGAATGAAAGAGTGAAGTGACAACAGCTTTAACATTGATGTTCGTATCTTCGTTGGATAATTTCAAGAATAAATGAAAAATGTCGGTTGCAGTTTCCTTTCCTGTTTGAGGAATTCAAGCAAAAACGACACACGACTCCGACGCTCGATAAATCCCGATGACGTTTTCGTAACTCTTCAAAAACGGCTGGAGCCGTAAGCGGAATCTTTAAATTTTTTTACACGCGTCAGCAGTTCATATTAAGCACCTAAAAGTTATTTGGTGTATACATTATCAGGTAGAAATATGGCCAGAGTGCAATCTCTATAAAGCGCCGTATAAATGAGACGATTTTTCATGTCGTTTTTCGTTAAGGTAGTCTTATCGACAGGCTTCAATTCATAGGATTTTCATAATTGTTTTTTTGTGCTTCACTAAATATATTAATAATCGCCTCTGTAAAATTTCAAGGCCAGTTATCGACCTTATACGCTTATTGACCTAATTTTCATGTAATATCAAGTTTAATTTGAACTTCCGGTAATGGATTTATTACCACTTGCTACGATAAAGGGACGTGACAGCAAGGCAACAGCCGACTGTAGTCGTAACCTCATCTCACTCATTCGAATTTCCACACATATTTCATTTTTAACCGACATATATCGCCGACACAAATTTTCCACGCTTTTTCACCAGTCGCGGCCCGAATACAATGCTTTACATTCCCCGAGCCTGACATTGTTTTGACATATCGACGTTGAAAAGCACGGAGGTTAAACTCGCCCGAACGAGTAAAAAGAGACGAAGATAGAACCAATGTTGCCAAATATCAAACCTAGAAATACTACGCGAATCGTTGGGATAGCTATTTTTTCATTTTTCTAATAAAATCTGAACATTCATTAAACAGTTTACAAATGGAAAATTTTAGTTCTTACAAATTCTTTTTTTTCGCATTTGTGGAAAATATAAATTGTGCAGGTCTCAAGTATGATCAATGATATGACCAGTGTGAAGCAATAGGACTACCTTGATTCCCTCGGCCAGTTTACAAAACGCAGAAAGAACGATCACCGGTGCGTTGCAGTGCGAAAAAAAAACGAAGCAATTCTCACCTCGATGCAAGGATCGCACATGATGCAGTTGCAGCTATTGCCGCTGTGTCGTTTGAGATCACCGTCCAATTCCTCGAGGCATATGGTGCACGGCCCTATTTCCTCGCCCGCACTGAGGCCGTTCTGGCAGGGCTCGGTCTCCGCGAGCCGATCGCCGCCGCCCTCCTGCGCTGTCGCCGTGTACGCGTCCGGCGGATCCGAAAGTTCGAAAGCGTATATCGAACGATTCGTGTCGTTCACGTATCGCAGCAGGGAATTGTCATCCTTCGAATAACAAACGAGAGTTAGGCAATTTTTTCGAGTCGCGGGCGAGGCTGAACGATAAAAAGAAGACTGAAAAAATATGCATGTTTTGCGAAGGGTTTATTGTGCGTTGGGACGCCGGGAAAGGGAAAACGGCTGGTGTAGTGTTCAATGGAATGTAGCCTCGTGACTTGGTCTTTGCGTTACGAGAGTGTTCTTCCAATGTTTTTATTTGGGAGGGCAGTATCGACGGCTATCGACGCTACACGATATACCACCTTCTTGACCCTCCCTCAGTTTCCGTAAAAAAATCACCGATACATCGCCAAAAATGGGAAGGCCGCGTTAAGGGGGGAAATACGTATGAATGGTCGAAAGTGACGAAAAATTTCAGGATTTCTTTCCAACGCAACTACCGGATCTCGTTTGAGGAGGTTGGAGCGATCCATTTGAGTCAAACGACAGTTTATGAATGGTTTCTTCAATGAACCTAAAAAAAAGCTCATACGAGGTATAGATTCATTCTGCAGATGCTAATTTTTCATCAAGTATATAATTAAGGCGGTAGTCTGCTTTACAGGCTTCAAAAAATCGATTTTTCGTTTTTGTCTTAGATCTATTCCAAAACTATCCAAGAATATGTGTTCAAAATTTTAGAGGCCAATTCGACATATTTTCGAAGCTAGATCAGTTTTAGTGGCCGAGCGTCGGGCAGGTGCGAATGCTAGGGCAGACCCGAGCGCGCGCGCTTCGCCACTTCATGCCCCGTTTTCTCAAGTTTTCATTTTCACAAGTTTTAGAAAACGGTGCCGGCGATAGCAAAAACAATATATGTCCGGTCGAAAAAAATCAAAGTGATCTAGCTTCAGTATTAAATTATCTTCTATTTGAACTAAAAAAGTTGGACAAAAGTACTATTTAAATTACTTGTTTTGCAACTTAAAGTGAATTTTTTTTTTTTTTTTTTTTTTTTTTTCAAAAAAGTGAACTTTTTTTTTCAAACTTCGAAAAAATTTCGAATTTCATCATTTCTTCGGTATTTTTTTAGATCATATAGAAAAGGAACTTATAAAAACTAAAGAAAAATTTGGTTCGACTGTTTCATATGCATCGCACGACCTCCATCACCGGCACCGATTTACAAGTGCAGACTCCAGGCGCCCCAGAAAAATCGTTACAACTTTGAAAAATTTCATTATTTTTTAATAATAAAAATTGTTTTTTAAAGCTTGAATATAATACACTATCGTCTCAAAATTTCGTTTACCGCAATCATTTCCTTCCCTTTCAAAAAAATTGCTGAAAAAACGCTTTTTTTTTCGGCTTCTGAAGCAGACTACTGCCTTAATGCGCAATATTAAGCATCTTTGTTTTTTTATTACCCAGATAAGAAAAACTTTTGTGTTGCTACCAACTTGAAAAAGTACAACATTATCGATGATGAAAATTACGTATTTCGAAAGTGTATTTAACAATTTTACCAACTTTTATATCAATATCTGTAATATTAACTCATCAAACAAATTCATGAAAATAGCCATTTTTCAGCGCCTAAAGTGAGAAGACCCCTTAAACTATTGTTCATCTCTGGTGTTTTGCGGTGAAAAAAAAATCGTACACTTAGTATAGTCTAGACAATAACACATATATATATTCCAAATCGTGAATTGTGGCTAACGCTCCCACCTCCTTAGAACTCGCGATAGACAATTGACGTGAACAAAGCTTACCAGTATACGAGCTATGTGATTTTCGAGAACTTCGGCGAGGGCAACGTTGCCCGACGGCACGTTCTCTTTGCCGAGTGTCTTGAGCAATTCCTCCTTGAGCTTGCCAATTCTCGACTGCTTGTTGAGCGACGCTACGCATCTTACCGGTGGGCTATTGTCGGCTGGTATGTACGTCACGGTCAATTGTCGTTCCATCGCGTGAGGCAACGGCACCGACAGATACATGAACGGCTCGTACGTTACGGACACGTGTTTGCAAACTGCGCAAACTACCTGCAAATTTAACGTGCAACTGTAACAACCTTTGCGCATTCTTATACACTGACAATTAACTGTTCCTCAAAGTCGCGCTGGAATAGGGCAAAACTTGAATATTGTGAGCGCGATAATAATCGGAACGTCGATGTTTTTTGTGGTTGTTCTTTTAGTCCGTTTTTATGATGGATATGTTAATATTATTATTACGAAGAGTACTACCGAGTCGTTGACAATCCAATTTTTCAGTTTTTATTTGTTCACGTGCAATAAATTCATCATTTACCACGACACTTGGCACACTATAATCGATAACACGAATAATCAACATAAGTAAACGTCAATCAGAGCAGTCGTGGGTAAAACAAATTTAGACTCTTTTTTTACGCAGTGGAAGTGATCGTACCTCCTTAAAAGTGCGCAAGTTGTAGTCACGGGAAAAAAGGGGTTGACCACATGTGGGTATCGACGGTCGATAGCTAATCGCTTGCTCTTACCGTGCTCTTGAACTGACCCTGGAATGTATCGACGATAACGCTGCGATTCGATCGCAAATGTTTCGCCCAGTGTTTGTCAGCCTCGACCTCGTCCTGCGCGGCGATCGCGCCATTTTCACCGTTGCGCAATAGCCGCGAGCACCGAATACCGCTCGTTGTTCCATGGCCGTCGCCTCCCCGTCTGTGATTCTTCTCGTTGTCCTCGAGTCGCATTCTCTTGACGTTGCACTTTTCCAAGCCGCTGTCGCAATCGGTGTCCGAGCCGCTCGACGCGCAATCCAAGCTGCAGTTGCTCTTTTGCACGTTGATTTCCTTTATTCTCATCGTAGTGAGTGTTTTGTTGTCGAAATCGTGATTCTCCGTCAGATTCGAGTTGCCCAATGCCATACGTCGGACGTTGTCCTTCGGAAACTTTTGCGAGTCGTAATGAATCTCATTGTTGCACTCCTGTTGGTTAACGAGAAAATTCGCGTTGCTCGTTTTGGCCTCTTTGAGGATGTCGTAGAGAGCCGCGAATTCGTCGTACGCGGAGAAATTTTGCGGATTGAAGGACGTGTCCGTACGATTGCGAGTTTTGTTGAGTATGAAGGTGGTCTTTCTGTGGACGATCTCGCCGGAATCGAGAGTCTCCTCCTCCTCCTCCACGTGGGCGTTCTCCTCGCCGACGTCGTCGTCCTCGTCGTCGTTGAGCGGCGAGACCGGAGGCGAATTTGCCGTGCTGTCCAGCAATTCTCTCATCGGGGAATCGAAGCCTGGAAACGCCGATGGGCCGGAATGAAGCTCGAGTTAAGTAACTCTCCGGCTGCGATCTCGGGGAGGCCGAACGAATTTTACTTACCGGTTGGTGAACCAGCCATCGTGATGTTTGGACTGTTCGGACATTCCGGAGACGGCGAGTGACCGTAGCTGTCGAGAAGATCGGAAACGTTTGAATTACCTGAGGCAGTGACGATCGCGGTGTCCAAAGTGACAGTTTCTCGGCACGCAACGGAAGCGACATTCTTCTCATTCGACGCTAGATTATTGGCAGTTGACGTGGTTGTCGCTGGAACTTGGCAGCTCTTGGCAGATTTCGCTGTGTTCATTTGTTCGTGCAATGAATCCAGCAGGAGGGCGAGAAACTCTTGGCAGTCGTGCTACAAATTTACCAAATCGTCTCTCACTCGTCTTGCCAATCGTTCTTTCGACGACTGCGGAAACCTTCGCTATCGATCCAAACTCAACCCCTTCGTTGACAGAGAGAATTCGACAAAAAGTACCCAAAATGGCAGGAACATTTTTTTATCCTGAAAACTTGCACTCTGGATTTTTTCAGGGTGTGGATGACGAATCTGAATTCAAAGTTCAGGAATTCACAATGACGAACAAATATGGCGAATGAAAATACAAATAATACAGATTCATTTGGATGAAACTCGGTACTCGAGCTTCATATATTTCCACCTATGTATCGTATTATGCATGTTATTGAATTCACCATTAAAAATTCTTTCATTTTGAGTTCAGCATCTCAGTCAGCGTCCCCGAAAAGCCCCGAGTACCAAGATTTATCCAAATCAAGCTGTTTTTTGCACATTCGTCCGCCATATTAGATCCGCCATTAAATTTTTTTGAATTTTGCGTTCAGATTCGTAATAAGCGACCTCGAAAATCCTAGAGTGCCAATTTTTATCTAAACCGAGTAAAAATTTCAATTTCGGTCCGCCATTCTAGCCCCGCCATTTTGAATTTTCAAATTTAAAGTTCAGATTCATAATAAGCGACCTCAAAAATCCCGGAGTACTAATTTTCATGCGAATCGAGTAAAGTTTTTGATTTTTGTCCGCCATTTTGAATTTCCAAATTTTGACTTCAACTTGGGATTCAGCGAGCCCAAAAACCCCCGAGTAAGGCTCCAACTTCAAATCAGAGCAAGTTAAATAGGGAAATAAAAGTTGACGCACATTGCGCCAATGCCAACGAAGGGGTTAAAGGGCTACATGCACCTATGTGCATTTTTATTCGACCGTGTCACCTTTTAGCTATAATCCCTGAGAATTTCGTTGAAATAATTCTAGAATTGAACGACCTACACCTTCCAACAGTCGGCCGGACGAACAACAAAGTCGGTTGGCGACTTTTTTTTATAAGCTCTCGCCTATGCGTTAAAAAAATGCGTTTATTTTCCACCAACCGTTTCCCGGTAGAAAACAATCGAAGATTGGCCATTTTTTCGCGCCTCTAGGTAGATGTAGCCCCTTAATGGCGAATTTTCTCGCGGCTGTCTTTGGACTTGGAATACTCGGGGGCACCGAGTCACGAACCTGTCTGTAGTCCTTGAATTGCGAATGATAGGCTCCAAGGGTCTGTTTGAACTTGGTCGGCTTGACGACGCTGTATCTACCGGACCACATTTTGCTCAGAAGCGAACTAAAGTGAGCCATTAACGAACCGGGAGGCGGCAGCTTCTCGCCCTGCTGGTGCAGCTCCAGGAAATGTCGCAGCACCGGAGGAGTCGCTGTGAGGCACTGCAAGCCCGCAGCCATGAAGCAAGTATTGCCGAGATTCCGAAGACCGCAAACGCCCGCGGGCGTCGACACCTCTATGAAAATTAACCCCAAATGAGTATACATTGATCATACGACCGCTGCTTAATAACTATTAACTTACTTTCGTCTATAATCGAGGAAAAAATGCAGTATGCTGATAAAATTGGAAGCCAAGGTACCGAAGTTAACGAAACATTACGATTCTGAGAATCACCTCATTTATACGATACTCTATGGAGATAACACGCCGGCCACATTTCTATCTAATAATCAATACACCAAATAGCTCTAGATGCCTGAAAAGATGACGAGGCCGAAGACTAAGAACGATCGATGTTTAACGGTTATCATGGAAAAATATCACGTTTAACCTTAAAGTTTTAAATTTACGAGCACCCAAAGTATGAAATACGTGATGAAACGTGATTGACCGAATGAGTTGATGCGGACGACTCGGCAATGCTGCGAACGATGCGCGTTCACATCGAGCCCAACTTCAGTCTTCAAAGATCGTTTTTTATAATGAACGATTGTGAAAGACTGAAGTTTTAAAAGAGCAGTCCATGGAACGATCATGGAAAGAAATAGACAGGTTACCGATCTAATTAAGGTAGTATGTGCACGAACCTCCTCATTAGAAAGAAAATTGATTTTTTTTTATGCTGTAGCATAGATATACAGAATGACGTCTGCAAAAATTCTGCATGCCTTACCGGCTAAATGCAATAGTAGTTAATACACGAAATCAATGCATTCAATGCGCACCGTATAGAGAATCCGTGCGGATCAAACATTGGAACGGAAATAACAATAGTTCGCGATTCGCTTTTTTGTAGCTTCTGCGAGCATCGTAAGATGCTTGTGGGCACGAGCACTGACAAACCGTCTTTTCCATCGGAAACTTTGCAGCGCACTTATCTTTTCCGAATCATTTGTTGCCTCCTTTTGCTTCGACATAACCACTGAAAACGCCAAGTGACACGAAACGCGCGTAACACAGCCGCGACCTGTGACAGTCACTGCAGCCAACCTAACAGCCTCAAGTTACGACAGAACCGTTGTCAAAGCTCGTGTCTATTTTAATAGGATTTCCGAACATCAACATTTATTTTTCTGATAATCCCAACTCTTTCAAGTTATCATATATGTAAATGAAAATTACGAATATCTACGGCACATTTGAAAATTTTCGCAATATTCAGTGGTACGTGTCATTGACATTTTGCCTCAATGAGTTGGCACTGGTGACGACACGCAATGTATTGGCGTAGAAATTCCATTCCTCCTCCGTACTTCAGAAATGATAAAGCAACAGCCCTGTATTTAGTTCGAATCGCACGAAAAATGCAAAAAATGTAACACGCTCACCGATAACCGAGTCATCCTGGATGTCGGAAGTGTCGTTGAAGAGATTATTGAGCGCAGGGCTCGGAGGCAAAAATGGGCCGAGTCCAGGTCCGACGACACTCCCGTTGTCGAGTCCCATAGATTCGCCGCCGACGTCGCCAAAATCGTCGAATCCCGGCGGCGGCGGTAGCGGAATGGCATAATCGGACGCCGAACTGTTCGCCTCGGCCCTGTCGAAGATTTATTCTCGTTTTTCAGTCTGAATCTTTACACTGGATATCGTTCGGTAATTTCTCACGCACAAGCACTAACCAGGTATTCTCGATGCCCATGTTTACGTCTCCGGACGGCGAGAAGTTGTCCTCCTGGATAGTGAGATGATGATCCAACGAGGATGTCAGAGGACTCAGGCCCGTGGATTCGGAGACTTCCGGTAAGTCCTGCGCGTCCGAGAGATCCGCAATATCGGATGGTTCGATCATCGAAGTATGTCCCGTTTCCGTAGAACCCGATGGGTCGTCCATTCGGGCGGTGCCTGTCGCGGACATGAAACGTTCATCCGTTGATATCTCGCATGGGCGCCTCGAGGGGGAAACCAAGTTTCATCGGGAGGGATAAATTGCTCGGGATATTTCTACCGCGATAATGAGATCGAAAAAACGTTCATAACCTAAATTGCGAATGACACGCGAAAACTATGCCCACTTCCGGAAGTTGCGTTCGAAGTTTTGACGAACAAAACGTGTCCGAATAGAAAAAACTGTGGATTTTTTGCGGACGAATTTTAGATTTCTATCGTAGCATTCATAACCTAGGTTTCGAATAATAGCGATAATATAGGAACGAAGGGGAAATGCCAGCTTCCGGCAGGGCGAAGTTTTGATGAATAAGCGTCCGCGAGCTACGCGAAAAAAAGTGGTCTTCGAACGACTATTCCGCCGCACCGTAATCGGATTTTCGCAAAGTTCGAGGGCACGTTTAAACGAGATTATCATGTAACCGCGTACGCGTTCGAGGCGAGCGAGAAAGTGCGCTCGGCGAGTTTCGAAACAGCGCGATACGCGACCAATAGAAACGGCCAACGGGGTGAGATACGTATCCAGGCTGAAGGACGAGGGGAAAAAAAAGATTGACAAAAAACGTGTCGCGGGGTAAGGTGAGAGGCGTGCACGATGGAACGACGAAACGGATCGATCTTCGCGCAGACTACTGCGATAAATAAAAGCGCGCAGACAGGCGGAATTCCGAGAAGAAGAAAAGAAATGCGAGATATTCGATATACTACTCACTTTGCAGCAGAGAAGTTCAAGCGACGTCTGACGGTGGGATCCTATACCGCCATTGCGAAAAACGGCATGGCCGGCGGATGCGCAAAAAAAAAGCGAGGCAAGCCTTTTTTCTCGCTTTTACACCGAGCCGCACCGACGTAGGAACAAATTTCAAAGTTGCATGTCTCCGGATCATTTACCCTCCGCTTACGGTTTAATTTATTAACAAAGAGAAAAAGTAAGGAAAAAATACACTCTTCGCTAGGATAAATACATTCGATATATTACAATCGTTATTACTAGTGTTGTTCGTGATCATTTATTTCAAATCGCTACGAATGATTAACAAGCACGATGAAAGATAAAGGGAGCGTGCAAATTGGAGTGAAACTGTTGAAAAATCGAAGAGCCGTAACGTGGCGATGTTTCGACGATTGCCTCGGAAGCCATCTTGTGTTCCGTTTCCTACCTACGCGCACGAGTGTATTTTTACGAATGTGCTCTGCGGCTCTCGGTGACGCGCCGACTTAAGGCGTCCTCTCGCGGCCACCGTTTGCCGCCAACTGACGTGGAATCGCGGAAACGGGCTCTGCCTGGATGCGTATACGTACAATGTATAGGAGACGGACCCTCGAAGTCAAATCGTTGCTCTTCTTGAACCGGAAGTGGCGCATATCAAACGACGTCATGCGCAGAGGTTACTGCAAATTCCGTTGCCAAGCGAGCACGAAATTTTAACGGACTCGATACTTAACGAGCTACATCGACCTGACCGGGCCAACAAGTTTCCAAAAATATATTTATTCGATAGTATCACCTTTTAGCTACATTACCTGAAAAATTTATTGAAATATTACGAAAATTCAATGAGCTACAGCTTTTAACAATCTGCCGGGGATGGCAGCACCATACTTCAATTTTAAACACTTTTTTCTCGAATAACTGATTTCAAAGTCGGTGGACATATCTCGAGTTTTTTTTTAATCGCCTTCTATTGTATGACACTGTCGTTTACCCAAAATATCATTTTTACCGACCGAGCATAAGCATAGCTGCCCGGTCGGTGTAAATACCACTGCGAACTTTTTCTCAAGACCATCGACATATCGTGGGGGCGGGGGGGGGGCGAAAACTATTTTCTAAAGGAATTAGAATATTTGTAAAAAAATTTTGACAAGATTTTCGAAAATATTCTTGTCGAAATCGAATAAGAGGATAAACAAAATGGATATTCAGGCATTTCAAGGCCACGATCATTAGCTTGCACAACGTATTTTATTGACGCAGACAATAATGAATGTTAGTAGCAAATACACGAGAAATAATCGAGACTTGTCGGATCGTCCATAAAACCGCCTCGATAGTGCGTCGCTGGCGAGTTGCGTTTAAAAAAAAAAAACAAAAAAAAAATGATTCGACAGAAAAATGCTCCCGTTGACGTTGAGTGGAATGCTCAGGACGAATATATAATATACTCTATTACTTATATACAATTCTTAGCTACGAGAAACATCAATGGAAGAACTCCCCACAATATCCGAAAAATATTTATCTCCCCTCGACCGGCCGCAAGTATTTCACATTCCCGTTTCATGGTAGCCGCTTTTGCGACACGGTCCTCACTCACGGCGCGAAGTATAAATTTATTTCCCAGAAACGTCGAATCTCATAGTCATCTCTTTCGTCTCAGAAAAAAAAATGCTCGATAGAATGCTTATTTGGTTTTTTCACTGTTTTTTCTTCTTTTTTTTTCGTTCTTTCGTCGTCGCGATAGACTCAATAGTTAAGAATCGGTGAGACGGTCGCTCGTACGATCCTTCCTTTTTTTTCGTGGAATAAATATTTGAGCCGGTGCGAGGTAAAAAAGCGAGAGGTCTCGCTATTACAGTTAGATCTGATAGGAGCAATTTACTTGTTGGAGTAATTTCGTCTGTCTCTCTCTCTCTCTCTCTCACTCTCTCTCTCTGTCTCTTCTTTTTTGGCCCTGCCTCTGCGTATCTTGGAGACGTTTACATTGAATCGGCGGCGAGTTCAGTCGAGTGCGTAGGTAAGTGTATGTCTTTGTTTTTCTTTTTCCCTGTCGTATTCCGTTCCGAGGTGCGAATCTCTCTTCATCATCCTTAACGGTTAAATCGGTGCTGGGTCACGCGCGCCGGTAAACGCCATCCTTACGCCATTCTAATACTCTGAATTATTTGGAAGACCGCTGCGAACAAACGAACACCATGAGAATCGCGTCGTACGTGCGTTATGTCGTTTTCCCGGAGTTGAGAAAAGCTACGTTTGGGCTGGGCGTTTTCTCTTTTAAATCTTACCAGAGCCGCAGATGACGAAGATGAAAAGCGCCAGCAGCCACGGTCCGACAGGCGACGACTGCTCCTGAACCTTCTGCTGAGAAAATTGACGACCAATGTCAGAGTATGTCGTTACTTTTGAAAGAATATTCGAGGATATAATCCTCTGTTCGACAATGGAATATATAGATGTGGTATTCTGAGCTGAAAGATCCTAAACCCAAACAGGCTTAATCGTGTCCAGTGCATAGATCGAGCATAACAAATACCCGCCGCAAAAAATATGCTCAAGGAGGTTGGAGCAGTCTTGTCAAATGACGGTTGATGGATTTCTTTTTTTCAATGAACCTCAAAAAAGTGAGTACGAGATACAGATTGAATCTCTAGATGCTAATTCTTATAAAATATATAATTAATGAGCTAAATTGTGCGTGTTTATATTTTTATTACGTAAATAAGAAAAACTTTTGTGTTACTACCAACTTGAAAAAGTATAGCATTATCGATGATTATCAGGAACAAAACCGCATCAGTGAGTATTTGTTACAACTTAGAATGAAATTTTGAGTACTTTATAACGACGTCACGAGATTGTTTATCATTACCATTAATTGATATCGAGTGTTGGTAGCGACGCTCTTCATTCACCAGCCAAGATTCGTAATCTTTCATCATATCTTGTTGATTCAATGTTGAATATATATGGCTTACGTTAGGCAAGATAGGTTTTTCATCTTCTAAATATTTACAAAGGTTTAATTTGTGTTGATCCGTTGGTACGTATGGTTTATACTGGTGCTAAACAGCAAAAAAAATTACATCATCCGTAGCGTAAGCGTCTTGCGCACCTAACCACAGGTAAAATCACGTACATTGAAGTATTTTTAATCTCGGATGCTGTGTCAAAATATTTCAAAAAATTTGTAAAGACGCAGTATAATCTGGCCAACGACATATATTTTTTCAAATTTAATCTTGGATTGTGGCTAATGCTCCAACCTCCGTTATAGGCTATATCTACCTAGGTCGGTCAAAAAATTGCATTTTCCCAAAATATTTTTATTCCATAGCCTTTCAGCCATATTCCTTGAAAACTTCATTGAGACATTCCTAAAATTGAATGAGCTACAGCTTCTAACAGTCAGCTGGACAATCGGTGGCAGCATCATACTTCCAACTTTGAACACGTTTTTCTCAAACACTTCAAAGTCAGTGGGCATATCTTGAGAACCATCTGATGGATTGTTTCATTGGAAACCCGATGGAAACATTTAGAGGTCGTCGATGATCACACCTTTTAAAAATCGCTCTTCATTTTTTATAGTTACGTAAAAATGACTACTTTTTGCAAGAATTTTGTATGTTCGAGTATCATTTAGTCCCCACTTTGTTAGAAAAAATAATTTTCAAAATCGACGATCTTCAACGACTCTTATTTATTGTTAACTTGAACAACTCTATAGGTTTTAGATTGCAGATGGACCATTTGAGCTGGAGGATGTCCACCGCCAAACATCACGAAAAAATGTAATCAGCTGCCAGTGGCCAAGTTTTTGTTGTTTTTCTGTATTTTTGGTAACTTGTTTTTCCAAGGCTCTCAATATATGTACTTTTGTGTTTCAAGAAATGCGTTTCTTTTAAACTGGAGGTTTCCCCCCCCCCAAAAAAAAAAAATTCTATGTTTGGCCACTTTTTTCGCGCTTCTAGGTAGAAGTAGCCCCTTAATGAGTGGTCGACAATTGTTTGACAATTGATTTATTGAGTTTGTGCGTGTTCAATTTTGTTTGGATTTATTTAGGTTTGCATAGATTTGTTTGGTTTTCTTTGGGTTTGTTTAGGTTGTTTGAGACTGTTTCATTGGTTTGGGTTTGCTTGCGTTTACTTGAGTTTGTTTAGTTCTGTTAGTTTGGATCTGGTCACACATACTTGTTCGGGTTTGTTTGGTTTTCTTTGTTTGGGTCTGTTCAGTTATACAAACGGTTCAGTCATACTCGTTTGGATTTCTTTTGTTCGTTTGAGTCTGTTCCATAATACTTGTTCGGATTTCTATCATTTGTTTGGGTCCGTTAGATGATGCTTGATTGGATTTGTTTGAAATTCTTCCGACGAATTTACAATGCAGCATCGCGTGTTACAAAGTTGAACATTCAGCAACCAAAATCAACTTTGGATTTCACTAACTCGTAGAGTTTGGGTTTGTAAATTTTAACGACTAAAGTTTGGCACACAATGCCGCAAGGTACCGGGAATGCCTCAGGCTTAATATACTTTGCGTACAAGTCGAAAAGCACTGCCGATAATCAGTGTCCATCGTTACGAGACGATCGAAAACGAGTTTCTTCACCAAATGTTCAATGTGCAAGAGGAATTCGTATCTCTTTTCGGCGAAAAGTAACCGATTTTCTCGCGGTGAGAAAAAATGCGGCTCGACGGACGACGCGTACAAAAAAATTGACGAACTGCTCGCGAAAACGAAAAAAAAAACTGCTTTTCAAATCGACAAAGTTGCAAACTGCCACTAGTGACAGAATCAACGAAAAAAGTCATCGAGACGCCGATAAATCGACTTCAATTGTTTAACAGATGTTGAAGTTGCGTGTCATAACCTCAAAGAGGAGAAACGAGTCGCCGATAAGCGTATACCGCCGCCTATTACTTTTCGAGAAGTTTCCAGCAAGCATACGGAAGGAACGTGACACGAGATCGAGAAAATTGACAGCGAATTGATAGAAAATAAGCGATAATTCAAGGGTCAGCTGTTAAAGCTCGAGCGTACAATCGGGAAAATTCCAATGAGGAAAAACTTACGGTGGATTTCGGAACATTACCCCGTAAGGTTATGTTCTTGGTGGCTTTTTCGTTGGCGATACGCATTCTCTGTTTCGGTGCCATGGTCGAGCGTTATATTTCCAAAACTTCCGTCTAGTCCTTTTATTGTTCAAACGAATTTCCTCCGCGCTCGATACACGAAACGAGTTTAGGCTTGACACCGATATTATGCGAAGATTCGGTCGTATACACACATCTATCCTTGCTGACGGACTTTTCCGAACTGACGAACGGGCTAGCGCGTATACGTAGCAGTGCAGCCAGATCGCGCTCGAAAGTTACCCTCTCTCTAGTCCCTCGCGCGCCCATCACACAATCATAGTAGCGCGTGTCCGTGAGCGAGCGACGCTCGGACATCTTCGGAAAGAGCCGAGTGCCGTCGAACTATCCCGACCGCGCCTTCGGCAGCTACACCAACACATAGACACGCTGAGCACGTTCATGTGCGGCCAAGCCGAACGAACTGAACGAAGGCTTCGAGGGAAAAAGCAATCCGAGCACGGCCCGCGCGTGACGTCACGCGACGGCACGCGCGAGACTTTTAGATGATTTCAATGCTTATTTAGCTCTTGATTCTCTGCGTTATTAATGTATACCAAAAATGTATCGCACACTCTGATCGCTTATTTTTTTAGTTTATACGTTAATTTAAATATAATAATAAATCTAAATTAGAACTTATTTCTCTTCTAAAAAATTGTTTACGCTTTACTCACACCCGTCCTTATGCCAAATAAATTATAATTCATAAAAGTAAGCGGAAATATATTTATCTCCGTATTATTATGTTAATTCTCATACTTTCATCAAGGGATAAAGCATTATCCGCAAAAACAAACCAATCATCCATTCGACCGCGAATCGTCAGTACCAGAAAGTGCACAAATTCTACAAGTGATGAGATGGTCCTGTCGGTAGCGTTCCTGGCTTCGGTTCGCAGGGGCGCGGGATCGATCCCGCGCTCGGTGCTTTTTTTTTTTTTTTTAATTACTATTACTATTAATTCTTATTTGATTAGTTATGTTTATTAGTTATCATTATTATTTTAATTAGTTATCTTTTCGTGTCGAAAAGTTTATTGCGCACTCCGACCGCTTATTTTATTAGTTTGTACGTTCATTTAAATGTAATAATAAATCTAAATTACAACTTATTTATCTTCTAAAAAATTGTTTGCGCTTTACTCATACCCGTCCCTATGCCAAATAAATTGTAATTCATAAAAGTAAGCGGAAATATATTTATATTCGTATTATTATGTTCATTCTCATATACTTTCATCAAGCGATGAAGCATTATTCCCAAAAACAAGCCATTCATCTATCCGGCCGCGAATCGGTAGTGCCAGAAAGTGCATTTTTAACACAAGCGATAAGATGGTCCCGTTGGTAGCGTTCCTGACTTCTATGGGGCGAATTGTTTATTCGAGAAATCATACAATGTATGAACTGCGGACCGAAGCCACGAACGCTACCAACGGGACCATCTTATCGCTTGTGTTAAAAATGCACTTTCTGGCACTACCGATTCGCGGCCGGATAGATGAATGGCTTGTTTTTGGGAATAATGCTTCATCGCTTGATGAAAGTATATGAGAATGAACATAATAATACGAATATAAATATATTTCCGCTTACTTTTATGAATTACAATTTATTTGGCATAGGGACGGGTATGAGTAAAGCGCAAACAATTTTTTAGAAGATAAATAAGTTGTAATTTAGATTTATTATTACATTTAAATGAACGTACAAACTAATAAAATAAGCAGTCGGAGTGCGCAATAAATTTTTCGACACGAAAAGATAACTAATTAAAATAATAATGACAACTAATAAACATAACTAATCAAATAAGAATTAATAGTAATAGTAATTAAAAAAAAAAAAAAAGCACTGAGCGCGGAACGATCCCGCGCCCCTGCGAACTGAAGCCAGGAACGCTACCGACGGGACCATCTCATCGCTTGTAGAATATGAGCACTTTCTGGCACTACCGATTCGCGGCCGGATAGATGAATGGCTTGTTTTTGGGAATAATGCTTCATCGCTTGATGAAAGTATATGAGAATGAACATAATAATACGAATATAAATATATTTCCGCTTACTTTTATGAATTACAATTTATTTGGCATAGGGACGGGTATGAGTAAAGCGCAAACAATTTTTTAGAAGATAAATAAGTTGTAATTTAGATTTATTATTACATTTAAATGAACGTACAAACTAATAAAATAAGCGGTCGGAGTGCGCAATAAACTTTTCGACACGAAAAGATAACTAATTAAAATAATAATGATAACTAATAAACATAACTAATCAAATAAGAATTAATAGTAATAGTAATTAAAAAAAAAAAAAAAAGCACCGAGCGCGGGATCGATCCCGCGCCCCTGCGAACCGAAGCCAGGAACGCTACCGACAGGACCATCTCATCACTTGTAGAATTTGTGCACTTTCTGGTACTGACGATTCGCGGTCGAATGGATGATTGGTTTGTTTTTGCGGATAATGCTTTATCCCTTGATGAAAGTATGAGAATTAACATAATAATACGGAGATAAATATATTTCCGCTTACTTTTATGAATTATAATTTATTTGGCATAAGGACGGGTGTGAGTAAAGCGTAAACAATTTTTTAGAAGAGAAATAAGTTCTAATTTAGATTTATTATTATATTTAAATTAACGTATAAACTAAAAAAATAAGCGATCAGAGTGTGCGATACATTTTTGGTATACATTAATAACGCAGAGAATCAAGAGCTAAATAAGCATTGAAATCATCTAAAAGTCTCGCGCGTGCCGTCGCGTGACGTCACGCGCGGGCCGTGCTCGGATTGCTTTTTCCCTCGAAGCCTTCGTTCAGTTCGTTCGGCTTGGCCGCACATGAACGTGCTCAGCGTGTCTATGTGTTGGTGTAGCTGCCGAAGGCGCGGTCGGGATAGTTCGACGGCACTCGGCTCTTTCCGAAGATGTCCGAGCGTCGCTCGCTCACGGACACGCGCTACTATGATTGTGTGATGGGCGCGCGAGGGACTAGAGAGAGGGTAACTTTCGAGCGCGATCTGGCTGCACTGATACGTAGAATCAAGTGGGCGACAGCTGCGCATGCGCAGTTCGGTGACACGTGAACATGGCAGGTCATACACTCCACGAGTTCGCACGCAGCTAGCCAACACGTTTTAACCACCGGATTCGAAAGAACGTCTCTTCCCGACACTTGGACCCGTTTGAGCGTCGCCGCTAAATGCTACGATAAAAATTCTCGTGTCTCGATATATCCAGTACGAACGCGAGTACGGCCCGCTTTGTACGAAAGTATCGACATTTTGATTGATCGATAGAATCGACGACGACCGGGCGGAAAAGATTATGCAGCTGTGCCTCCTTCTCACTGTGCGTGGGATTTTCTAGACCTTCAATTGACAAGTAACGCGCCGGATGTGACCGCCGCTTGGTCGACTGATGTGGCAATTCATAGATGGATCCGTGACGACAAAATGTCGCGAATATTCGCGCAGAAACGGAAGTTCGAGAAGCTTATCTATGACACCATCTCTGCGTACGTTGGTGAAGTTTGATGCAAGGTTCGATCGTGAGGCAAGGGCACCCCCTGACACTGGTAGATAAATGCTGCAAAATGTCCTTGCTGCCCTGTGGCGCTACTAGTCGTGTAACTGGCATGCATGCATATATATATATATATATATGTATGTATGTATGTGTGTCGGTGTTTCGAATATTTTACATGAATAAAAGTCTATTGTAGATAACTTTATGAAAAGCATTATTCGCGTGTATGATAAGCGTGTAAGGTTCAAAATAAATAACTTTAAAATTCGATAACTCGAAAACTATTGCAAGTCGCAAAATTATTGTCTTCGAATATTAAAAAGGAAGATCTGTGCAAAATTTCAGCTTGACCGGGGAAGGGCGGGGCTCGGAACCTCATACATGGATTTGAATCATGATTGAATTATTCAGCTTAGTATTGTCGACGTAGAACATTTCACGAAAGCATCATATCGTTCAACTGATCGGAGTGTTTAGAGCCGAAGGCTGTCACATAACAACCAACGCTAGGTAGTGGCGATTTAAAGAAGTAAACAGCCGGAACAAAATGCATCTTCATTTATCGTATAAGATTAGTAGACCAGTATTAGGGGGCTGTTTCCTTTAAACATTTCTCCTTTCCCCTTTATTTTTTCTCCCCTACGGATTAAAAAAAAAGATTTCTCGTTGAATTCGTTCGACTAAAATCTTTTGTTTTGCAATAATCATACTCTTGAATTCAAAATGGATGCCGAACAATGCCGATTATCGTATTTGCTGATAATTGCTTGCCATGAATGCTAGGATACGTATTCGATCCACTTCAATCTCTCTTACTTGGAGCCTAGATACCAGGAGGTCCAGCGAGGCCTTTCAAGTCGTCCCTAAAACAATGACGAGAAAGGATGGCGCTGGGGCGCTCCGGCACCTATATGTATATAGATATACGCTAAACATAGGTCACATAGGTGCGATTCAAGACAGCTGATGTACCTAACCCTCATTCGTATTAAGGACATGTCTCACACGTCCGTTCGGTGCAAATCCTGCTGCCAAGTTCTTTCCCAAACGGATCACATTTCGGACAAAGGAAGAGATAGCGGCTATTCACTGTTTAAGAGAGCGCAACGAGTATCTTTTCTTTTTCCCGAAAAATCAACCGTTCCAGAAATCCTTGGGTACCTACAATTCACCTATCCCACTTGCACTCATGGCGGCCTGGTCGGTGAGAAACTTGGCCTTAAGGGATAACACCACTCTAGGATTTTGGAAAAACGTTTTTCTCCCCTCTAAAATACTTTGGTGTGATAAAAACAATATGCAATTGGTAGCGTAGCGAATTCTTTTTAAGGTTCAATTATCGATTCTGTCGCAGCGCCTCGGAGCGCGCGCTGAGCTGCTCTCACAACTTTAAACGCATTTTTCTTGAAACCACTTTCTTCAAACTTGGAAGATGGATTACTCGAACACGTTGGCATGGATCGATTTGAAATTTTTATAGTAGCGTCACAATTACATTCTATACGGGAGAATGTAGCCGTTTTTTAAAATTAAATTCAAACTTTTTTTATCAACAATTCACTGCTTAATTTTTGGGCAAAAAATCGATATTTTTTAAATGCGCCTTTTTTTTTAATTTGAAGAAAAAAATCTCCACGTAGTCCCATTGCTAATAATATTTATATAGAATATAATTTTTTGCGGTTTTTGTTCCAGGTCTTATATTTTACGATAAACCGTCCTCCCGTGGAGATATTTGTAAAAAAAACACGTTTTTTAAAATGGACTCTGTCGCAGCCATTTTGAGTTTGAATTTGAGACCTTTTCTCGCTTTTGAGTTTTCTTTTAACCGTCATGAGTAAATTATGAATCGGCGAGCATTTCGACATTTGATGTGACGATCGGTCTGTCGTGAGGTTAGAAACTCATCCGATCACTTTGACCTCGTTGACCAATATATTACCATATATGTAGGTGCTGCTGTACCCCAACGCCATCACTTCGACACATTTTCCGATGCGCTCTTTCAGCGCGTTTGCATGCCGCTGGACCTACTGGTATCTAGGCTCTATGCTCTGTTACACGAAATCGATACTCATTGTCAGCTTACTTCTCGAATTCTTAGAGATAGCGGCGCCATCCCCGGTTGACCACATTTTTGCAGCCTCCATGGTAGCCACTTGAAATGCGCAGATCGGACGCCTCCCACTCTAGCCTCCATGTAACGGAGTTTCCAATAGGCCTATTCTGTAACTCGGTACAGACGGTTTTCGCTATCGTTAGCTAACGACAGCCAATCGTATGCACGATTACAGAAGAAAGGGAGCCTCTTATTGGCTGTCCCTAGCTAACGATAGCGACAATAGACTACTGTCTAATAGACCTATTTGTAAGCCTATTCTGTAAACTAGCTAACGTTCGCTAGCTAACAATAGCGAAAACTGTCGCTATCGAGTTACAGAATAGACCTCAAACCGTGCAGCCTGCTATTGGTCATATTGGTCCGAGACCGGTGATAAGTAGGAAGTTCCGAAATTCCGCCGCCTTTTGTAGCGGTGAAATATTACCTTGAGGGTAACATTTCACGGACGGACATAGCCCCAGCATTTTGGTAACTTCCTAGATCTGGTTTGATGTGACGCTAGGGACAACTTGTAAGGCACTGAAAATTCTAGGAATGCCTAGATAGTCTCTATAATGCTTTCGATTGTTTCGAAACTCTTTAAGGGGTTAGGCCACTGTGAAAATGAAGAACAGTCGTTCGTCGCTTGAGGCAAGTCAAATGTAAGAAGGTCCACCGGATGGTGCAGGAATGGTAGATCGAAGGTAAACTTATTATTACAACGAAGGAATTGCCAGTAAAACCTTTAAACGCGTTTTTCTCGAAACTATGTTTTTTCAAAACGGTGTACACGATTTCTCGATATCTAATGGACGGATGGCTTGAAACTTGGTACACTTATCCAGTGTAATAGCAGTTTAGCCTTGAACGACGTTTTTCTTCGTAACATTCTTTTTTTAACAGTTATAAACAATAATGTTGTAGTTTCTCGAAGAATTTTTAAAGATCATCTTTTTTAGTACTTGAAACACGAAAGCAAAAAAGCCTCGGTCAATTCTTAATCAATATTATCTATTGTAAAAAAAGCTCGTTTTTTTCTGTTGCAGATCAACCGGGTGGCCAAATAAAGTATACCGTTGAGCTCCTCACATTCAAAGGTCCGTCATAAGATTATTGATAACTTCCTTAATTAATAGTATTTTTAAATGAAATTTGGCACACAACTTTCTTAATGTACCCACAAATAAATGGTCAAGCGATTTTTCAATCACGCTATCTATACCTTCGATATTAACTTTTTTCAAGTAATCCTGATTTCCTGGCCGTCATAGTAACCTAGCCCCTTAATCGACTTACATCCCGACCTGCAGTTCTGCAAAAATCAGAAAAAAATTCAAGAAAATTTTCCCTCGCCGGATATTTACCGACCGAGCGTGTCACGAAGACGGCCGTAACCTCACATTTTCGAACGGTAAATCGTCGAACGCGATATTTACTTTTCAAATTCAAGGTCAATCATTGTTTACGATGTATATAAACCGTTGTTTCACCGTCAATTAGCGTCTCTGCGCTTTTCCCATCCGCTGTGTCACATTGTTCACCACATCAAAACTACATCCCAAAATAAATCCTCAATTTCGATCGTAATCAAAATTGTTCAGTACGTGAATTAGTCGAAAAAAAGAAATCCACCAGCAGTTCTTACAACTGCTTGAAAACTGTAAGACTCGATTGACCGACAAAAGCGTCGATTGCCCAATGACCTTGAAATTTCGTAGTACGGATCGGAGTCCAGAAGAAAATACGAGTGAGCTTTCTCTTCTAATTAGCCCGCGCAACCTACGTAATTCAGCGCGGACGTGGCTTTGCATAGAACAACTAGCGACTCCGCCGCATTATTCTTATCATTTTTTGCTCGCTGCATTCGTGTTTTCTGCAATAAATAATCACTAGTCGCGTGTCAAAGTGAACAGCGAACTCGGCCTCGCCGTCAACGAAAGGTGATTTAGGTGTAGGTACGCGATAGACGAGCGTACGAGGCGGTACGAAGTAGCGCGCGCCGCTGCCGATACAAGAGCCATCTGACGTGGCAATAAACAAAATTTCTCTCCTGGAACGTATGTGTGTGTCGAGTTTCAGCCGCTCCAAACCCACGACGTGCGCAGGAGTAAGACAGGCCGAGATAAAATATCCGAATCTCCGTGAGATTTTCATGATATTTTATAGAAACTTATGGGGCGAAAACCCCGCCGGATTTCCATGAATTCGTCAGGACGAAAAGCGCGAAAATTTTGTTGATAAGACGCGAAAGTGCGTAGCTTGGCTCGCTCGCCACGACACGATTATGCCGCGTACACGTCAAATACTCGGCCTCTTGGCTCTCCTCTTATTCCCAGCGATTCACGCGGACGAGCACAATCACGTTGTAAGTAATTCTCTTTCCATTACTCTCTTCGTATCTTCGATTACGCGACGATTATTTTCCAAAATCTTCCGAACTCTTACAAAAGCCCGATAGGACCTTACGATTGAGTTCGACGAGATCGAGTTTGTTCGGGAATAACACTTTTCTCTCGACAGTACAAAGACAACGAGGAAGTTGTACTATGGATGAGTACGGTAGGCCCGTACCACAACAGGCAAGAGACCTACTCGTACTTTTCTCTGCCCTTCTGTCACGGCATGAAACCGATGATAGATCATTATCACGAGACCCTGTCCGAGGCTCTCCAAGGCATAGAGCTCGAGTTCAGCGGACTTGACATTTCCTTCAAAAGTACTAGTCACTCCATCCTCCGGTAATGTTATCGACAAACTTGAACGCTCGCTATTCTCATCCGTGCGACGCATCGTTTTCAGACGACGTCGTCAAAACGACTTTCTGCGAGCAGCTCCTCAGCGAAGAGGACGCCAAAGCTTTCATTTACGCGGTCAAGCATTACTATTGGTATCAAATGTACATCGACGACCTACCGCTACGGGGTAAGCAGCTGCTTTCCGCATAGTTTAACAAGTATGACGGAATCTCGAGTCATGGCGAAATTTCAATGAAGAAATTTCCTCTCAGTCTCAGTCTCAAATCTCAGTAAATTTTAAGGAAGCTTTCCAGTGTGACAGCCCGAAAAATCGCTGTTTTTCGCGATTTTTTTTTTTAAAGAAAAAATAATCTAATCGGTCTGGTTTTTTTTTGTATATTAATTGGGTATTGAAGAATACAAAACAATTTTTTAAAGATCGATTTATTTATTAATTAATATCTATAAAAATGATGAAACAATTGTTGCAGAAAATGCACTTGGATGTGGTGTCCACGTTGGGGGTCACAATTTTGATCTGAAACAAAAAACACAATAAGATTATTGATCGGTATATAATTGGCTTTCGTGCTATGGAGGCTTTTTTTTTTTTTCTTTTGCAAAAATGGCGCCGGTTTGAACAAAAAGTATCAATTTTAGCATTTTTTTTGGCAGTTTTTTTTACAAAAAAATAGGAAGATGTCAAAAAAAAAAAAAAGCTTCCATAGCACGATAAACAATGATGTTAAGAATATTGTGTAAAAAATTCAACTCGATAGCTTTAAAACTCTGCCCTCCAAGTTGGACACCGTTTTGAAAAATGCTGTTTCGAGAAAAACGCGTTCAAAGTTTCGCTGTAGTTGTAGCGCTCCGTTGCCTTCTTCCAAGAAATGCTGTACAGTAACCGAAATAATCTGAATTTCGGCATGAAAATTTCAGGGAATATTCGGAAGAGTGTATACTATTCGATAAAGAAAAAAAACAAAAATCGATTTTTTGAAAATTTCACACTGGAAAGCTCCCTTAAGAAAATTTAAATATATTACGCTAGTAAACTTTTTGAAAATTAAATATATCGTTCTGTTAGAAAATTATACTTAGACAATTTTAATACATAATGTTGGTAAATTTTTAGCGAATTTGAATATATTCTGTGATAAAATTATTCTTAGAACATTTTAATTAAAATTTCCATAACGGCAAATGATTGGCAAAAAAAATTATACTTAGAAAATGTTAATATCTTATGTTGTGAAAAAAGCTGCATTTAAAATGATTTAATATAATGAGTGAGTAAATTTTAGAAAATTTTAATATATGATTGTGCGCTAATGTTATACTTAGAAAATTTTAATACATTATGCTGTGGATAAAATTTGTTTTTAGGAAATATCAATATATTACGTAAGTGAATGAAAAAAAAAAAAATTAAATTCATTATTTTGTGCTGAAATTATACTTAGAAAATTTTAATACCTTATGCAGTAGATAAAATTTGTTTTTGGAACATTTTGTTACATTCTGTCGTGCCTACTCCTATGACTACATTATTTTGTGAAAAAATGATATTAAAATCCTCAAATATATTAATCTCTGATAAGACTATACTTAGAAAATTATAATAAAAATGTACGGACCGATAAATGTTTGGGAAAAAATTGTGTAGGGCCTTTACCACAGGCAAACATTTTTAGTTCTTCGAATTTGGAATGTCGGGACGAATTTTCGCGTATACAAAGTTATCAGGCAAGATTTACATTTGCATTGGCGCCGGATGGCAATGTTCGACGTAGTGTCGTTGCGGTACAGTTTGGGAGGAAAAAACTGAGAGTTCTGAAAATCTTTGGTCGGCAGGTGTCGTGGGCGAGATGGAGGAGGTGAACGGAGTCCTCGCAGCCTATATCTGGTCGCACAAGAAATTTTACATCGGCTACAACGGCAACCAAATAATCGACGTCAACGTGACGAGCGAGAACAAAGTCAAGTTGGAGCCTGAAGCGAAGATAGATTTCAGTTACGAAGTTATCTGGTACAAGAGCAACGTCAAATTCGAGGATCGATTCAACAAGTACCTCGACCCGTTTTTCTTCCAGCACAGAGTGAGCTGCTTCTCGTGACCCGATTATGCGACTTCTACGCGGCGTCAACATTGTTGCGCGTTCAAGAAAGTTCCAACGGGTTTCAGATTTCAATGGTAACGGAAATTTGGTTTTTTCAGATCCATTGGTTCAGCATATTCAACAGCTTCATGATGGTCATATTCCTCGTTGGGCTGGTCTCGATGATACTTATGCGAACGTTGAGGAAGGATTACGCGCGATACAGCCGGGACGAAGAGATGGACGACATGGAGAGAGATTTGGGCGACGAGTACGGATGGAAACAGGTTCACGGCGATGTGTTCAGGCCGGCCAGTCATCCGATTATATTTTCCGCGATGATCGGAGCTGGCTATCAGGTTCGTTGAATTGTCGCCCGTTCTTTTATCACGGTATCCGCAAAAGCCTAGAAACGTAACGAAGGATGTACGGGGGCCTTGCGGAAGTGAATTTTTATCATGGCGATAAAAATTCTATACAGTCGTGAGGCGCGGCACGTTCACTCTCGAGACGCTTGCCCTCATAATGTTAAGGGACTAGGCCTCTGAGGAACCGAAAATCAGGATTATTAAAAAAAAAATTAGTTTCGAAGGAGTAATATGATTGAAAAATCGTTTGGATGTTTGTTTGTAGATATATTAACAAATTTGGGTACCAAATTTCATTTAAAAATATTAATGATTAAAGAACTTGTAATCAATCTCGTGAAGGACCTTTGAATGTGAGGGGCTCGGATGATTTTGGCGAAAACTGCTTGATGTGAAATGAGAAAAAGTTTTTTTTCTTAAAATTGATAATATTGGCTAGAACTTAATGGAGCTTTTTTGTTGTCGTGTTTCGATTCTCAAAAACGTGGTAAACTTTAGTTCGATTTTTTTGAAAAAAGATCACATTGTCGATAATTAGTGAAAGAAAAATGGTAGGAAGAAAAGCTTCGCTCAAGACTGAACTACTGTTACATTGAATAAGTGCCAAATTTCACGTCAAACCGTTCGTTGGATGTCGAGAAATTGTGTGCACCATTTTGAAAAATATAGTTTCGCGAAAAACGCGGTTAAAGTTTTACTAGCTGTTCTAACGTTGTAATCATAAGTTTACTTGCAATCTGCGATTCCTGCATCATAATATTGGACCTACCTCTTCAATTTGACGTGCCTCAAGCGACGAACGAGAGTCTTGAAGTTTTCACAGTGGCCTAACTCAAGTTAGGCTAACATTCAAGCCTATATTAATATGCTTGAATTTTATTACGGTAACACTGTTACGAAGATTACTAAATAAACATTAGAAAATAATAAATTCATCATTCATTCATAAAAAAAGATTAGAAAATGATAAATTCATCATTTACCATAATATTTGGCACATTATAATCAATAATACGAACAATCAACATAAGTAAACATCAATCAGAACAGCTGTGGGTAAAATAAATTTGGACTCTTTTTTCACCCCGTGGAGGTGATTGTATCTCCTTAACCGGAAATTCGATGCTTAATCTACACCTTTAGGACATATATTGGATAATTTCACATTTCGTTACATTTCGCATCTTGGAAAACGTGTTTCTTTTTACAAATAGCTTCACGGGAGGACGGTTTTCTCGTAAAGTATAGGACCTGGAACAAAAACCAAAAAAGTTATAATCTATATAAGCTATGGGACAATGTAGGGATTTTTTTTTATCAAGGTTTCAAAAAATTGCGCACTTTGAAAGAAACAAATCGATTTTCTGCCCAATAAATAAGCAAAAAATTGTTTAAAACGAAAAAAAATTACATTTAATCAAAAAACGGCAACGTACTCTCATACCATAGAGAATGTAATAGTGAATCTACTATCAAAATGTCAAATCGATCCACTCAAAGGTGTTCGAGTAATCAGTCCTCCCAGTTTGAAAAAAGTGGTTTCGAGAAAAACGCATTCGAAGTTGTACGAGCGCTCAGCGCGCGCTCCGAGGCCCTGCGGCAAAATTGATAACTGAACCTTTGAAAAAGATTTTTCGCTACAGGACCAATTGCATATTGTTTTTACGACCCCAAAGTATTTTTTGAGCAAAAAAACGATACTTCCAAAATTCTAGAGTGGTGTTGTCCCTTGAAGGTTCTTCATCGATAGCCAGGCAAACCAAGTACTTTTTCATTATTTTCCACTGGTCCGACAGCTTCGGGAGCTTGACTAACAACATCGCGCGTTGAACAGGTGACGGTCGTCGTATTCAGCGTGATAATCTTTGCGATCCTCGGCGAGCTCTACACCGAGCGCGGTTCGATGTTGTCGACCGCGATATTCATGTACGCTGCGACTTCGCCGATAAACGGATACGCTGGCGGTGGCCTCTACGCTCGGATGGGTGGACGAGTCTGGATAAAGCAGATGCTGCTGAGCGCCTTCATGCTACCGGCACTTGTGTGCGGCACGGCATTTTTCATCAATTTCATCGCTATTTACTACAACGCTAGTCGGGCCATTCCGTTCGGTTCAATGGTGAGTAGGACTGCGAGTTCGAGAGCCAGCAGGCTCGGATTACGGAACTCCAAGAGGGCATTCTAACTCTCGACCGATGAATGTCAGAGTACGAAGGTCGTTTAATAAGTCCGTGCAAAAAATGTATACTATACTTAGGCAATACTACTAACTATACTTAGGCAACTATACTTAGGCAAACTATACTTAGGCAAACTATACAAAGTAATGTTTAATCAACACGCGAAATGCTTTTTCGTCAATTTTTTTAAATCACTCGACATCCTCGGTTCAAACGAATGCCAAACACATTGAAATACACCAATCTGGATGAAACTTGGTATGTTTTTTTCCAAAAGATGCTATTAACTGAAAATAACCTCGATACGCACCAGTAGTGCCATCTCTCTGACTTTGCACGGAGTTTCAAATGACCCTCGTATCTACACGAAAAAGTCTCCTTCAACGTAAAAATTTAAAAAACTGGAGCACTCGCAATGGACGGGAGTGCCGATTCGAGCGGAAGCTGTGAAAAATCGAGGTAAAAAATCACCTGAACGTCAACTTGTTTCCAGGTGGCTGTGACGTGCATCTGCATATTTGTGATATTGCCGTTGACGTTGGTCGGTACAATTCTTGGTCGTAACTTGGCGGGAACGCCAGACGCACCGTGCAGAGTGAACGCAGTGCCACGGCCGATTCCCGAGAAGAAATGGTTCATGGAACCGCTCATTATAATAATGCTCGGTGGAATTCTTCCCTTTGGCTCCATCTTCATCGAGATGTGAGAGACACGTTCGAATCGTTTGCACCGCTCCGTCAACTCGCATCATTAATGCCTTTTTTCTCTCTTCTTCACGCCCGCAGGTACTTCATTTTCACGTCTTTCTGGGCGTACAAGATTTATTACGTTTACGGTTTCATGTTGCTCGTCTTCATCATACTGATGATCGTAACCGTTTGCGTGACGATCGTTTGCACGTATTTCCTGCTGAATGCCGAAGACTACAGATGGTAAATGCTCCGAGCAAAACATCGTCGACTCGACGTTTCTCATCGATCGGTTGCGTAATCTTACTATTATTTCAGGCAATGGACGAGTTTCTTGGCAGCCGCGTCAACCGCGGGCTACGTATACGTTTATTCGTTTTACTACTTTTTCTTCAAGACTAAGTGAGCCTCAAATACGAACGCTTCCTGCAAACACGGAGGATTCGGAACATTGAACTGATCGAGCGATCGTTTTACTTTCAGAATGTACGGCCTCTTCCAAACCGCGTTCTACTTCGGCTACATGGCGCTGTTTAGCATAGCACTGGGTATAATGTGCGGAACCGTCGGTTACATCGGCACAAACGCCTTCGTTCGTAAGATCTACTCGACCGTCAAAATCGATTAAATCCCCATTGGGTGACAAGCGCGACGCGATTCAACGTTTTCCTTTACTTCCTCCGGCACGTCCGTAAGAAGAGACCGAGCGAGAATTGTCGAGGATCTTAGAGATCAATTTTCCACAATTCCCTCGTGCCTTCTCGATCTACGTGCATTGCCCGGATTGCGTGAAGTTGGACTTTTTATTTTCTCCATAAATTCAGAGCTGGTTTTTTCGTTTGTGAAAACGTCGTCCGAATCGTCATCGCAATAACGGGCATTACTCAAAAACGATTGTACACTCGGAATTCACCCGCCGGTGGAACTGTTAGGTTCGTTTGTCTCGGAGTGCAACAATTTTCCGTCTCGAACACGTTTCCACGTGCGATAAGTAACGATCGTCATGTAGCCGCGGAATATTGGGAGGCTCCGAGCTGTGACGAGGGAACGACGGATTTTGATGGAACCGTTATCGCCTGTACGTGACGAATTCAATCTCTGGTGTAATAAAATATAATTAAGGTAAAGCTGTACAGAATTACGTTGTTCCGAATATTCCGACAGAGTCGCACTTATCATTTCGAGCGGACACGATGTAACGAAATTGTCATGCCAGTTTCTGATCGACTTGTCGGTGACTGGCTGGTATGATGATCGACGAATTTGGCGCGTATGGGGGAAAAGAGACAAGAATAAAATGAAACAAGTGCAAAAAACGCAGTGCTCGGGTATTGGAAAGGAACATGAACACCGGACACTTATTCTACGTTATTCAGAGTGCTGCCGAATTTGCGGTCTCGCAATAGACGAGAGTATCCGCGTTGCAGGAAATGCGAACGGGATAGCGCGATTATTTTTTCTTCTACCACTTTTCAACCCCGTGAGTTTAGACACTTGGATGAAAAGCTTTGGCGCTGCCAAACGAATCTTATAGTAATCATAGCTACCGATAATTAATATTATTATTAATAATGATGAATTAGACTAAACGTTTAACGGTATTGAGTGACGATATAGACATGTGGAGCTGTACCCTACTAAACTATATTTGTACAAAGGTTTTCAAGCGTATACTTGCTTCGACGAGTGTCTTTTCGTTTCGGTTCGATTAATAAAAATCCTTATTTCGATATTCTTCGACCAAATCAACAATCTAACGACCACCCATCTTCGCGTACCAAGTTCACCGTTCTCCCAATTCTCACACCGGAGAGTTTGCTTCACGGAAGACTGCAATAAGATAGCGATTTTTTCTTCGCCTAACTATTAAGGAGGCTTTACGTCTGAAAATTAAAGGAAATATCCACAAGTGCTTCCGGTAAAAATCATTTTGTATACAGGACTGTTATATGTTTTTGCGGCCAGAGTTTCAACGATACAGCTTTCTTGTACCGCAAAAAAATAATTCATACTCCAGTAACAAAAAAGTTTCTTGTGATCTATACACTGAGTTAATAAGAACGTATTCGCACATCTTGCTCTTGTTCCGTTCGTTTCCTCGGGCCGTTCATGAAGAGGTTAGGCTACTGTTGAAGTTTAAAAAATTGATGGTTGCTTTAGGCGACTCAAACTGAAGAGGAAAGTCCAATATATGATGCAGGAGTCGCAGATTAAGAGGAAAACTTATGATTACAACGTTAGAACTGCTAGCAAAACTTTAAGCGCGTTTTTCTCGAAAGTATGCGTTTCAAAACGGTGTACACGATTTCTTGACATCTAATGAACAGATTGACTTGAAATTTGGTACACTTTTTCACTGTCATAGTAGTTTAGTTTTGACCGACGTTTTTCTTCTGAACATTTTTTCATTAGTTGTTCACAATGTCATCATTCCGCGAAAAATCGAGAAAAAAATACAAACATTTTTTTCCTTGCACCATACAAACACCTTGGGCAAGTCAACCGATATTATATTTTTGTTAAATAACCCTTTTTTCTGCTCCAGATCAACCGGCTAGCCAAAATCAAGTACACCGTTGAGATCCTTCACGAGATTGTTTATAACTTCTTCAATTATTAATGTTTCTTTATGCAATCTCGTAAACACTTTTTCAATGTACGTACAGATAAATGTCCAAACGATCTTTCAATTATCTTATTCGTTCAAAATGAATTTTTCTCAATAACCTTGATTTTCGCGTCGTCACAGTAGCCTAATCTTAATGTCCGTTTTTCGAATTAACATCAGTATTGGATCGGGAATGCTGATGAAAGTGGAAAACGAACTGAATACAAAAGAATTTTAATAAACGGGATGTAACACAATCCGTGTGTAGTCACGCGTAAAAGTTTCCCCTGTCTAGGCTGCGAGCGCCCATATCACACAATCATAATAGCGCGTGTCCGTGAGCGAGCGACGCTCCGCATCTTCGGAAAGAGCCGAGCGCGGTCGAAGTATCCCAACCGCGCCTTGGGCAGCTACACCAATGCATGGACGCTGAGCACGGTCATGTGCCGCGCCGCCGACGAAGGCTTCGAGGGAAAAAGCAATAGGAGCACGACTCGCGCGTGACGTCACCCGACGGCACGCACGAGGCTTTTAGATGATTTTAATGCTTATTTAGCTCTTGATTCTCTGCGTTATTAATGTATACAAAAAAATGTATCGCGCACTCTGATCGCTTTTTTTTAAGTTTATACGTTAATTTAAATATTATAATAAATGTAAATTACAACTTATTTATCTTCTAAAAAATTGTTTACGCTTTACTCACACCCGTCCCTATGCCAAATAAATTGTAATTCATAAAAGTAAGCGGAAATATATTTATATTCGTATTATTATATTCATTCTCATACTTTCGTCAAGCGATAAAGGATTAGCCCTTGATGGTGCTTTATCGCTTGACGAAAGAAATCGTGGAAGTGGAACGGTCTGGTAACGCACTGCGCATGCGTGAGAGTCTCATCGCTCGCCCTACAGCTCTAACATCCTACACACTGGCACAGCTGACCGCCTCTCTAGCGATTGTGAAAATTTACAGTTTAATTATCTGAGTTTATAGTATAATCACAATAAAGGAAAAAATCGCTGTATATTAATATATACATATATATATATATATATATAAAGTAAGCAAGGAAGATAACGAAGTCGCATAATACGCTGAAAATTATCGATATCTTGTTCGACGAAAGATGAATAGAACTCATGCCCGATTAATAAGCAGAATTCGATCTCTTACGCATAGTTAATCAAAGAAAGTGAGAATCGGCATATGCCGCGCAGATCAATGCGAATAAATGTTATATCCCAGAATCTCCCTCGTCTACGGATATTTTTGCTATACCCATTGTTAGCGATTCCAATTAGCTTCAACCGATATAACTATTGACAGGATAGGTTTAGGATGTAGAACTCTCGAAATCTCAACTTTGGCACGGTCCAATTTGCGAAATTCGATGAGATGCTATGATTCACTTTGCGAAGTTAGCATCTCATTTTTTCAAAAGCGTTTTCCATAGTAAAATCGACAGAACTATTATTAAAACTTATAGAGAACTGTAGAACTATTCGGAATGCCACTTAGTACGGAGTTTATTGGTGAGATGCTAACTTCACACATGTCCAAAAGCCAACAATAATATTGCAGGTCTTGACAGGAATGATCGTCGATTTTTTTGAATTCATGTCAGCAACGTGGCGACGATTTGAACCTCGAGCATACAGCACCCATGAAAAAAATCGTATTTTTACGTAACTATTTAAAAAATGATCGATTGTTTGAAATTGTTACCCTGGTCCCTTAAAAGTGTTTCGAGAAAAACGCGTGTAAAGTATGGCGTTGCTCGCCCAGCTGACTGTTAGGAGCTGTAGCTCGTTCAATATTAATAATATTTCAATGAAATTCTCGGGTAATGTAGCTAAAAGTTGATACGATCCACTAAAAATATCTTTGGAATATGCAGTTGTTAAAAAATAGCCCGTCAAGTCAAAAATATTAATTTTCGGGAACAAATTCTGGAATACTTCATATACGCATGGGGAACCGGAAGAAAATCAAGGAATTTCATTTGGCCATAAGTCGACTTTTCACTTTTTTTTATTGATTTTAACGCATTATCCGTATACATCCTAACACGAACAGATCAGATGCATACACATATTCAGATGAACGGTTTTATCGTTTGTCTTACACGTATGATTTGTTTTCGGAGTGCGAAGTACTTTTCATGTTTACTCTTACGTCACTCAACAATATATCTTGCTCTTCTCTTTTTTTTCCATTTAAATCGTCCCTCTAAACTCGGTGTATCCTCCGCGACGTTCGGTAGACGGATCGTTCCTTGCATTTAATTATCATTACGAGTTTTATTAATTATCTACAATGGGCCGATGATAAGGGCGGGGGCAGCCCACGTCTACGCGCCCCGCTATCGCCGTCGATGCATCGTATTGGTGGTTTTTAAACTTGATCTTCATTAGCGTCGCGCGTCCCTCGTGACGTTATTTGTTTCTTATTCTTTTGTTTTCAACGTCATTTGGCTCATATCTCATTGCTTTTGTTTCTTCCGTCGGGTGTTCGGTCGACTGCTCTCTCTCTCTCTCTCTCTCTCTCTCTCTCTCTTAAGGCGTTGGGTCTTTAAAAATCATTGAGCGACTTGGGACTCGATGTTATATCTTTAGTATCGTTTTTTTTCATTACATACTCGTACTCTCGTTCTCATGAGAAGAACACGTTACGTGGGGTGCCCCCTCGTTTCAACTGCATGCCAATTTCACAAATTCTCAAAGTCCTTGGATTATCGTGGAAACAAAATTGATTATAACGAATAATCGACGTTTCTTTTGAAAACGAGCGCGTATTTATACGGCATATGCGGTTCTTCTCGAACGTTTTCAATCAGATTTGGTACATAGTGGGTTGCTTTTCCGCTGTTCCGTCACACCGCGAGTCGCCACAATAGAATACTGAATCGGGGAATGAATTAAAAACACTTTACTAACGCTGTGACCCATGGTTACTTGTAATTTCTTTTTTACCCTCTCGCTCTCTCTATATAGGTATATATAGTCGACTTTAACTGCATTTGTAACGTGCCACTACCAAACTTTCTCAGCATCAGAGAGATTTATTTATGACAACGTCGGCGTTGTTACACGCGTTCCAAGGACACTGGGGACATCTTCGGTGTTGTATCTTCTCATGGAACGGTTGTCGGTATCAGTAAGGAATCGAGGGACAGGAGAGGGAAGGGTTTTCTGTGTTGTCGATGGTAGTCGAGATTGAGGATTTTTTGTGTTTGATGAACGTGAAGGGGTTTCTTACGAGAGTGGGTTCGGTTCGTTTGTTTGGTTTTTTTAAATCGGGGGATTGGGTATTTGTTCTCTTAGAGAAGGTTCTTGATCTTGTCGTAGAGTACAAGGACGAGGGCACCACCGGTACCACGGCGAACGTTGGAGAAGGCACCCTTGAAGAACGCGGCACCACTCTCGCTCCTGTAGAACGTTGCCCAGCAATGAAGCGTGTTCTTGTACGGAATTTCGGACTTGGCGCGACCGGACTGCATCATCATTCGCCTACGTACCGTGTCGAAGGGATAGGACACGATACCCGAGACGGTCGTCACGCACTGCAATCAATTCACAATGATCATTTTCCAGTTGCCCCCAAGCGGCCGTGCGTATTCGAGGAGTTTAACTCTCGAATTGCGTCGTCGTCGGTGGAATTTTTAACCACATTGCTCCGTATTTCCGAGATCAACGGGCTACATTTACCTAGATGGGTCAAATAATTGCATTTTCAAAAATATTCTCATTCGGTAGAATCCGCTTTTGGCTCCATTTCCTGAAAGTTTCGTTGAAATATTCCTAAAACTGAATAAGCTAAAGCTTCTAACAGTCGGCCGGGCGAGCGGAAGCAGCTCCATACATCAAAATGCAAACGCGTTTTTCTCGAAACACTTTCCAAAGTCGGCGGACATGTCTCGAGAACCACTTGATGGATTGGGTCCAAATTTACACGAGATACGATGAAAAACATTTGAAGGTTGTTGACGACCTTACTTTTTGAAAAACGATCTCCATTTTTTTAATTACCTAAAAGTGACGACTTTTTTCATAGATTTTGTATGCCCGAGTTCCAATTTATCGCTACGTTGTAAAGAAAAATGATTGTAACACTTCGTCTGTAAACGTGTTTTTGGCAGCTTCGGTCTGTAAGCCCGCGTATTTCTATATTATTAAATATACCATGTATTATATTCTAACGGTAGGTCCATATTCAAGACCTGCCGTTTTTTCACCCAGTTAATACATTCGAAAAATGTCGAAAAGATTTCTGCCAGGCTTCGAAACATTGAATTTAATGTATCAATCATAAAATTAGAGGAAAATATATATTCCTTGTTAAACGAATGAAGCAGCTCGGTAGGAAAGTAGTTTTGGCTCGGACACGAAATACCCACGTTAACAGACGAAGTGTTAAAAATCGATGATCGTCAACGACTCGTATTCATTGGTAGCTCGAACAACGCATTTGCTCTTTAGATTTCAGATGAATCGTTCGAGCTGAAGAAACGACCGCCATACAGCGCGAAGAAAATTTCATCTACTGGCGGTCATGTTTTTGTTACTCTTCTGTATCTTTTGGTGATTTTTGCTGAAGGCTCTCAATATCTACCTATATGTTCCTTTGTGTGGAAAAGATGTATTTCTTTATTACCAATAGTTTCCCGGAAAAAAAAATTCGGAATTTGGCCATGTTTTTCGGGCCTCTAGGTAGATGTAGCCCCTCAACGGTTCGAAGGGATAGGCTCGTGGATATTTACCTGCGCGATACGCCAGGACACGAGGAAGGGCGTCTTCTGTGGGTCGGGAAGCATGCCACTGGCAGTGTCGTACAAACCAAAGTAGGATGCACGGTAAATGATGATACCCTGTACGGATACTCCGAAACCGCGATACAAGCCGTATGCACCATCAGACTTGGCAATCTTGGACAAACAATTGCCGAGACCGCTGAACTAGCGCTCAGCTCCAGCCTTGCCGACATCAGCGGCCAACCTGTCAACATTCGTCGAGCATTTTCATCATCTGGGTCGTCGCTAATCTCGAAGGAGAACCATTGCGCCGAAAAGCATCTACCTGATTTTTGTGACGAAAAGTCTTAGTTTCTTTATTCGTTCTCGAACTTACCTAATTCTGGCGAAATTTAGCGGATAGACGAAGCACAGAGAAGTGGCTTCGGCGGCACCACCCGGGGCGAGATTTCCAGCGAACCAACGCCAGAATTGGGTCTTCTTGTCGGATCCGCCCAAGAATACCTGCTTGTACTTGTCCTTGAAGGCAAAGTTCAAAGCTTGCGTCGGGAAGTAACGGATGACGTTGGCAAAATTACCGCGCCAGAAACTGAGGAATCCTTGCTCTTTCGGGATACGAACGGAGCAATCGACCATTCCTGCGATACAAACATAAAGAATGGGTCAATAGTCGTTACACGGATGATTCTGCGCGTCTGGAGATGCAACAACGTATGCTGGGGAATTCTAATACTGGCGCTGTATGACTCTGTTGCCGATATACGCGGCTACTTATAGCGCAACGGGCCACACCTGCGCCTAACACGTACACGAAACACTTTCCGCCGTTGCAGCGTTTTGTCAAAATGATCGGCGATCACCGATGCCCTACCTTTGGTAACTTTCCCGGTTATTTCCTCACGAAATTCAATGGCTCAAGGACCAAAATACGCGCTGCCAGTATGGCTAGCAAAATTTTTTAATCGTTCCAGCAGTTTTTGAATAAAGTTCGGAAAAAAATTTTGCATACCCCTTTATCGACTGAATCGTGTGCCAATTCGGGGCATGAGCGATTTCGAGAATGCCGCAAACCCAATCAACTACTTGACGGAAATTTGGACAAGTTTGAACTTCGGACGACGCCCTAACCTCAAAACGTGATTGGTGAAAAAAAACCTGGTCTACGTTGAGTAATTGTATATCCGGAGGCTGTTCATTCATAACGATGTTTGTTTTCGATTATTATGTAATCGGTATTCATATCTGTACAGAAACGCTTTTGGTTTGTGTAATTTTTGCGCTTCGATCTATTGCGTGGGCGGATGCGCAATTCTTTTTAACGGTTTTCCCTCCAGGTCGGCGTTATACCGCGGTGTTACGTGTGTCGCGTGAGCATCGCTTCCCAATCGCCTCGACGAGAATTCCTTCGAAAAACCCATCCCCGAGCCCTGATCAGAGCTAGACGACTATGAGCGTTGGATGGGGTGAAGCCTCGTTTCACCTCACCGGAGAGTCGCAACCAACGAATCTACGAAATTGACCGAAAAACATTTGTCGCGTTTCAAATCCTTAACGAATTATCGAGCATAGCTGTGATACGAGAAAAATAACTTTTCGATTGTTTACAATTTGTACAGTTGGCTATCCGTGCAGGTAAAAAGAGGGGCCAATGGCCGCCATATTGTTCTTACGGACTTCAACCGTTTTTGTGACGTCACGACGTGTTATACCGATTAAGCGCCGTTTTTTGAACCAGGAAGTTCTGCGGAAAAATCTTTCTCGGACCCCGTTGAGTAGAATAACGCGAGGAAAACGAGGAAACGTACTGCTTCCGATTTGAAGGTCCGGACTGCGAAATTTATGCGCGCATGCCCATAGTTGTAAAAATGTAAACCACTGTTGCTAAATATTGAAATTTTCAAAGTTTGTCCACGGTTGACTCAAAATCAAATGTTTTTGTCTCAAATTGTCACAGACTTGTGGATTATTTACCGGCCGCGAAAGAAATAAGACGCGATCGTTGTGACAGGCGTGCATGCGTTTTTTTTAGGGAGCATCCTACGCTTTATAATTGCGTGACAGTAGTTTTCCTTTCTTCCCGTATCGAGACCACTGCGAGGCTCGCCCTCGATTTACAGTGCGTGAAATAATGATACAATGAAAGAAGCATTATTTCGCTTGAAAATGCCTAGAAAAGTATGAATATTATTATTTCGAAATGTTCTCTAAGTTAATCTGAAAAACTGACAGAAAAGCGTCTTTCTCTTTACTCTTCAATTGTAATCTCATTCTGAAATAACGAATTTCGTACATGTACAAATTACGAGTAAAGACGTGTCGTCGCGCCGCGGCAGATGGCGCGGGGTGGGGGCATTTTTTTTCGCTTCACGTAACGGCTAGATGGGACATTGTATCCGAAAATATTCTCTTGTGTACATTTTGTAATGTCAATAAAAAAAAACTTCAAAAAAGACCTATTTCAATTCACGACAATATCCAGCTTTTTAGCAACGCGTCCATAAATCGCACAGCATACCTTTCCTTATTTTCCAGAATTCGCCACGTGAATGAGAAATGAAACATTGCGACAATTTTGACGTTGCGGCGAGATACCGAACGATGGTAATTAAACTTTATGGTACGATGGTATTAAAACTAACATGAATAGTCGAGGTCCATAATCGAAATGATCAAATCGTAAAAATGATTAAAGCCGAAAAAAAAAGTTGAATAATAAAATAATTAAAATTCGTAAATAGCTAAAATCGATAGTCAATCAATAAAAGAAATATATAGTAAAATAGTTAAAAGTGTATAATAAATACAGAATTAAAAATGATCAAAATGAACTGTCACTGAGTGAAACATGTCAATACTAGACAAATCGTCAGATAAATAAAATGACTGGATATATAAATAATCGAAACAAAAAAAAATTAATTAAAAAAAATCGATGCTAAAATTTGGTGCAAAAAAACAACAAAAAAAAAAGAATAAATTAGGAAAGCAATAATAAATGAACAAATAAAAATGCAAAAAGGAAAGAAAAAGAAACTCAAAATCAATTAATAAAAATATATAGATTGTGGAAATAAAGAAGTCGTAAAGTTCAATCAACCGTGAACAAATTAAAAGATCCATAAATAAAATAAATAAACCAAGCAGATGAGGGAAAATAAATACATAAAAATAACTAATCAATAAATAAGTCAATAATTTCGTCACGTTACGTCAATAAATAAACAAATCGATAAAAATACAGAAAAGATCAAATAAAGAAATAAATCACATAAATAAATAATCAATATTTTGCGGCGAAAGAAATGTTCGGGCTGTTCACTCACGCACGGTGGAGTAGCTAAAGCAGAGTGTTGTACTAAACCATTTTCCCAAGCTCGGCGGGACACCCGGTATATCACCGGAGCTAGGTACCGTCGGAGAGATTGCTCCTTTTCCGGAGACTATTTCATATTCTCGATCTCCTATAAAGTTTGTGAAATATTATTTCACCGAATAGTTCCAACGATAATTTGTACGGCCTCTTGGTTTGGTCAAGGCCGTCATTTTTTCGAGTGTCCGAATCACAACACCGCGCTCGTCGATAGTAAGTTAGGATGGCGAGTTCCGCGAGGTCACACGAAAAAAAAGAGCGCTAGTGTCAGCTCAACGGCACGGAAATATAATACCCTCAGAGGGCCTAGGCCAACGGAAAAAAAAATTCACCGCGCTCTACCCGCTCCATCAATTCCATAAATAAATAAATATTTAAATAGTCAAATAAATCCTTATCGAATAAATATTCTGTCAATAAATAAAATGACGAATTCAAAATACATAAATGAACAAATAAAGGGGAGAACAAAAGAGTAAAATCAAACAACAAGAATAATTAAGGTCAATTGATAAAATATTCCGATCGAAAAAAGTAGAAGATTTAAAAAATTAAAAAAACGAAATTGTATGTCAGACGTCCGTCAACGTAAATTTTGAAACGATAATAAATAAATTAGAAGAGTAAAGTAGAGTAAACGAAAAAATTAAATAACGTAAAATTAACAGATATATTATATTATATTATAACCAAAATTAAATCAAATGCAAAAAGCCAAAATCGATAAATGCAAATGAATAGATTGAGAACAAAATCCTAAAATTCAATTAAATTAAAACACGAATTAATTAAATAAATAGTCGAAATAAATAATCAATAAACCAGTCAATGAATCTGTCACGTAACGTCAATAAATAAAAAAACGGTGAAGAAGGAAAAAAATAAAGAAAAGATCAAATCGACAAATAAATAAACAATTCAAATAAATACTCAACAATCAGGGCTTCCTTCGGGCGAGACACCCGTTATATGCCGAGACTCTCAATTATTCGAATCGAACTCGGTCTATGATATCGTTGAAATTTTATTTCGACGTATATTACGGAATATCTCGCCGGCGACTAATCCGTCCACGGCCGCGATCGACTCAGCTGTCCGAACAATAGCCGCTCGGACTACAATAGCTGCGTGTCTCGTGAGCCCATCCGAAGGAGGAAAAAAAGCAGCGCTTGAGGACAAGCAGCCCGCGACGCTCGAGAGCCGAGATTTTCAAAATACCTCGGTACAATTTAAATTTACCTACTGGACATGCGTTATTGATCGATCCCTCGAACCTATTTCAATTCACGACAATATCCAGCTTTTTAGCAACGCGTCCATAAATCGCACAACATCCTTTTCCTTATTTTCCAGAATTCGCGACGAGAATGTGAAAGGAACATTACACGGAGAAAACAAGGGCCTCGGAGTTAAGAATTAATACTATGCTTCTAAAAACAAATAACATTAAATATCAAAAAGTATTGAATGGAAGATAAAAATTGTAATTATGCTATAGTAATAATGAAGAAATTTAAATTTTAACCTACGATATGGCACGTAAACTGATACAAATAATACATTTTATTCGGCCATATTGTGATTTTTCGTCGTATTCAAAAAATATTTTGCCCACGTAATTGGAACAATTAGTTTCCAGTATTCTACAAAAAGTACGCGGTATAAAGCAGTCCAGCCAGATCGCGCGCGAAAGTTACCCCCTCTCTAGTCCCTTGGGCGCCCATCACACAATCATAGTAGCGCGTGTCCGTGAGCGAGCGACGCTCGGACATCTTCGGAAGGAGCCGAGTACCGTCGAACTGTCCCGACCGCGCCTTCGGCAGCTACGCCAACACATAGTCACGCTGAGCACGTTCATGTGCGGCCAAGCCGAACGAAGGCTTCGAGGGAAAAAGCAATCTGAGCACGGCCCGCGCGTGACGTCACGCGACGGCACGCGCGAGGCTTTTAGATGATTTCAATGCTTATTTAGCTCTTGATTCTCTGCGTTATTAATGTATACAAAAAAATGTATCGCGCACTCTGAACGCTTATTTTTTTAGTTTATACGTTAATTTAAATATAATAATAAATCTAAATTACAACTTATTTATCTTTTAAAAAATTGTTTACGCTTTACCCACACCCGTCCTTATGCCAAATAAATTATAATTCAGAAAAGTAAGTGAAAATATATTTATATTCGTAGTATTATATTAATTGTCATACTTTCATCAAGCGATAAAGTATTATCTCCAAAAACAAGTCAATCATCAATTCGGCCGCCAATCGTAAGTGCCAGAAAATGCATCTTTAACACAAGCGATAGGATGGTCCCGTTGGTAGCGTTCCTGGCTTCGGTCCGTAGGGGCGCAGGATCGTTCCTCACGCTCAGCGCTTTTTTTTTTTTTTTAAATCATGGTTACTATTAAGGATGTTGAGTCCCTATAAAACATCTTAATGTTAATTGTTCAATAAATAGCTTCTTAATCGTTATGAAATTTTTATACGACCTCCTGAATAATTCATGTAAAAACATACAAAATTTTCAGAATTCTATCATCATTACTTCAACCTCCTTAAGGGTTGAAATAAAAAATGACGAGAAAATTCTGAAAATTTGGTATGTTTTTGTATGAAGTATTTAAGAGGTCATGTTAACATTTCACGACGATTAGGAAGCTCGTTATTAAAAAATTAACATTTTGTTAAGAACAATTTTTAAAAGAAATAAAAAAAAAATTATCAATAAACTTCGTTTTGGTTCCTTGCTTTCAATATATTGTAGATATTACAAAATTGAGAGGTCAAAAAAAAACTTATTGCAAAGTTACATCAGTTTCCATAAGACAGCATTTAATTTGTGAATGTTAATTGTTCAATAACGAGCTTCCTAATTGTCGTGAAATTTTTACACGACCTCTGAAATACTTCATACAAAAACATACCAAATTTTCAGAATTTTATCATCATTTGTGATTTGGGACCCAACATCCTTAATTCTTATTTGATTAGTTATTTTTATTAGTTATCATATTTATTTTAATTAGTTATCTTTTAGTACCGAAAAATTAATCGCGCACTCTGACCGCTTATTTTATTAGTTTTTACGTTAATTTAAATATAATAAATCTAAAATACAACTTATTTATCTTCTAGCAAAATGTTTGCGCTTTACTCACACCCGACCCTATGCCAAATAAATTGTAATTCATAAAAGTAAGCGGAAATATATTTATCATCGTATTATTATATTCATTCTCATATACTTTCATCAAGCGATAAAGTATTATCCCCAAAAACAATCATCCATCCGACCGCGAATCGTAAGTACCAGAAAGTGAACATAAATTGACACAAAAAATTAAAGGAGCAAGAAAAGTTGAACTTCGTCAAAAGTGGTCGTACAAAAAAAAGGATTTTAAAGCTTCAAGTTTCTAGTTTTAGTTCCGACAATGATTTTTTTTTTGAGAATCACTGATTGCGCGGTCGGAGGAAATATCACGGCAAAAAATTTTGCAAATTTTTACGTTTTTCAAAGTTCTGCACGTGTTTTGGAGATTTTTTTCTGACTTGACCAATATCAAGGTCATTGAGCCCATTCAATTCACTTCAATTTGCTTTTTTTCTCCGTACGACCATTTTTCGCTGAGATATCTCAGGAACTAATGGTCGTACGGGAATTCGATCGGTAGTTTTGGAAAGGTGAATACTCTACAAGCTCCGATTATTATTGTAGTGAAACCTTTATTTTTTATTTTTGCCATTAGTTTTAGAAAAGTACAAAAGAACGATGTCTTCTTGGTTTTTATGAAATCCACCGCTACTTTGCAAATATTGCGATAAAGACTAATGTTTATGGACGGTCATTCAGCTCAATATGTCCTCAAGAGCCAGGCAAAATTCCAAGTTGATCCGATTATCGGTCTTTCTTGCCCGATTAACCAAAATTTGAAAAAAAATTAAAGGCGTAAGTTTCCTCCTTTTCAGACATCATTTCATGATTATTAAGAGGAAAAAAAACTTTTCATTGCTTTTCGTACAATTGGGTATTGAGTACGCATTGAATGTTGGAAAAAAACCGTGAAAATCATATTAACTAAAAACTTTCCAAAAAAAATTTTTTTAATAAAAAAATCAATTTCGATTTTTTTTTTTTAATGTTGAAATTTGTTTCAAATCAACATTGTACTGCCAGCATTAGAATTACCCAAAGCATACCACGGGGAGGTACGCTTTGGGTAATTCTACGTACGCTTTGGGTAATTCTAATGCTGGCGGTACAATGTTGAATCGAAAAAAAATGTCAACATTAAAAAAAAATTTTTAATCGAAATAGATTTTTTTATAAACAAAAAAATTTCAACATTTTGATTATTAAAAAAAAAAAATCGAAAATTTTTAGTCAATATGATTTTCAGGGTTCTTTTCCAACATTTAATGCGTACTCAATACCCAATTGTACGAAAAGTAGTGAAAAGTAGTTTTTCCTCTTAATAATCATGAAATGATGTCTGAGAAGGAGGAAACTTGTTCCTTTAATTTTTTTTCATATTTTGGTCAATCAGGCAAGAAAGACCGATAAACGGATTAATTTGGAATTTTGCATAGCTTTTGGGGACATATTGAGCCGAATGACCGTCCATAAACATTAGTGCTTATCGCAATATTTGCAAAGTAGCGGTGGATTTTATAAAAACCAACGAAACATCGTTTTTTTGTACTTTTTTAAAACTGATGGCAAAAATAATTTTTTCTAAACCTACAATTATAATCAGAGCTAGTAGAGTATGTATTCACGTTTCCAAAATTGCCGGTCGAATTCCCGTACGACCATTAGTTCCCGAGATATCGATGACTGAAGACAAAAGGACGTTTTTTCATTCGGAGGCCGATATCTCCGCGAAAAATGGTCGTAAGGAGATAAAAAAAGCAAATTGAACTGAATTGAATGGGCTCAATTACCTTGATATTGGTCAAGTCCGAAAAAAATCTCCAAAACACGTGCAGAACTTTGAAAAACGTAAAAATTTGCAAAATTTTTTTTGCCGTGATATTTCGTCCGACTGCGTAATCAGTGATTCTCAAAAAAAAAAAAACATTGTCGGAACTAAAACTAGAAACTTGAAGCTTTAACATCCTTTTATTTTGTACGACTACTTTTGATGAAGTTCAACTTTTCTTGCTCCTTTAATTTTTTGTGTCAATGTATGTTCACTTTCTGGTACTTACGATTCGTGGTCGGATGGATGGTTGTTTTTGGGGATAATACTTTATCGCTTGATGAAAGTATATGAGAATGAATATAATAATACGAAGATAAATATGTATATTTCCGCTTACTTTTATGAATTACAATTTATTTGGCATAGGGTCGTGTGTGAGTAAAGCGCAAACATTTTGCTAGAAGATAAATAATTTGTATTTTAGATTTATTATATTTAAATTAACGTAAAAACTAATAAAATAGGCGGTCAGAGTGCGCGATAGATTTTTCGGTACTAAAAGATAACTAATTAAAATAAATATGATAACTAATAAAAATAACTTATCAAATAAAAATTAATAGTAACCATGATTTAAAAAAAAAGCGCCGAGCGTGAGGAACGATCCTGCGCCCCTACGGACCGAAGCCAAGAACGCTACCAACGGGACCATCCTATCGATTGTGTCAAAGATGCACTTCCTGGCAATTACGATTGGCGGCCGGATGGATGGTTGACTTGTTTTTGGAGATAATACTTTATCGCTTGATGAAAGTATGAGAATGAATATAATAATACGAATATAAATATATTTTCACTTACTTTTCTGAATTATAATTTATTTGGCATAAGGACGGGTGTGAGTAAAGCGTAAACAATTTTTTAGAAGATAAAAAAGTTGTAATTTAGATTTATTATTATATTTAAATTAACGTATAAACTAAAAAAATAAGCGTTCAGAGTGCGCGATACATTTTTTTGTATACATTAATAACGCAGAAAGTCAAGAGCTAAATAAGCATTGAAATCATCTAAAAGCCTCGCGCGTGCCGTCGCGTGAGGTCACGCGCGGGCCGTGCTCAGATTGTTTTGTCCCTCGAATCCTTCGTTCGGCTTGGCCGCACATGAACGTGCTCAGCGTGTCTATGTGTTGGTGTAGCTGCCGAAGGCGCGGTCGGGACAGTTCGACCGCACTCGGCTCTTTCCGAAGATATCCGAGCGTCGCTCGCTCACGGACTCGCGCTACTATGATTGTGTGATGGGCGCGCAAGGAACTAGAGAGGGGGTAACTTTCGCGCGCGATCTGGCCGCACTGCTCCGTGGTGTGGCGAATCGTGTCATTCGGACTTTAAACAAGAACTGTAAGTTCCGGAATAAACTTACCTTTATTCTTTTAATAATAACTCTAATATCGTCAAATATATTTTTTATTCCTAATTTCGTGCAATAAACATAAAAAGAAAAGTAAAAAGCGAATATAAGCTTAAAATACGAAATTAATGATCAATATTTTTTGCTCTCCGATATTTCAGTCAGCCGCGCTGCGACACAATTGACATCGATCGAGACCGAGAACGTGTGGCTGATCGTTGCATTCGGAATTTAAACAAAAACTGTAAGTTCCGGAATAAACACCTTTATTCTTTTAATAAGGGGGCGTCCATTAATTACGCGAGGCGTTTAGGGGGGGGGGGGGAGGGGGTCGAGCGAAATCTCACCCAATTACAATCTCACAAAGTTATTTTTATTAAAAAATCATTTTTTTATCATTTGAATAACAAATCAATTATATATGACTGCACCAGCGTCGTGGACATAGTCTCCATGGTCGTGGAGTTCGCCGGCGTGAAGACTCATGTCCACATCGCTACCAAGAAAACGCAAATCTGTGAAGCAGGTAAGGCTTTTTTTGCCTTTTTCGACACTATACTTCCAAGAATGTGCCGTACAAATTTCCAGGGCGCATCTCTACTCATTTTATCTTGCGAAAATCGATAGTTAAATATTTAAATGCGTTTTTCTCGAAATGAGATTTTGCAAATTTGCTGACATTGTAACTCAAACGGCAATTATCCGATTGACTTGAAATTTGAACTGAGTACTCTTGAATATATTTACTCTACAATGACGTAGGATATTGTTGATCGGATGAAAACTGTTACTGTAGAACCTCGATTATCCGAACCCTCAATTATCTGAACGGTGACTTAGTTTATCCGAACGCTCAATTATGCGAACGTTGGGGCGAAGGATGCATTATTGCTCGCTGCCACCGCCGTGAGCAACAATGAGCGACCCAACGCAACTTCTCCTTCTCAAACGGCTGCCAGAGTTAGCCGCTCAAAAACGCGTACAGCGCGTTACATCAATTAAAAATGGACGATTTTATTTTAAAAAAAAGCATTTGACTTTTTTCTGGTGTTTACAATACACACAGACACACACACACACACACACACACACACGCACGCACACACACGCACGCACGCACACGCACACACACACACACACACACACACACACACACACACACACACACACACACACACACACACACACGCACGCACGCACGCACGCACGCACACACACACACCCACACACACCCACGCACGCACGCACGCACGCACGCACACCCACGCACGCACGCACGCACGCACGCACGCACGCACGCACGCACGCACGCACGCACGCACGCACGCACGCACACCCACGCACGCACGCACGCACGCACACCCACGCACGCACGCACGCACGTACGCACACCCACGCACGCACGCACGCACGTACGCACACCCACGCACGCACGCACGCACGCACACCCACGCACGCACGCACGCACGCACGCACGCACGCACGCACGCACACCCACGCACGCACGCACGCACACCCACGCACGCACGCACACCCACGCACGCACGCACGCACGCACGCACACCCACGCACGCACGCACGCACGCACGCACGCACACCCACGCACGCACGCACGCACGCACGCACGCACGCACGCACGCACGCACGCACACCCACGCACGCACACTCACGCACGCACACCCACGCACGCACGCACGCACGCACGCACACCCACGCACGCACGCACGCACGCACGCACACACACCCACGCACGCACGCACGCACGCACACCCACGCACGCACACCCACGCACGCACACCCACGCACGCACACCCGCGCACGCACGCACGCACGCACGCACACCCACGCACGCACGCACGCACGCACACACACCCACGCACGCACGCACGCACGCACGCACGCACACACACCCACGCACGCACACACACCCACGCACGCACGCACGCACGCACACACACCCACGCACGCACGCACGCACGCACGCACGCACGCACGCACGCACGCACGCACGCACGCACGCACGCACGCACACACACACACACACACACACACACACACGCACACACATTTCAACGTTAATATGTATATCAAATTTTAATACATATGTATGTACTGTTTTTATGTACAAAGGTGTTGTTTATGATCTCGTCCCAAAAAAACCCACGTTTCGATTATCCGAACTAGTCTCGGTCCCAATTGGTTCGGATAATCGAGGTTCTACTGTAAGTGTTAAACCCTAACTAAGCTTCCATCAAACTTTTAATCGGCAGCTCAAAATGCCAAAAAAAGTCGTTAAGTTTGCGAAATTCCCGACGTACGACAAACTCATACGAGCTATCCGGGAGCATTGCCGTCTGGAATTCGTCGAGGCGAAGTCACTGAAAAGTGCAACGCTCGATTCCATTATCGACGCTGTATACACCAATCGATTATCAACTCGAGAGAAAGAGTCTCTTCGCGTATTCCTGCGCGGGAATAAAAATGTTATAATCAACGCCATGGAAAGTGAGTACTCAAGAAGAATAACTTCTCGGGCTTTCTAGAGCAGGACATCCCCTTTGATAAAAGTTGGTGGTGGAGATTCGAAAACTTGAATTAATGACACCTCATCGCGGTCGGTATGGTAGAACAATTATAGATACCCAAAAATCTCTGAAACGGCTCTTCAGATCCCGTCGAAACTTTGCCAAACGACGTCAAATAGATAGACGAACAGCTGTCTGCTCCTCAAGTTTTCCGAATTTGAGAAAAAAAATGTATATTGGCTTATCATAAGTCAATCTAGTTTTTTTTTCTCAAATTCAGAAAATTCGAGAGGCAGATAGCCGTTCGTATATCTATTCGACGTCGTTTGGAAAAGTTTCGACGGGATCTGACGAGCCGTTTCAGAGATTTTTGGGAATCTATAATTGTTCTACCATACCGACCGCGATGAGGTGTCATTCCCTCTTAAGGCCGTAGGCCACAGTAACGGGTATAAAATCATGTGCGAATTAAACAATTTTTTTTCGTATGAAAAAGTGATTCATTCGTCAAATTAAGGGGGGATTGTCTTTTTTTTTCGCAAAATTTACCGCTTTTTGGGAATTTTTTTGTGAAGAAAGTATACAACGGAAAACTTGTGAAACTTGGCATATAGTTTTATTGATCTGTTTACTACATACAAAAAAATTTTTAAACAATTTCATCAAAAAATCCGCCTCCCACCCCCTTCGACGCGCGATGGTCCTTTTTTAATGGTGTGCACGATTACAGCCTTCACGCTCATCCTGCAACAAAAACCCAAAAAGCATTTTACTTTAGACACATATAGCTATCGTTCGATGAAGGGGAAAAAAAAATTGACGATTTGGTGACGTTTTGAACTTGAAGTATCGATTTTTCGAAAAAAATTGATCGATTTTTTGTTATAAATAAAAAACTATTAAACGTATTGCTTTTTTGCTTCATCAAACGATAGCTATATGTGTCTTAAGTAAAATGCTTTTTGGGTTTTTGTTGCAGGATGAACGTGAAGGCTGTAATCGTGCACACCATCAAAAAAGGACCATCGCGCGTCGAGGGGGGTGGGAGGCGGATTTTTTGATGAAATTGTTTAAAATTTTTTTTGTGTGTAGTAAACAGATAAATAAAACTATATGCCAAGTGTCACAAGTTTTCCGTTGTATACTTTCTTCACAAAAAAATTCCCAAAAAGCGGTAAATTTTGCGAAAAAAAAGACAATCCCCCCTTAATTACACATCTATTTAGTATCAATATCAAGCTGTTAGCAAATATATATATATATTTTTCGATGTACAAAATGGTCGACTAGTAATATTTTCTTTTATCTTTTTTTTTTGGCGCTCCGCGGCGTGACATTTAGCATCCACTATTTTTTACCTAGATCACAAAACGAAAATTCTCGTCAAATCAATGCCAAATTACAACCCCTACGAGGTCAACGCCGTGAGACAAAAGGTTCAGAAAAATCGGGGCTTTATTTTTGTCCGAAGCGTCAAAGTCAGGGAAGCTCATTTTGGGGCTGAAAGAGTGGGCTGAAATTTTGAAAAATCAGTTTTGATTCAACAACTCTTGTTGAAATCTTGTAGCCCTCGAAAAGACGCGTCGATCGAGTATTTGATCATCCCTCTCCGATAATATCTTCACCCCTAAAAAAATTGTTGAAATATTTAAAAAAAATCGTTTATTGTATAACTAAAAAACAATTGAATTTTCGAGTATGAATGTAGAAAATAATCTTCTATATATTTTCGTTTCTATGGACCACCCTTGAATTTTGTTTTTTCCAACGCCTCTCGTATGCCATTCAGAAATCGACGTGGATCCGGACCAACGAGTCCTTCACCACACGGACGATGAGCGAACGGCGTATCTAGAAGAATTGGCCACAGCACTAATTCAATACGAGGAAATACTAAAAACAACGAAGATGTTTCCTCTGAATCTGTGCGAGGAACTTTGTGAACAACTCAGTACAAAGAATAAAAGTAGCACCGGTTTGAGCGTCCGACAATTCATCTATCAGAACAAACGAAAACTGGAGGCTTCGATTGTGAAACTGAAGGTATTTCGTTCATGAGAATACTTGGGGGATCAATATATTTTGTCAGCTCGGAAATAAGATAATTTACACTCGTTTCTTAAGGCGGAATGACACCTCATCGCGGTCGGTATGGTAGAACAATTATAGATACCCAAAAATCTCTGAAACGGCTCTGCAGATCCCGTCAAAACTTTGCCAAACGACGTCGAATAGATATACGAACAACTGTCTGCCCCTCAAATTCCGAAAATTTGAGGAGCAGACAGTTGTTCGTCTATCTATTTGACGTCGTTTGGGGAAGTTTTGACGGGATCTGAAGTGCCGTTTCAGAGATTTTTGGGTATCTATAATTGTTCTACCATACCGACCGCGATGAGGTGTCATTCCGTCTTAAATGAAAAATACAAGTAGGTGGGGGGTCGGTGGCCAAAAACATTTAGAAATATATTTTTTTTGAACCGGGCAATACATGTTGGCCCAAGGTAGCCGAGTGAAGGCAAATACGCGGAGAGAATTTTTAAGTAATTTTTACCGTGAAATCACAGTAACTCGGTGATAAATGTGCAATTCTTCAGGTTTTTAGAAAATAAATTATGAATTTTCATGGAAATGAATCAAAATTAACTTTTGCGTAACAGAAATTTAAAATATTTTTCAGAATTTTTACTGAAATTAATAGTAAAATTTCATGAAACGTAAAGATTACGACAATAAGTTAAAAAAGTGCTAATATAAATGAAATTTTTCAGTGGAACATTGAGAAATTTGCGTGTTTTCCATAAAAATTTAAAAAAGGAAGCCGAAATTTTCCGTGCGTCCACCGGAATTTTACGTTCTTTATAGTAAAATCAGTTAGGGCTAGGTCGCCTGACCGTACGCGTGAGCTCTGTTGCGAGCGTGCGTATACGAGAACGCAAGCTGCGAGAGTGCGCTTGTGTATGACGCAGTATGACGAGCACGAACGACGCCGACCCGCGTTGCTTAGCAACAGCGGTACCGCGCATGCGCATTATAGTACGAAGCATGGGCCAAGAAAGCCTCGTGGTCTCGTGCAGTCTAACGTGTTCCACGCAGTTCTACGGAAGAAAACAAAGAAACGTGAAAATAAACTTCGATAAAGGACGTCTACAATGGTACGGAAAGGTGATATGCTAAAATAAGTAGCAACCAAGAACACAAATGTTCAGAAACGCCGATGAAAAAAGTATTTATTTGATCATAGGGAATTAATTTTTCGCTAGGGATTTTAGAAATTTCAAGTTTGTCCAGGTTATTTTTACTGTAGAAGCATGGAATTTTTGAGGCAGCCCATTGTTACAATTCTACATGAGAATGTGTCGGAATTTTTACTGAAAGAAATGTAAAAAATTATGCTGCTTGCTTAAATTTTTACACGAATGAAAGCAAAATATTAAAAGCTAGTGTCAATTTTTGACTATGTGCACATTTGTCACCGGTTTCAAATTTTTTATGTAATTTTTACGGAGATTTCACCGTAAAAAATACTTAAAAATTCTCTCCGTGTACCAACGTATAGACAGCCTATTTGTGTGGGTTTACCATTGCCGGTGCCATGATAGCACTTGCTTGTATCAGTTTGCCTACGCTCGCGTTGGCTGAGGCTCGACCAACGTGTGTTGCCGGCTTGAGACGAATCAATACCCAAATGTTCCCCATATTTATCCCGCTCAGGCCGAAACGGCGGAACGTGGACGTCAACCCGATGATGGAGGAGATGAGGTTGAAACTACAGCTCCCGCTCCCAGCCCTGTTGCAAGTTCCAGCAGGAGCTCGCAAAGTCATGAGGGCGAAATTAAAATTCTAGTGTAGCCTAGATAGGGCATAGTTGATAATGCATAGGGGCTTCGCCAGGCTTGTGAGCTGCCGGGTAGGCTCGAATCGTTGCTCGCACGATGGCGTCGCGTAACGACGCGACGGTGTCATAAAACTCCATAGCGTCGTTTCCGACGTCACCAAGCTGCTTTTTCCTCCATTTCTTCCACCAGCCTAACGAACTCTCCGACCGGCGGGAACGAGTTTTTCGAGTTTATTTACATCCGGCGGGCATTCCTCCCATTTTCCCTGCGCGTATTCTCTTTACTCGTCATTTTTTTCCGTCCATGCGAGAATGAAGAAAAAGCGCCAGCTTCACATCCGGTTCGCGGCCTCGCGTGATGGACGTCGAGGCTCAGCAAGCCGGCAAAAAGTTTGCCCTGTCACACCTCCGTCAACGGTCACCCAAAACTTCGTAAATGCAAAGCCTCCGCGTGCATTTCCAATCGCGCGCGTTCAGCCGCGATTCGTTACCACCCCCGTGGCTCCCACGTGGACCACACCTCATGTAGGCTAAAGCCAGCCAGCAGTACGCACTTTGTAAATTTATATTGATAGAAAAAACAATTTTGACAATACATTTTGTACTTCTCATTTAAATTGAGGAGGCACAATCACTTCCACGGGGTCAAAAAAGAGTCTAAATTTATTTTACCCACAGCTGCTCTGATTGATGTTTACTTGTGTTTATTATTCGTATTATCGATTATAGTGTGCCAAATGTTGTGGTCAATGATGAATTTATTGCACGTAAATAAATAAAAACTGAAAAATTCGATTGTCAACGACTCCGTAGTAATCTTCGTGATAATAATATTAACATATCCACCATAAAAACGGACTAAAAAGACAAAAAAAATCAACCGGAAACATATTAAAATAGGCTTGAATTACCTCAGCGGAATTAACACGGAAGGCAGAATATAATTATACGTATTATTGATACGCGATAAATGATAAAACTCCATAAATTGTTGTTTGCGTATTTTGTGGCGGCTTCTATTCAAATTAATTTCAAAACTTCAAAACGAAATTTTGGCATTAGGCGCATAAAGTCTTCGTCAAAATCATACAAAAATTTCAAATCCGAAACTTGTATTCGCAGTAATGATCGTACCTCCTTAAGCTTTGTTCGTTTACGAATATTATTTTAAATATAAACCTTAAGTAACGATCTCGAAAAATATTTTTTAAAAGGCTTAAACTTAGAACTCCAGACTAGAGAAGCTGAGAGTGCGCATGAGAGCGGAGTAGTGGTAAGGTAACTCTTTGAGTGCCTACTCTTACCAAATACGTGTTTTTAGTCTATGGCCTTTACGGTCACTATAATTTCCGTGAACGAGCAAAACGGCGACATAACCTCGCAATAAAAACAAAATGTCAAGTATAGTAAGATTCGTTGGGTGCAAGTTAATCGCAAACCTTACAAAACGTGTTTAAAATTTATGAAAAATAAGATGAAACACATCGAAAACCTATTATTAGTCATAAAATTGGAAATAAATACGTCAACGAAGCGAGTTGTTGTCCAACAGCTTGACATGACATATGCCACTGATAGGTTAGGTGGTGTTGCCAACACAAGAAAACATAAAACAATTAAAAGCACTGTGCACTCTTTGGTGGCTCTACCCTCCGGGATGTCCGGGCTTCGAGCCTCAACCGACTCAGAACAGAGAACCGACCCTCTCTGGCGCCTTCCTTGCCTTCCGGATGCGTCGATATTCCAATGCCCGCTCTTCGGGATGCATCTTGCTCGATCGATAAGGCTTTAATGTCAGGGACGCGGAGCGTCTCGCCGACTAATTATCACGCATGGCTTCCCAGCCGGAGAACGTGGTGCGCGTTAACTTCCTGCTCTCCAACAACCCCCGTGTACACCATAAACCACGTACAACGTGCCCTCGGCGTGCCCTTCCGTCCGATGTAACACATCGATCACATTATACACATTATAAGCCTATAGAAGAGTCTTGTCAGCCTAGAGCCTACAAGACCGCACTTCGTTTACACCGTAAACTTCACCTACCAACCTCCATCGAGAGGGAGATCCCAAGCACGCGTGTATCGATCCATCATTGAGTTCTATATGGAATTCCATCCATTAATTTCACGTTGTCGCTAGTGGACAATGAGGCATGATTGCCTACGATTTTGTGCATTTTCCAAATGATAGTAATGTCTATGAGAACGTAAGAATGGATATGATGACAAAAACAACAACGACAACAAAAACAACATCATCAACATAAATGATAATTACTATAGCAATAATAATGGTAGTGACGATAACAACACCTGTTATCATTATAACAATAATAATAGTAATAAAAACCATTGTTATTATTATAACAACAATAATAGTAACAATTGTTATTACTATAACAACAATAATAGTAACAACAATTGTTATCATCACAACAACAATAATAGTAACAATAATTGTTATTATTATAACACCAATAATAGTAACAACGATAGTTATTACTATAGCAATAATAATACTAGGAAGAACTTTTGTTTTCTATTGTAACAATAATTATAGTAGCAACAACAATTGTTATTGTAACAATAATACTTATAATAATAACAACAATTGTTATTATTATAAAAATAATAATAGTAACAGCAGCAAAAACAACACGACAACAACAACAACAATAGCAACAACAACGGAAATAATAATAACAATAATAATATTTCATGTCTCGAGCGTACTTTTAAATAACCAAAATTGCACTTTTTCAACCCGTCTATGTGAAAATTTGGGATAAATGCGACAAAAATCATAACTGAATATGAAGAATAAACAATGACAATAATAATAACAACAATACCGATAATAATAATAATAATTATTATTATTATGCTAGTAAACAACAATGAGTACGGAAATAATATCAATAGTAACAGCAATAATATCTTGTTAATATCAATAATAACAACAATAACACCAAGTCTTAAGCGCAATTTTGAAAAAAGAAGCTGCATTATTTTAAACTCAAGTATATATGAATACTCGTGAAAAATGGGACAACATTCAGAATCGAATATAAATCATCAACAACAAGAATAACAATGACTATAATAATAATAACAACTACAATAGGAGCGATAGTAATAATAATAATACCAATTAAAATATTTCAAGTCTTAGGCGTAGTTTAAAAAAAACAGAATGCTTCTTTATTAACGCAAGTGTAGATGAAAACTTGCGAAAAGTGGAAACAAAGATCATAATTAAATATAAATAATAACGAAGGAATCTCGTACAATCTGGATAATTGATGAATTAAATGATCTAGTTTTAGTTATCAATATATATATATATATATATATATATATATATATATATATATATATATATATATATAAATAGATGTAATTATCAATATTAATATTATTGTTATTATTAATATTATCATTTATATTATTATATTATAATAATATTATTAATATTAATATTATTGACGATCCAGTTGCTTGGCAACGCATATCCGAGGATTCCATCGTAAAAATATTTGGGGTTCGGCGCCCGTAGTTCGAGGGTCGTCGCGACGAGAGTTCGAGTCTGTGCACTCGAACCGTCGCTCTGCAGCACCTCCGCGCACTTTGTGTACACCTCTCTCGCGATACAAGATGCACGATTCCGCGTGGATCTACGCGCAGTGAGAAAGAATGATGTAAAACTCGGGCGAACGAACGCGCTGACGAAAAAGAAAAGTGTACGTATGAAGGAAAAAACAACGAATAAAAAAGGGGTAGGTAAAGGCAGAAAAAAGGAAATGCATGGGCCGTGATAGCGCGAGAGTTCTCCAGCTGGAGTGGAAAGAAGGGATCGAGCTGCATGCACGATGCATCGGAGGAATAGGCAAGGACGTGGCGTCGATGCTGCACATGGTCTGGGAACACGAAGAAAAAAAAAGTGGAAAGAAAATAGAGGCTCGAGGATTATGGGGGACTCGTGGGTGGAAGGAGAGCACTTTTCGTATACACGAGGCAGGTAAGCGAATTCGATGCAAGTCCCTCTCTTGCTCAAGCTTTCGTCCTCGCTCGTGCTCTTTGTATGGAAAAAAGGATGCGGAGGGGAAAAAAGGAGAGCTTCCGCCAATTTTGTACGATGCAGCCCTCTTAACAATGGCAAGATCTCTTCAATGTCAATGCAGTATGTTCTCGAGTACTGATTTTTTTTTCTTCTTCAATCCAATATTACCGAGACCGCCTCTCGAGCAGGCAGATCCAAGATTTTCGGAAATTGAGGCCGGAAAATTTTCGAGCTTTCCACCGGCCCGAATTTTATTTTTAAAGGGGAAGCTCCAGGACTGCCTGGTTCGAAATGGTCCACGGTCTGTGAGTTTTTTTCTCGCTCGAGTCGTTTTTGCGAATAGCTATAATAATTACGGAGTCCACAGTGGATTCTGCGCCATTTTCCGATTGACGTCGTTTGCGAATTTTTTAATCCGAATTTGTGTACTAAAATTTGTTGGATCTCCCAATAAGATATCTAGAGTCCCAAGACGCACCCACATCTTGATATAAAGAGTCATTATTTGCTCTTTAATTGAATATTTTATGAAAAAGTAGCATCTACAGGATAAATCTATAGTTCGTATGAATTTTCTTGAGGTTGGTTGAAAAAAAAACATCATAAACCGTCATAGGACTCAACTGGACTGCTCCAACCCTCTTAAGGCCTTAGGCCACAGTAACGGGTATAAAATCGTGTGCGAATTTAACTTTTTTTTTCATATGAAAAAATGATCCACTCATAAAATTAATTACACATCCATTAAGTATGGATATCAAGCCGTTAGAATTTTTTTTTTTTACGATATACAAAATGGCCGACTAGTCGAAACTTCTCGAAACAGCTTTTTTCCAATTGGCGTGACAAATAACTTCAACAATTTTCACTCAATTTACTTCAAATTTAAAAGTTATGTTCCTAATTGCATTTCGCAGATACGTACGTACGGAATTTCTGATTAATCGAAAACTTTTCATTTTATGAGCAGTTATAACGAAATGTTTCACTGAAAATTCATTTCTTAAGGATGTTGAGTCCCAAATCGCAAATGATGATAAAATTCTGAAAATTTGGTATGTTTTTGTATGAAGTATTTCAGAGGTCGTGTAAAAATTTCACGACAATTAGGATGCTCGTTATTGAGCAATTAACATTCACAAATTAAATGCTGTCTTATGGAAACTGATGTAACTTTGCGATAAGTTTTTTTTTGACCTCTCAATTTTGTAATATCTACAATATACTGGAAGCAACGGAAACAAAACGAAGTTTACTGATACATTTTTTCTTATTTCTTTTAAAAATTGTTCTTAACAAAATGTTAATTTTTTAATAACGAGCTTCCTAATCGTCGTGAAATTTTAACACGACCTCTTGAATACTTCATACAAAAACATACCAAATTTTTAGAATTTTCTTACCATTTTTTATTTCAACCCCTAGGGAGGTTGAAGTAATGATGATAGAATTCGGAAAATTTGGTATGTTTTTACATGAAGTATTCAGGAGGTCGTGTAAAAATTTCATGACGATTAAGAAGCTATTTATTGAACAATTAACATTAACATGTTTCATAGGGACTCAACATCCTTAAATAAAATTCATTACATATAAGCAAACAGTCAATTCAATAATCAATTGGATAGTCAATTGAGTTATTAATAATAAAATACGTTTGAGCTCTGGAATTATTTGAGACCGCAATAAGTAATAAGTAATTCATAATAAAATGAATTAAATAAAAATAAACTTACAAAAATAAAATAAAATAAAATAAAATATAATAAAATAAATAAAATCAAATAAAACTTTAAGTATCCGATTGAATAATCGATAATCCAATTAATCAAATAACATTAAACATTCAATGAAATAAAATAGCAGCAGTCAATAAAATTATTCCTACATTATGGAGGTGCGAATTTTTATTTCTTACTCAAAGTCCACTCACTCAAATTTGCTAGCTGTTCGTCGATTAAAAAAAAACAATTTATAATTAAACGTAATAAATAATTCATAATAAAATGAAATAAATCAAATAAATCAAATTAAATCAAACTTTAATTATTCAATTGAATAATCAATAATTCAATTAATCAAATAACACTGAAAATTAAATGAAATAAAATAACAGCAGTCAATAGAATTATTCCTACATTATGGAGTTGCGAATTTTTATTTCCCATTCAAAGTCCACTCACTCAAATTGCAGAGCTATTCCTCGATTTTTCAAATAAACTCATGACTTGAGGAATTCAGAATTTCATTTGGCAGGTACCACAAAATGTTCGGGGAAAAAAATAGCGACTGAAATTGTTGATTTATGCGCTTACGCGCAAAGTGCGCGGCGATGGTAATGTTTTTCGTTACATCACGACCGCCAGCGCGCGAATGAAAGGCCAATGAAGGCACTTTGACGACAAAGCGAGAAAACTGGACGAAGCGTGGAACAATATATCGAGCAACAATCCGCGTTGTTCGATCGCCTTTTCTCGCGCCAGTGACATGTCACTTCCAGTTCTCGATACTATTTATACCCTTCAACGTATACGTCACCGTCGCAGCTGACTTTTCCGTACCGAATCCTTGCTCGATACCTCTCGACCCTAAATCCTCATTTCCAAAGCCTCCCTTACAGAAACGACAATATTCAGCCACTCCACACAATCGCAACGACCTCAACACCCTTAAAAACGAATCTCAGAATTTTTCCACAATCGGGCTCTCTTTCAATCCAACGGTCCAAGACCCGAAAAATTCCACGAGGATTATCGATCGATCGAAGTTACGAGTAAAAGAGCGAGTGGCGAAAGCGGTAAGTTTCTCAACGGAGAAAAATCAATGGCTCACCTGGGAGTCCGCGGGCCGTCCGGACTCTCGAAAGACGCGAGAAGTCGAGAGGAGCTCGTTTCACCTCTTCATCTCGAGCAAGCAGCTCGAATCGCAGTCACCCTCGTAACGCTCGTATCGAACCCGTGCTCCGCGGAATAATTGCAACAACGAGACCGTCACCGAGACACCGAAAGTCTTCGGATCGAGGGTAAAGAAAAAAAAAAGAAACGAACAAAAGTGTACCTCGAAAGAAAAAAGGAAGTGAAATCGTAATTTTAGAGAATAAATGATGCGAGATAAGACACGAGCTGGAAGAATGGAGCAGCCGGGAATCGACGAGCGTAAGGATCGAGGGTGCGATTTGCTACTGAGTGCCGTGCGGGTGTACGCCGACGATTATTCTGGCATCCAGCATCCATAAGGGAAGCAGGAAGAACGAAACATGACGGTGACGACGCCTGGGGGGGGGGGGGGGATTGAGAGTACGGTTGGCGGTTCTGTGATGCTCTGGACCAGGAACAGGGGTGGTTGGCTGGTCGGATCCACGTGCAGAGCATTGATCTGGCCGCGCAAACTCCCGCTGCTCCTCTCTTTCTCTCTATCGCTACCCCCTCACAGCGGGGAGAGCAAACCTCTACCAACGATGGGTAGAACATTTTTTTTCTCCCCTCTATTCACGACGTTATGGTCTTTCTTCGAAAAAAATTTCCATCATCCGGACGAAAGTTTGCCGCGTCGTGAGAGTCACGTCACGCGAGCTCGACGCGGCCTCTCGTGTCACCGAGATCTTTGCCTCGCGCTCTACTTTCGCCTGGCATATGAAAGTGACAAATGGGATAGGGCAGCGATCCCTTGGCTAATTCCCCGAGACGCTCGCCACGCTCGTCGCACTCCCCTGGTCCTTCGCGGGATGGGGACTTGCCGCGGCGAGCGCCAAATCTCGGAGGCAGCGCTCGTAGCGGTGGAAAGTTGCACCAAGGGTGCTAATTCTCGCCACGGGGATAGTGGACTGCGGTGAAAGATTTGTGGGGTGTTGGGCAGGTTTTAGGAACCAGCTGGGGGGAAAAGGAATCGCGATTAGTTGTGACCATTGGCCGGGGCTGGCACAGGTAGGTATTTACTTTATTTTATACATTTTTTCGTTACAGCATATTTTATGCAAGTTGGAGCGCCCCGTTTGAGCCCAATGACGGTTCACCAATTTTCTTTTTAAGAACCTCAAAACAATGCGTACAAGGCGTAGGTTTATTCGGCGCTAATTTTTCATAAAATGTATAATTGAAGGACGAAATTGTGCATTTTTCTATTTTTATTATCAATTTCCGGTTGAAAATGGTCAGAACGACGAAATGGCACCTACAGACTTAGCAACGTCGCGAGTAACAGCTGATGCGTTTCGCGAACATAACCCAGTTTTGTTTTGAAATTAATTTGAATAGAAGCCGCCACAAAATATGCAAACAACAATTTATGGAGTTTTATCACTTATCACGTATCAATAATATGTATAATTGTATTCTGCCTATCGTGTTTCCGCTGAGGTAATTCAAGTCTATTTTAATAGCTTTCTATCTTCCATAGCAAGATAGAGAGTGGCGTCAAGAATGGTCACACGCAGGTGGTCGAATCTCTTTTTCCGAGAAAGGCTGTAGCGACCGGAATAATTCGAATTTCGTCCCAAAAAATTGAACAGCATGCTTATAACCGTCTATACTATCGGATAATGCGAAAAAAATCAGTTTTTTGAAAATTTTACACTGTGACGATTCCTCAAGGGAATCCACCGAGTTATTAAGCTTACCTTATTAAGGGCTTACACCTAGTTATTCAGCGTTTAGGAAAAACAGAAATTTTAACGTCAAAAAATGTGTTTATTTCGTTCAAAATACATTTTCTTCGTGTTCTTCGTTCACAAACTCCGCATTCTCGTTGGGTGACAGAATCTTTTTTTTTTTCAATTCAGGTCAATCGTTCCGGAGATATCGAGCTCACCGCAAGGCATGTCGGAAAAAGACGTTTCCGGAGAACAGCTCCGTCTCCCATATTTAAGATAATATAATAATATAACATCAAACATCGATTATACTTAAATATTATCAATTTATAATAATTTCATACTAAAAATAATGAAAACAATCGAAATGATAAGAAAGACGTTTCCGGGTTATAATTTTATAATTTTATTATACTAAAATTCGAATCAATGTATAAAATGAAAACTCTTCAATAAATATGATAATAATTTGAATATTTAAATATTATAAATACACTATAAAATATTTTTGGATAAAAGAATGATAAAATAAGCAAAACGTACTTTTGAAAGACATTTTATTTTAAATTATTTATAGTATAGTATTCGTTTTTCCTCATTACACAATGCTTAGCGTTTTGTAAATCCCACTCACATGTTTTTTACGTATATTATTGATATTATTATAACATATAAGTTACCAGGCGTAACTGTTCAAAGGGAATCATCTTCCCTACGGGGCATTCGAAAATTGCGTCCTCGAAAAGCTACACGGAAACCTGAGAATCGAGAGGGTTCAAAAGCGAAGCGATATACAACACTGACCATTATATTCTGGCTGGTCTGAACGTTGTTTCGGATAATCGGGAACAGTGTATATTGTACGTGAACACTTACCCGAGGTATTGTATAACGACTCACCCTTTGCCCTCCTCGAGGCTCGCGATCTCAAGTGAACACGAGCAATCGCCCCTTTTCCCTCCCCCTAATAAACAACCCCGGCGCTTCGCACCCCTCCCCGAAACCCTTATCCCTTCGGATGCACACATTGGATTATCCTATGGCATTGGATGACACAACAGAAGAATATTCATCCCTGCAAAATTGGACGCTATAAAATTCCATACGATGTGATACATTATTAATCGTGGCATAATGTGCTCGCACCGTCGTCCTACTCTGTCACGAAAAGGAATTTAAAATCGTCACAAATATTTTTTTTTCGGAAGAAATATTCAAGTATACAACAAGTATTCAACGTGTCAAAAATTGCCTACGTACTTCGATGTAAAATCCTGTTACAAGGTTCCAAAGAAATGTCAAGTAAATGGCTGAATAATTAGCGATGTAATGTGGCCAGCCGCAGGACACTATCAGACAAAAGTGACTCGCTTCATCCAGTTTTGACGCCGCCGTTTGTTCACATTAGCTTGTGAAAAAATTCGTAAAGATACTTGAAGATACATAGAATAAATTCCATGGAGCGGAATTTCTATTTTCTCGGCTGGGTATCCACAAAAAATTGTCGAAATTCACCTTTTTTGAGCTCTAGACTGGTAGTCTCCCTATTCGCGCATGGTAGTCTCCCTATAACGCATGCAAAACGACTGCAAATAAAAAGTGTACAACAAGGAAAGTATTCAACAGAACGTCAACCAGTGACCGGATCGCTCCCAAATTTTGCAATCAGGTTTAGAACGAACAACACATTGATAATGGATCAAATTTCCATCCCCATGATAGCATCTCGCTGAAACGCCGCCAAATCCCTAAAGTAGCTCATTTTTTCGCTCCGATCGTCGGAATACCAATTATCGGCGAAAAAAGTAAAAACGTAAGTTTAATTCTCTCACTGACATCAACGACCACGTTGAGAGAAGAGCACGTATGGATCTTGAATATCTCGCGGTCGTTAACCCTTTCGTCCATCAACCGGAGCGTGATTTCAAAGGGGTTAATCGATTCGAGATAATATTATATTCGGAAAGCGAAGGTCTGCGAGTAGAAGCATCTATGATCGTTAACAGATATTGGCCTAGTATCGAAAATCAATAGTATCTTTCGGTCCTTAACACGACCCTACATCACCTCTTACGCGTTCCTTGCCAGGTCATATCACACTTTGTATTTTTTATACGCACACGTACAGGGTGTCTTGTTATAAATGCAGAATTCTGCAACTGTCGATAGGTCAGATCATGTTCTATATGCTGGAACTGCAGCGTAGTAAAAGTCCCACGACTTTCGAGATTTGGGTGTAGCTCCGAAAGGCCCGTACCTCTGATTAATTTGGAATTTCGTGTACCCTTGTATCTTGACTCGCTGATCACGAATATCATAGTGAAGATACCCGCAAATTTGGTTTTCAAGGTCAACGCTCACAAAAATTTATTTTTTAACAGTTTTTCTGTTTTATTTTAGTAAATATTCATTTTAGAGAAATATGTTTCCCATAAAAGTTATAGCGTATGAAAATATTGATCTTTTATGTTCCATACAGTTTTTATGTAAAACCATTCCGTTTCGAGAAAAATTGGATAATGGTCCAATAAGTGAAAATTGCTTAGCTCCATTAGTTTCGATATTATTTACTTACGCACTTTACCGCGGGAAGGTTGGATGTTGGAAGGTTGGATGAAAAAATGCATGTTTTTTTTTGCTTTTTTTCTTTTATCTTGGTTTCTTTTTGTATTATATACTATTTTTGCATAAAATGTAAGTTGGGCCATGTCACAGCAAATGCAAGACATATGGAATAAACTACTACTACTACTAATTTTAAAGTGCATGTTTTTTTGCTTTTTTGTTTTTTATTTATATTTTTGATGCTTTCTTTTATTTCAGTTTTTTTTCGTAGTATATACTATTTTTGTATTTTTTGTTTGGGTTTGGGTTTGCTTGGGTTGTTTGGGTTTGGTTTTTTATTGGGCTTGGGCTTTTTTTCAATTTTGTTTTTTTTTCTTGGGATGTTTGGGCTTTTTTGTTTAGATTTGTGTTTGGATTTTTTTGTTGGTTTTGTTTCAGTTTGAAATTGGCTTTTTTCTTTGGGTTTGAGTGGGCTGATGAACATCATCTATATTCTTGCAGTTACCTTTTACATTTTTCCCGAAATGGAATGGTTTTAGAGAAAAATTGTACACAACATAAAACATCAATATTTTCATAGGCAACAACTTTTGTAGGAAACATTTTTCTATAAAATGAATGTTTACTAAAATAAAACAGAAAAACTGTTAAATAAGCAGTTTTCGTGTTGACCTTGAAAATCTAATTTGCGGGTATTTTCAATATGATATTCGTGATCAGCGAGTCAAAATACACGAAATTCAAAATTAATCAGAGGTATGGGATTTTCGGAACTTTATTCCTAAATTTTGGGCTTTGGGTTATTTAAAAAGAAATTATCTGCTTTTGGTTTTTTGCATTGCATTTCTACAAATGATATGAATCGACAATAACAAAGCAACTTTTTGAAGTGACTGGCAACGATATTCGTACTACATTTTTTTTACACCGCAGACTATCAAAGTCAGATGTTCGAACTGGTTTGCATGAAAATTCTGCATAAGATCTTTTTTCATATAGGTTCCTTAACATTTGAGGTTGAAAGGAATGCTTTTTCTAGATAAAACAAATAACCAAGAGTATTTTTTTGAATTGGGTCAAAAAAGTTATCGTACGTAGAATACCAAAAACATATATATATATATATATCAAAATAAACATAAACAAAAATATCGCATGCGAAATACCAAAAACAAATGATTTTTATCTCGAAAACGTTGGGACTTTTGCTGAACTGAAATTCCAGAATATAGTAGGACACGACCCATCGGAAGTGCAGGATTATCCATTCATAACAGGACACCCTTGTATATTGCTACTATTCGTGTAATTAAAGATGTATTGCCCGTACATTCCCTACCAAAAGTGCGTTCGGGTGAGAGTTTTGAGTACTTTGCGATAACTTTAAAATCTGAAAAAAATCAACCTTATTGAAGATACTAAGAACATTGGTTTTGAATAATAAAAATGACAAAAATTTATCAACAAATTGTTTAAGCAAAAATTTGTTAAAAAAATGTCCCGTAAACGTGATTTTTTGTGACATCAAATGAATTATGATAGTTTTCTGAATACATATTAATTTTTAAAGAAGTTTCTCTCTATTTCGAAAATCCCGGTTTGGAATTTTTCAGAGGCCGTACCTATGATCTTGTTCGTTCTATATCCCGCACACTTGTGGTATTTAATATGGAACATTTCTCCCAAAACATATTGAAAATTTGTGACTCTTCATCCGTAAAAAAAAAAATGAAAGTAGAAAGTAAATTCTATTTTAAAAAAATCATACCTATTCAGAAAAATGTACGAATTCATTTTATAATTAAAGAAAAGTAGTTCACCGGGCATTTGTTGAACAATTTTCTTTTCAACAATTTACTCGTAACGTTTTTGCATTATTATTACCGGAAATTAATGTTCTTGGCATCTTCGATGTGGTTGATTAAAATAATGTTGATCTCATCTCAAAATACTCAAAATTTTCGCCGAAACTCACTTTTGGTAGGGAATGTACATGCAATATACATGCTCAAATGCAGGCTCTATTCAGCTGGAAAAAAATAATATCAATCTCTCGGTCACACGAAAAAAAAGCACACATAGGCGAGTCCATTCCGTCGAAAATTTATTCGAAAAATGACGAAAGAAAAATACGGACAACTCATCGAAGTATGTGATACGAATATCGGCGGAAGCTTTTCTCTGTTTGGCTCGACTGTGAGGTACAAAAAAAGAGTTCGAAAAAGAAAAGAAAACTTATTGAACATATGGCAGAAATTTATACACGGTATAAATTCTTATTTAAATACATAAATAAAGCAACTGATAAATAAAGTAACCGAACGCACAGGGCGACAATTCTAAGGAAGCCACGTATTTTTAAGCACTCTGGCCCGGATATATTGCGACCGGGAAAAATATAACATTTAATGGTTTTTCGAGTCTCCGCAAAAAAGTACCTCGTAGTTTTTTTTTGGTGCGCAGTATGAGCCAAGAAAAAATGAACGTTTTGCAAAAAAGAATTTCCATCTCAAGCTCAGCAGAATGAAGATTCAAATTTCAAATACGAAACACTCGTAAAAAAATTTTTTTGCCAATGAAATTAAATTCCAATCATCCACGTTAAAATGCATCTTTGATATTTTTTTCTCTACAGCGGGATGCAAAAAAAAAGTTTTTTGTGTTTCATATTCGAAATTTCATTATCTTTCTTCTGCTGTACTCAAACTAGACTTTCAATGTATTTCCAGACAGCTTGTTTTTTTTCAAATACTATTCACGACTAAATTACTTTTTCTTTTTAAGGGACTTGGAAAATTGGTAAAAATCAGATTTTTCTCAGTCCAAAATCTCGCGTGGCTCTTAAAAAACACATGGCCATCTCATAATTGTCACGCTATATATATATATATATATATGTATGTATAGTGTATTTTTTCCTGCTACTACGAATCATAGAAAATTGCCACGGTCACGTCAGTATAGGAAACGGCCAAAGTAATTTTTTTTTTTTTGGTTCATCAGAAACTAATATTGGAAGGTAGAAAAATTTCGCAGGATCGACAGAATTTTCGATACGACCTTATTTCTTATCTTAGGGCTTGATAAGAAAACATGAGGGTCACAAAATGAGTCTTCGCGGGTTCGATGACAGGGGGACCAGTGATGTCAATAATTACATTATTGTAACACATGTGTAATATTACATTATTGGGTCTTTTCTATTTCGGAGTAAAGTAAATATCCCTGAGTAGCATCGTAGTTATTGAGGGGACTTGCTTCTTGTCGTGTTTCGTGGGGTTCGTATCGTGATAGGAAGCTCGCTCGGTGGATATCTTGCGAGCCGTTATCGTCAGCATCTTCAACAGGTCCATCCTATCAGCGTACTCGTCCAGGACCCCGCACAGGCATTGAACGAACCACGTGCCCTCAGTGGGATTTCGCCACGAAGAGAAACCTTCGAGAATTCAACGCACTACTGTCAGACTAGCTCTCTCTCTCTCTGGGCACTTCCGATTCTGCACGGAGCGTGAAACTGCCACTGATACCCTTTCAATCGAAAGGGCTTTGGTTCTATATTTTTTTACGATTACGAAATTTTGCACTTTCTTGGCAAATCTCGGAATATCCCGTGCCGAAATGTGACAGGGCATTTCCGGCTTTATGTATGGTCCAGGCCTGGCTTGCCTCGTCCGATTTACCTAACCGGGCCCTCTCATGGAACAGAACAGGAATATAACTGAATCTTTTCCGGAGCAGAACATTGACTTTTCTTGAATATCAAATCGTGACGTATAATACTTTTTGCGTCATCAAAGATATTTATAATTAAATACAATATGATTAAATTTATTGTAACTGTGTGTTCCGTTTTATTATCATGTTATTTTCTTCAGCGATAATCGACACCTGGCAATGCTATCATAAAGAATAAATTACGATGATCGACGAAAATTATATGCTGATATAATGGAGGATATAATTGCAATAAATGTAATCACGTTGTCACGGTAAATTATTAATACTTATAGTATTGGGAGCACAAATAAGTCTCTGCCGTTTGACAAAAGATGGCCCCACCAGGAGGTTATGGTTGAAATTGTCAGATGATCTAAAATGTCGCATCGTATCCTCGACAAAATATCCGACAACACAATATCCGCAGGACGAAATATCCTCATGACAAAATATCCGCAAGACAAAATATCTGCCGATATTATATCCGTTGTCGGTGATTAAATGTTGAGGTGTTCGTTTGGTGTTTCGTTTCGTTGTTTGGTGTTTTTGGTGGTGGTTTGGTGTTTTTGATGTTGTTTGATATTTTGTTTGGGTTTGTTTGGATTGGTGGCCGATATATCCGCTGTCGGTAATTAAATGTGTAGGTGTTTGTTTAGGTTTGTTTGGTGCTTTGTTTGTTTGTTTGTTTGGTGTTTTTGGTGTTTGGTGTTTTTTTTGGGTTTGTTTGGGTTGGTTTCCGATATTACAGTCCGACCTCTCAATAAGCACAGACGAGCCCCCAAGGGGAAGAGTATTTCCGAGAATTCGGGTACCCCCACCAGACGCGCGCTCTACGCTCACTGACTCTCTTCGTCTCTCTCGCTCTTTATAGCATGCGAACCTCCCAATAAGCACGCTCGAACGAATGTGAACTTTTTCACGTTAAGTAACTATGTATTCATCGAATTTTACTCATCTGAGCTCCCCTCGGTTGGGCGTCCTCATTGAGAGGTCCGCGCGCAAATTCACTCGAGCGTGACTCGAGCTCGTAGTTCGAGTCGGAGTAGGGGAAAGTGCTCGAGCGAGAAACTGGAGAAGCGTGCTTATTGCGGGCGAGCTTATTGAAAGGTCGGACTGTATATCTGCTGTCGGTAATTAAATGTTGATGTGTTTGTTTGTTTGTTTGGTGTTTTTGGTGCTGGTTTTGTGTTTTTGGTGTTTGTTTGGTGTTGGTTCGGTGTTTGTTTGATGTTTTTTTTTTGGGTTTGTTTGAGTTGGTTGCCGATATTATATCCGCTGTCGGTAATTAAATGTTGAGGTGTTTGTTTGGTGTTTTGTTTGTTTATTTAGTGTTTTTGGTGTTTGTTTGGTGTTTTTGGTGTATTTGATGGTGTTTTGGTGTTTTTGGTGTTTGTTTGATGTTTTTTTTAGGTTTGTTTGGGTTGGTTGCCGATATTATATCCGCTGTCGGTAATTAAATGTTGAGGTGTTTGTTTGATGTTTTGTTTGTTTGTTTGGTGTTTGGCTGGTGTTTTGGTGTTTTTCGTGTTTGTTTGGTGTTTTTTTTTTGGATTTGTTTGGGTTGGTTGCCGATATTATATCCGCTGTCGGTAATTAAATGTTGAGGTGTTTGTTTGGTGTTTTGTTTGGGTTTGTTTTGTGTTTTTGGTGTTAGTTTGGTGTTTGTTTGATGTTTTTGGTGTATTTGGTGTTGGTTTGGTGTTTTGTTTGTTTTTGGTGTTTGTTTGATGTTTTTGGTGTATTTGGTTTTGGTTTGGTGTTTTGTGTGTTTTTGGTGTTTGGTGTTTTGGCGCGCAAAAAAACCTTGGGTGTTTTGCGCGCCAAAATCCCATTCCGATCCCGTTGATGTGGTGGACGACATTTAGGATTTTCTCTCGCGGATGTTTTGTCATAAGGATTTTTTATCCTCGGTTATTTTGTCGCGGATATTTTGGCGTCGGGTCAGATGTCACGCAGCCGTTTTAGTGATTGAACTATTGTTATTCTCGAGCACAGTCCGGCGTCTCAATTAAACTTCGATCGAACCTAAAAATGCGCGTTTCTCTATGAATTGTCAACGAAAGAAGATGGACGTTCTGGCATGCGTGAAGAGGCAGGGTGCCAAAAATAGGCGTGACGAATTGAGGTTAAGGGGCGAGATCCCTTTGGGTAGCTGAAAAAGAGAATTTTCGAGATTTTTTTGCGATGAAACTATTTAATTGTTCGAAAAAAGTTTTTTTAAATATATTTTGAAACGGCGCCTGCACGACACTCGCTTTAAGGACGCCGCCTGAGTTGTTTCACGGCGTACTGTTTAGCGTCTGGTGCATTGATCCGACACAACAGAGCCACGAAGTTTTAGATTTCCAAGACCCACATGCTCTATGTGAGCCTAAAGTTCGATGAAAATTATTCGAAACATCGAAATTTCATGGAAAATAAATAATTTTTTTACAAATTTGCAGCATTTTTCGAGTTTTCGGGTTTCTTCAGATTTTTAGGTTCACATTGAGCGGGTCTTAGGAATGTCAAACTTCTTGGCTCTGATGTTTCGAATCGATGCACCAGACGCTAGATTGAAGCAAGCGTCCTACCGCTGCTATTTTCGAATATTAAGATACCTTTATGCAAGGGGAAAAATTTACCGATTTTCATGACTTTTTTTCAAGGAAAGATTTTTTCACTATTTTTAAGACTCAGGATATTTTTTACTACTACTTTTGGTTGTGACGTGATATTTATTTTATTATAAATCTTTAAAAATGGCTTTAAACTGCATTCTCAAAACTGGCGTGACGTATGGCTAAAAAATTAGTCGTTCGATTCTGATGAAATTCTGGATGAATCTTTATAACCTTATGGTCTAAGACGTGACCCTCAATTTTGTTGGAAAATGAAAAAAGTATTTCTTTCTTGAAAAATGTAACCATTTTTTTCCGGAAAATTCAATTTTTTCGTTTCGAAGCGTACCATTTCGGTGATTTTAAACATTTCTCACTTTTTCTTGGTTCATATTCTGCGTATGAGTGTCAATGAAACAAAAATCTTCGTTGGTTTTTTCAATTGGTAGGCATTCAACTTTCAGAGACCAACAAAAAGTCTCTAAAAATTGAAATTGAAAAATATGAAAAATATATTGAATATACGAAAAGTAAAAGGAAGATTTTATCAATCGTTAAAAATTTCCTTACAAAAAATAAAAAGTGATAAAATTAAAAAATTTAAAGTCCACAAAGCCATTTTCAAAGGCATTCAATTTTCAGAGACTAATAAAAAGTTAGTCTCTGAAAATGGAATGCTTTTAAAAACCGTTTATCCGATTTTTAATTTTCTAATTTTCTAATTTTATTATTTTTTTATTTTTCCTAAGAACATTTTTAAAGATCAATAAAATCTTTCCCGCCATTTTCAAAGACAATATCGTTTTTAAAAAACACCATGTAACAGCCAAAAGTACTAATGAAACATACCCTGATTCTAAAAAATAATGAATAAATGTTTCATTGAAAAAAAAATCATGATATTCAGCAATCGTTTTCTCGGCTAAAAGTACCTCCCCCGTTAAAAAAAGTAGAAGCAATTTTTTGGCCAATTAAAAGACGTAATAATATGTACGTGATTTTCAATCATGTGGAACAAATAGTTTCGACACATAAAAAAAATCCTTGAGAATTCGCTTACTTCCGGCTGTCCGGTCGGATTTGCCCCCTTAAGATACGAACCTTGGGCAGAGCTATGGGCGATGAGAAAATCGGCGTGAGTTGGAATTTTGTAAGTCGTCAAGACTGAGTCCGTTTCCGTGGTCATCCTTAGGTTCCTCGTATATGCCAGAGTAACGCCATCGTCCAGTTCGTCGCCGCGGCAAGCCTTCCATCATCACACTCTCATATCGTAAGCATCTCATTGATATAAAATTCTTATACAAATTTAGGGAGAACAACTGATGATCTCGAAAAAAAAATATTATTAATTGATTTTAACCCTTTCAGTCACAATGGGACCGCTATGGTCCCACCCTTAAAAAATCCACCTCAGAGCTCTAATACCTCTGAAAATGCCTCTGAAAATAAGGATCTAGGGGTTTTTTGTCGCTGATCACGAATATGAGGTCAGATTTTGAAAATTCAAAATGGTGGATCCGATATAGTCGATCCAACTGGGCAATGTAAGAATAAAAATTTCAATCATATAAAAACCTACTTTATCATTAATATTCCTTCAAATATACATTAGAAATAAATATGTCGGTTAATTTGAGAACATTCTGCAACCAAAATAATGTATGACTGCAAAATTAAAATCCGTCTTTTAGATTCAAAAGAATTTTGAAAATCTAATGCCGGATTTATGATCAGCGACCCCGAAAGCCCCTGAGTACAAAGTTTTAGAAGAATTGATAAGTATTTGGAATTTCACGTCCGCCATATTGGATCCGCCACTTTGAATTTTGAAAATCTAATGCCGGATTCGTGATCAGCGACCCCGAAAACCCCTCAGTGCAAAGTTTTAGAAGAATTGGTAAGTATTTGGAATTTCACGTCCGCCATATTGGATCCGCCATTTTTAATTTTGAAAATCTAATGCCGGATTTGTGATCAGTGATCCCGAAAAACCCTGAGTACAAAGTTTTAGAAGAATTGATAAGTATTTGGAATTTCACGTCCGCCATATTCGATCCGCCATTTTGAATTTTGAAAATCTAATGCCGGATTCGTAATCAGCGACCCCGAAAACCCCCGAGTACCAATTTTCATCAAAATCGGTGCAGATGAAAAATGCATGACTGAAAGGGTTAAGGAGGTACGATCATTACTACGAATCCAACTTTCGGATTTGAAAGTTTTTATATGATTTTGACTAATACTTTATGCGCCTATTGCCGAAATTTGAGCTATTTTGACCGTTTAGTTTTCCCGCAATAAAACTGCAAAGTCGAGCACTTCGAGTTACCGAAGCACGTCGTCTTATAGAGACGGTCAACCGGAAGTGCGATGATCGTGGTTTTTCTGCTCACGTATCCAACTAAACTCGTTGGAAAACTGAAATTCGATAGATTGGATATAATAGATATTGTAAAAAATAAGAAAATCAATCTTCACCGTGTAGTTAAAGCACTACGTTACAAGAAAGTTTCAATTTCCGGTTGAAAATAGTCAGAACGACGAAATGGCACCTACAGAATTAGCAACATCGCGAGTAACAGCTGATGCGTTTGGCGAACATAACCCAGCTTTGTTTTGAAATTCATTTGAATAGAAGCCGCCACAAAATATGCAGACAACAATTTATGGAGTTTTATCATTTATCACGTATCAATAATATGTATAATTATATTCTGCCTATCGTGTTAATTCCGCTGAGGTAATTCAAGCCTATTTTTGATAGGTTTCCAGCTGATTTTTTTGTTGTCCTTTTAGTCCGTTTTTATAGTGGATATGTTAATATTATTATTACGAAGATTACTGGCGAGTCGTTGACAATCGAATTTTTCAGTTTTTATTCGTTCACGTGCAATAAATTCATCATTTACCACACCATTTGGCACACTATAATCGATAATACGAATAATCAACATAAGTAAACATCGATCAGAGCAGCTGTGGGTAAAATAAATGTAGACTCTTTTTTGACCCCGTGGAAGTGATCGTACCTCCTTAAGAATATTGTACGTCTGGTTCATACCTGGAGGAAGAAAAGTTTGGGCTTTCCAGCGAGGGTGTTGCATTTGTCAGCCGTAAATGGTTTCCAGATCTTGTCGGCCTTGTAGGCGACGTCTTTGGCGAAAATCATGTCGTTTGCGATGCCATGGGTCAGCACGAATATGCATATGCAGTCGGAGTCTCCGTGATCCTCCTCGCTAACTGGCCGAATTAAATTTTTGTTTTTCTTCTTTAAGGGGTTAGGCCTCGTTGGCACAGGGGATTCTCTTTTAAACGTCAATGCATTTTTTTCTGACAAATAATGCATCTGTTTAACTTATTTGACGATTTTACTCATTTTTCATCACAAAATATTCAAAAAATATAGGACGCGGAGCCGATATCCGGAAACGCCTTTTTTCGACATGCCTTGCCGTGAGCACGATATTTCCGGAACGCTTTATTTGGAATTAAAAAAAAAAACAAAATCGATTCTAGTAGCAGATGGCAATATGGAGTTCGTGAATGGTGAATTTTTCATTTTAATGAAAACTTTCAATTTTATCAAGAAAAAACGAAAATCTTTGTCACAACACGTGACATTTCAGTTGAGTGGTCTTCGCGCTGTAAAAGTTAAAAAAGGCTATTTTCATGACTTTTTTTTGATAGGTTCATATTATAGATATTGATATAAAAGTTGTTACACTTAATAACCACACTTTCGAATTACATTTGAAAAAAAAATTCATTTATTTCATTCACTATTTATATACGAAACCGGTAGTTAAAAAAATGTCCCAAAAAAATTGTTGGTCTGCGCTGTTGATGAAATCTCGAAGATGGATCGTCCGAAACAAAAAATCTAACGGTTTTCGATTCAGCATGTTAATGGCTATAGCGCATATCATACGATCTTTGGTATATGCAAAAATAATAAAATGGACATTTTTCGAAAAAAAAAACAAAAAACGTGTTTTTTCACCGTTTTTGGCCGAAAGAAATAGTAAATATGAAATTTTTTTTTAATCCTTGATATGCGCTCCAGCTCTAGTTGTAAAGAGTATGTGGGTAACGTTTCATAAGGATCGGTTCAGAAGTTTCGAAGATTTCATCACCAAGCCGTCGAAAAACGTTGTTTTGAGATAAACGCGTTCAAAGTGTGTTTGGGTTACATAAAAACATAAAAAATTATTTTTATGTATTTCAAAAGTGTATTTATTAAGTGTAATAACTTTTATATCAATATCTATAATATAAAGGTTTCAAAAAAATCATGAAAACGGCATTTTTTAGCGCCTGAAGTGAGAAGACCCCTTAAGGCCTTCGGCTACAGTAACGGGTATAAAATCATGTGCGAATTTAACAAATTTTTTTCGTATGAAAAAGTGATTCACTCATAAAATTAATTACACAGCTATTTATTATGAATATCGAGCTGTTAGAAAATTTTTTTTTTTTCGATGTACAAAATGGCCGACTATTTGAAATTTCTCAAAACAACTTTTTCCAATTGGCGGGGCAACTAACTTCAACAATTTTCACCTGATTTACTTTAAATTTAAAAGTTACGTTCCTAATTCCATTTCGCAGAGAAGTACCCACGGAATTTCTGATTAATCGAAAACTTTTCATTTTATGAGCAGTTATAACGAAAATTTTCACTGAAAATTCATTTCTTAAGTTCAGATACCGACAACTCTTGAATAAAACATTATTTTTTTAATTCCGTACGTACTTCTCTGGGTATTCTGATGTAGATTGACGAGAATTTTTGTTTTTTGTTCTAGGTCAAAAACTGTGGATGCTAAATGCCACGCCGCGAAGCGCCTAAAAAAAAGATAACAAAATAAAATATTGGTAGTCGGCCATTTTGTACATCGAAAAAAAAAAGAAAATATTTTCTAACAGCTTGATATTCATACTAAATAAATGTGTAATAATTTTCATGAGAATCACTTTTTTGTCCGAAAAAAAATTGTTAAATTCGCACATGATTTTCGTTTACGAATTCCATATTGTCGTCTGCTAACTGAATCTTTTTTGTGTTTCTTTCTTTCAAACGAACCGTTCCTGAAATATTCCGAAATACTTTTTTGAGAAAGAAATTGTAAAATAAGTTAAATACGCGTTAAATAATTGTAAAGTAAGTTAAATACTTCAAAATGATATATATATATATATATATATATATATATATATATATATATATTATTGGTAATAAAAAAAGCATCTACGTTGGGAACGAATTTCAAATTTCACCATTTTTCTCTATTTTCAACTGGGCGTAACTCCTCAAAAGCGTTCGCTCGAAGCCCTCATCTCCTAGCCCCAACTATAATTTCTCATTCTCGTTTTTTTTTTTTTTTTAATTTTGCCACCACCCATCACTTTTACTTTTTAATCAAATTTTCTCCAATCGATTTTGCTTCGAATCGATTAACTACAATGTTCCGTAAATTTTCCTTTATCCGCCTTACGTTTATTTATTTTGTCGATGACCTCGGCGTGCACGAGATTGTCAAGGATCTCGACCTCGAAGCCGAGATTCTGAAAGGTCTGCTGGATCCTTTTGGCATCCACGCTGGAGCCCACTCGGTCGTCGAAACCCGTGTCGAAGTATTCGTGATTGAACACTACGCATTTGCCGCGATATTTGTGACTCATGTTGTAACAATCGGCTTCCATCGCAACCGACATCGAGGCAGTGATGAGGCTCGACGAAACACTAAACATCGACAAATTAGACGAGCCAGCACTAGCTCGCTTTTCATCAATTTTAAACTGCTCCATAATTAAAAGAAAAAAAACTATTTAAAACTACTAAAAACTATTCAAACTATTTAAACTACTTCACATTTTTAAAACGTTATAAAATACATGAGTCTATTTTTTCGAATAATTGCCAGAAATGAATCGATCGAAATAAAAATATTCATATTCCGACCCAAGAGTGCATATTCTTTTCAACCCTTTTTGCATCAACTCGAACTAATTTCTCGAATATATTCTCGAATTCTCGAAATAATATGTTTCATTTGATTTTTCGTTAATTTTTTTAAATTTTCATTTGAAAATATGTCATTTATTTAATTTTCATCATTCAATTATTAAAAAAAACATATGTTTATTTAATTTTTATTCGAAAATATGTCGAATATTGATATTTTCGTGAAATTTAGAATATTTTTTCGACTCTGCTCGCATTTCCAGCAGACCCCTATAAAAATCTATACCTAGTTTCGAGCTGGTCCCCAAAAGTGTTGGGAGCAGCGTCCGACAAGTCCGACGTCTTGTTCAGCCAATCCGGCATGAATACATTCACCGAATCCGGAGTTCTCAAGTCGGGAGTCGCCGGGTAGCCTTGATCAGGCGAGCACTGAATTCCGAAATAAATATCGAAAGATCGAATAACAATTTTTTCGAGCATCCAAAATATTGCGTGTTCGCCGAAGCTCAACGGAATTAATAACAATCACATTTCACCTTTGATTACTTATTATCAATTATAAATTGAAGATTGCAACGAGTAACGACATGATTAAGGAGGTTGGAGCGTAAGGAGCAATTCGAGACTTAAAAAAATTACAAATATATGTTATTATCTAGACTATAATGAGTCTACGAATTTTTTGAAATGTTTTCACCACGAAACAGCAGAGATAAAAAATAGTTTAGTGTCGGTAGTTTTACGTGCGGTTAGATGGGCAAGACGTTCACGCTTGGGTGATACAATTTTTTTTGCTATTTAGCACCAAGATGGACTGTTCCTAACAACGCATTAACGCAAACTAAACCTTTGTAAACCATCAATATTCAATATTGGTATTATATTAATATTTATGGTTTATTATATTAATCAATGGTAATAATAAATAATCTCGTGACATAAATATAAATCGACGTCATTATAAATGACGCAAAATTTAATTCTGAGTTGTATGAAACATTCGCTGGCACAGCTTTTTCATAATAATCATCATAACAACAATCATGTTATACTTCATCAAGTTAGTAGTACGCCAAAAGTTTTTCTTATTTACGTAATTATTTATGTCCTTTAATTAAAGATTTTATGAAAAATTAGCGTCTACAGAATAAATCTATACCTCGTACGAATTTTTTTGAGGTTGATTGCAAAAAAAAGTTCATAAACCGTCGTTTGACTCAACCGGACCGCTCCACCCTCCTTAATTATTAGTTATCAGGAGTACGTGATTCGCAATCAGCCCGATGTTTTTTCCACGATCGAGTTTTTTTTCTAAATCACGTCATTTTTTTTCTCGAATTTCCAGGTTTCGAGAATATTTTGAAAACCCATCGGGCTGACTTGTTTGTTTTTTTTTAAATAATAGAACATCATTGTTCCAACGGAGCATCATTATGTAAATTGTCAAAAAACTTGAATTGTCAAAAATTTGGTCAAAGACTGCCAGTCTCGAGTATCCGAAAATCTAGGGCTTTTAAAAAAGTAGAATATAACGAAGGGATAGCTAGAAAAAATTGGTCGTAGCGAACAGAAGATCCATGAAACAAAAATAAAGAAGATAAATGTAAAACCATGTCGAGGCGCTTGAGGTGTCGCCGGGGTGTAGTGAATCCTTCGGGAGTGGATTCCTCGCGTTCTCCCTTACTGTCGATTACATCACTGACGCGTCGTTGTCGTTTCTCTCTGATCGATCTCACGCGCCTTTCGTTATCGCTCTCGCTATCTCCCTCGTCCGTGTCGTCCTCCGCAACTGCCTATAAAACGTCCACTTCCGGTTAGCAAATAGGCCAGTAGAACAGACGAAAACCTACCACATTCAGCTTAGAATCACAATTTTTACTGTAGCTAGATGGTTGCATACTGAAAGTAACCCCAATGAAATGTTGCCCCTCAACACGCCCCAACCCTAAGAAATAGGGGTTGAAAACTTTTAAATCGTCGTATCTCGTTAATGAACGGCCCGATCAAAAAATGATTCACACAAAAATTGTTTGGAATAATAAAATCCGCATAAAGTTATCTGACGTCCAACCCCCTATCTTTCAAAATAGCGGCACAAAATCTTTATTTTCAAAGATAGGGGATTGGACGTCGAATAGCTTTAGACGTATTTTATTATTCCAAGCAACTTTTGTTTGAACCATTTTTTCATCGGGCCATTAGTTATAGAGATACGGCGATTTTTAAGTTTCAACCCCTATTTCTTAGGGGTTGAAATAACGGCACATAACGTGCATTTTCAGAGATAGGGGATTGGACGTCAGATAACTTTATACGTATTTTATTATTCGAGACATCTTTTGTCTGAATCATTTTTTCATCGGTCTATTAATTATCGACATACGGCGATTTTTAAGTTTTCAACCCCTATATCTTAGGGTTGGGGCGAGTTGAGGGGTAACGTTTCATTGGGATTACTTTCAGTACGCAACCATCTAGGTTCAGTCAAAAATTCTAATTCTACTCTAAAAGTGCTGGGTTTTCGTCTCTTTTCAGACGTATGAAAAAGTGATTCACTCATAAAATTAATTACACATCTATTTAGTATGAATATCAAGCTGTTAGAAAATATATCTCCACGAAACTTCTCGAAACAGCTTTTTTCCAGTTGGGGCGACAAATAACTTCAACAATTTTCACTCAATTTACTTCAAATTTAAAAGTTGTATTCCTAATTGCATTTCGCAGAGAAGTAATTACGGAATTTTTGATTAATCGAAAACTTTTCACTTTACGAGCAGTTATAACGAAATTTTTCACTGAAAATTCATTTCTTAAGTTCAAATACCTACAACTTCTGAATAAAAAAATATCTTCTTAATTCCGTATGTACTTCTCTAGGTATTCTAATGTAGATTGACGAGAATTTTTGTTTTTTGTTCTAGGTCAAAAATTGTGGATGTTAAATGTCACGCCGCAGAGCGCCTAAATAAAGATAAAAGAAAATATTAGTAGTCGGCCATTTTGTACATCGAAAAAAATATATATTTTCTAAGGGCTTGATATTCGTACTAAATAGATGTGTAATTAATTTTATGAGTGAATCACTATTTCATACGAAAAAAAATTGTTAAATTCGCACATGATTTTATACCCTTTGCCGTGGCCTAAGGCCTTCAAGGGTTTCGATCCTCGCAGTGGATCAGTAAGAGTTTTATTTACAGACGCCAGGGTTCCGTTAGAGAGTATACTCGCAATTCATCGAGATTGAGGTTAAACTTGGGGTATGACTCTACTAAGGTCTAGATTTACTTCCGTGGACGCGGCCAACTGATACGAGAATCACAACGAACTATCTTATCTCCGCGCAGACCCGTACAGATTGCGAGTACCTTGTTATCGACGTTTCGCCTGGTCGGTGGTGATTCGCGACCTTTTTTCGTTTCCCAATGAAAAAAAAGAAGCGTTTTCTCAAATTTCGTTACCTGGCCGAAGTAGCTCGGTAACTTGCGCTTGGGCATCGCGAGCGTGGACTTCCGGTAGGCCTCAACGAGTATTCTTACGAAAATCGACAAAAACAAATAACAATCACGCACCGCGCGATCCGTTCGTAAAGTTTCGTCTCTTCGTGAATGGCTCAACGAAGACGATTCGTCGATGAATAATTGATTTTCGGCTCGCACCTACGTCGCACTATTTTCTATCGCTCGAATAGTCGTTTATTTTTCTTTGTTCACTTCGCGAATTCCCGACGAAATTTCCGCTCGCGAATTTCCATTGGGAACAAAGAAATCGTAGGGAAACAATCGAACCGATTCGCTCTCTCGATCGATTCACGGAGTCAATTTTTGCTTTACGCAATTTCGGAATCGCTTCCATTCGTGAGGAAATAATATATGTGTATTCCTGCCGCGATGACCCGTGTCAACGGGAACGATAGAAAGACCGCGATGTTTTGATCTCACCGAGTGACTGAGCCTCGCGCGGTTTGATGTTATCGAGGAAATTCGGGACGCACAATGACGCCTCGCGAAATGTTGTTCACGCGGTTCGTATTTCTTTTGTTTTTCACGTTCGTACCTGATCCCGGTCTGTGATACATTTACACTTCGAGACATCTCGCGAACTATTCGTTTTCACAACAATCCGATGGAGGTCAAAATTCCTGCATTGCTATTATTATTATTGATATTATTGTTGTTCAAAGGGAGCCGGTAAGGGAGTCGTTGATATTATTATTGTTGTTGCTATTACTATTTACCAATGTAACTATTTTTATCGTTGTCGCTATTATTATTGTTGTTGTTACTAGTGCTATTCATTATTGTTATTTATTACTGCTAGTATTACTATTATTGTTGTTGTTATTATTTTCATCGTTGTCGCTATTATTATTGTTGTCGTTACTATTTCTATTTATTATTGTTACGATTTGTGATGTTGGTACTTTTATTATTATTGTTATTTAATATTCCTGCCATTTATATTTTTATTGTTGTTGTTATTATTACTATTATCATTGTTACGATTTTTGTAGTTGTTACTATTGTTATTCATTATTCTTACTATTACTATTTTTATTGTTGTTACTATTACAATTAATTACTATTATTATTATGAATAATAGTAATTATTGTTATTGATAACACACTACTATTATCATTGGGGTTACTATATTTTTTTTTGCTATGTTTCCGTAAATTGTGAAATATACGTTCAAATATTAGACTGAATCTATGAAAAAGTAACGAGAAACGATCCATACGTGCTCAAAAAAAAAAATCAACTGCGCGAATAGCTCAGTACTATATATTTTTGCGTCGAAAAAACCCGTTCGAGTTTTCCTGTATTGCAGGGATATAATTAATTACAGTCCAGTAGAAAATTTAGAATGTTACGATCTGTACAAGCATTTGCACATACTTTTTTCTGCACGTTTTCTGAGGATTTCTATTAACACGCATCATCCGAATTATTGTGAACATTGTGTATGAATATTTTAAGTGAGCTGTCGAACGAAATAATCCGTGGAAATATGCATTTTTTCTCGAAGAGATATTCACGTAAGACGATGTGTGAGAAATTTTTTTTTGCCTACTTCGGGTGGGAAGTGTGATCGAAAAACGCCGAATTTATTATTATTGTCATGATTATTATTGTTAAATGTATATTTCAATAATTATTATTGTTGTTGTCATATAATATATTAATAATTTTTTTGCCCACTTTGGGTGGGAAGTATAACCGAAAAAATCCACATTAACATCATTATATCTACGTGCGTGTGCGTATAGCTAATCGGGCGAGATTGCGAGGTTCTTTAATCGGGGCCTCGGCGCTTCCCGCGCTTTCCTACTCCCGATAAAGGCCTACGTAAGTCGATCGAGAGAGGATAAAAGATCGTGAATCACCGCAACAAAGAAGATTGCGCTATTTCATAAAATAAATTTCGTCGAACTGATGAAAACTTGGAATAAAAATAACGACGATTATGAAAAAAAAAAAAAAAAAACATGGAAAATACGGTAATTTACCTTATCCTCGTGGCCAAACCCAAACAAACCCAAACAAAGTCAATCGAGAGAGGATAAAAGATCGTGAATCACCGCAACAAAGAAGGTTGCGCTATTTCATAAAATAAATTTTGTCGAACTGATGAAAACTTGGAATAAAAATAACGATTATGAAAAAAAAAAAAAAAAATGGAAAATACGGTAATTTACCTTATCCTCGTGGCCAAACCCAAACAAAGTCAATCGAGAGAGGATAAAAGATCGTGAATCACCGCAACAAAGAAGGTTGCGCTATTTCATAAAATAAATTTTGTCGAACTGATGAAAACTTGGAATAAAAATAACGACGATTATGAAAAAAAAAAAAAAACGGAAAACACGGCAATTTTTTACCTTATCCTCGTGGCACAGTGAACATGCCATGGCCAAAAATATATGGAGAAAGTTGCACGTAAGCTGCGAACAATGAAAAATAATGTAATATTTTGATTTTGTTCTCGCGCACTTGGGCGTTCGAATAAAATAGCGGTTAGGGTCAATTGAATCGGCATTTCTTTTTTTTCGTTGTATCGTATGATGTATAGCGACTGAGAATATGGGTGTACGAGAAAACGGCGATAGTATATTGTTTCGTCGTCGGACCGTTGACGGCTGTCCGTACCGATACGACGCGAACGAAGCGTGTTCGGGTTCACCTCTCACGCACCACTGATTACAAACGCTCGCATTATTCTCGAAAGCTCGGAGCTTATTATCGTTGCGATCACCGCTTACCGGCGATCTCTGATCGCCGCCGAGCGATCGCGATATCGCCTCGCCGAGATTGAAACGTATCGATGCGCACGCACATCTCGATATTAAGGATGTTGAGTCCCAAATCGCAAATGATGATAAAATTCTGAAAATTTGGTATGTTTTTGTATGAAGTATTTCAGAGGTCGTGTAAAAATTTCACGACAATTAGGAAGCTCGTTATTGAACAATTAACGATCACAAATTAAATGTTGTTTTATGGAAACTGATGTAACTTTGCAATAAGTTTTATTTTTGACCTCTCAATTTTATAATATCTACAATATACTGAAAGCAACGGAAACAAAACGAAGTTTATTCATAAATTTTTTTTAAATTTCTTTTAAAAATTGTTCTTAACAAAATGTAAATTTTTTAATAACGAACTTCCTAATCTCCGTGAAATTTTAACACGACCTCTTAAATACTTCATACAAAAACATACCAAATTTTCAGAATTTTTTATTTCAACCCTTAAGGAGGTTGCAGTAATGATGATAGAATTCTGAAAATTTGGTATGTTTTTACATGAAGTATTCAGGAGGTCGTGTAAAAATTTCATGATGATTAAGAAGCTATTTATTGAACAATTAACATTAACATGTTTCATAGGGACTCAACATCCTTAAGGAAGTAAGAACGCTAGTCACAAACCGAGGTTAAATTTAACAAAAAAATATATGTTATTGTCCAGACCAAACTGAGTAATTGCGAATTCTTTGAAATTTTTTTACCACAATACACCAGAGATAAAAAAAAAATGTTTTCGTGGATGTATTTACATACACGAAATCAGAGTAGTCATTCTTTTCGGATAGGTCTCTGGAGTTTTTTTCGGGGGTTACAATAAATATATATACAGGGTGGATCAATAACTATTAGCACCTTGGATATCTTCGAAACTATATGTTCACAAAAATATTTGCTGAAATGAAATTGCACAGTACGAAAGGGGCCATCCGATAGCGATAAAAGTTTTTTTACAGGTGGAGGTACTTCGGACATAGTATGAAGGTCAACTCCATTTTTTTAAATGGTTCGGTATGTTTTTTTTCCGTATCATAAAAGAGGAGCTTAAAACGAGTTCCACGACCTATAACATAAGGTCATTGAAGGTCATAGAAAGTACAGAAAGGCGATAATACTTACCGTTTCGGGAGTAAATAAAATTACTACGTTTATAGTAAGTGTTCGAAATGACGGCCGACAGTATCAATGCAACATTGGATTCTTTTATCGATCGATTGACTTGCAAGTTTTGCAGCGTCAGAACTTATTGATGCACAGGCTGTAATAATTATTTGTTGCATGTCGTCAAGTGTAGTTGGTCCTTCATTGTACACTTTATCTTTCAATGTTCCCCATAGAAAGAAGTCTTAAGGGCGAGACGCACCCTCGAAAATAAGGGTGTTTTTCGTTTTCCGTTGATAACGTTTCAACGATACGTTACCATACTATACTATACATTAGAAATGAAAACGATGCAGATAACAACAAATTTCATATTGTTCATTGCGAGAATTAAATTTTTCATACGTATCTCCAAGAATTTTTAACCGATTGGGATGTAAATTTGGACACATGTAGAAGATAGAAAATCAGAGGGGGGGGGTTCGGATAACGTCACGATTGATCACGAGGGGGGGGGGGGGGGGTTGTGACATATCACGTATATTTTTTTTGGTAACTGCGCGGACAATGCTCTTTGAATATACTGAAAACATATATTAGTACTTCGTTTTTCACAATAAAATACCGTACTCTCTATAGCTTGTGCAAAATACACGCGATGTTACAGGCGGGGTGGGGGGTTCAAAAAGTGGCCTGAAAAACTTCACGTGATTAATGGACGACCCCATACGCGTTAAAAAAATTTTTTTTCGATACCTTGTAATTTCTGGGGTTGAAACTGCCCGTCGAAAATACACATTTTAAGAAAAATGTTCTTACTTTTTTTCACCTTACCGAAAGGAAACACTTCTCGTCGTCTTTGGCTACAAAAATTGATTCAATGCAAACAAATTAAAAGCAATTGAGGCGCTATTTTTATTTTCATCATTTATTACAATATTATAACCACGATCACAGAGGCTTTGGCAGAGGTGACACAAATGATTGGCGCAGAATATCCATAAGTCGATTTTCCATAACCGAATATCCATAAGTCGAATATCCATAAGTCGAAGACCCATAAGTCGAATATCCATAAGTCGAATATCCATCAGTCGAATATCCATAAGTCGAATATCCATAAGTCGAATATCCATAAGTCGAAGATCCATAAGTCGAAGATCCATAAGCCGAATATCCATAAGTCGAATATCCATAAGTCGAAGATCTATAAGTCGAATATCCATAAGTCGAATATCCATAAGTCGAAGATCCATAAGTTGAAGATTCATAAGTCGAAGATCCATAAGCCGAATATCCATAAGCCGAATATCCATAAGTCGAATATCCATAAGTCGAATATCCATAAGTCAAAGATCCATAAGTCGAATATCCATAAGTCGAATATTCATAAGTCGAATATCCATAAGTCGAATATCCATAAGTCGAAGATCCATAAGTCGAATATCCATAGGTCGAATATCCATAAGTCGAATATCCATAAATCGAATATTCATAAATCGAATATCCATAAGTCGAAGATCCATAAGTCGAAGATCCATAAGTCGAATATCCATAAGTGAGTTTAGAGTAGAAATGAATACCAGAAATGGCGAGAGGTAGAGGAAAAGTGAGTATAGAGTAGAAATAAGCGCCAAAAACGAACGAAAATATACAAACAAACTCATTTCTACTCTATACTCCCTTATAGATATTCAACCGGTGACGACAGAACTATCGATATAATTCATTACGAATAACGTAAAAAAAAAACTATTCATCATACTACACTCAGTAAAAATGTGAAAGGAGCCGAACATTTTTTAAATTTTTTCAGTGATTTTCGAAACTCTGCCGTAACTCTGAAAAATTGTCTAACCGGGGGACAAAAAATGGTGCGAAATTGTAAAAAAAAAAACGACGATTTTTTTTTCGTCCTACTCTTCATTACCTGATGTTTGAGGAGCAATAAAAGTGCTCCTTTAATTTTCGACAAAATTTTGACGATTCAAGTATAAAAACGGTTCAACCGATCGATGTGAAAATTTACAGGGTTTTTGGGCATGTATTGAGCTCAAAAAAAACCTAGAAACATAGGTAATTTTCGCAATATTTGCAAAGTGACGTTGGATTTTCTAAAGCGGCAGGAAAAGTCATTTTATTGTAGTTTTTCGAATCAATGTTAAGCCTCGAAAAAAAATATATATTCCTCTGAAATACCAAAAGGCACTTATAGAGGATTCATTCGAGTTTCCGCCCTTGCGCTCGCTGTGCGATCCTCACTTTTTTACGCACAAGCGAATACTAGTTACGCGCTCGGCGACCGAATGCCCACTGAACGGGCATTGGTGTCGGTTTATCAGTACAGGGCAGTGCAACCAGATCGCGCGCGAAAGTTACCCCCTCTCTAGTCCCTTGCGCGCCCATCACACAATCATAGTAGCGCGTGTCGGTGAGCGAGCGACGCTCGGATACCTTTGGAAAGAGCCGAGTGCGGTCGAACTGTCCCGACCGCGCCTTCGGCAGCTACACCAACCCATAGACACGCTGAGCACGTCATGTACGGCCAAGCCGAACGAAGGTTTCGGGGGAAAAAACAATCTGAGCACGGCCCGCGCGTGACGTCACGCAACGGCACGCGCGAGGCTTTTAGATAATTTCAATGCTTATTTAGCTCTTGATTCTCTGCGTTATTAATGTATACAAAAAAATGTATCGCGCACTCTGAACGCTTATTTTTTTGGTTTATACGTTAATTTAAATATAATAATAAATCTAAATTACAACTTATTTATCTTCTAAAAAATTGTTTACGCTTTACTCACACCCGTCCTTATGCCAAATAAATTATAATTCAGAAAAGTAAGTGAAAATATATTTATATTCGTATTATTATATTCATTCTCATACTTTCATCAAGCGATAAAGTATTATCTCCAAAAACAAGTCAATCATCCATCCGGCCGCCAATCGTAAGTGCCAGAAAGTGCATCTTTAACACAAACGATAGGATGGTCCCGTTGGTAGCGTTCCTGGCTTCGGTCCGTATGGGCGCAGGATCGTTCCTCGTGCTCAGCGCTTTTTTTTTTTTAATCATGATTACTATTAAGGATGTTGGGTCCCTATAAAACATGTTAATTGTTCAATAAATAGCTTCTTAATCGTCATGAAATTTTTATACGACCTCCTGAATACTTCATGTATGAATGAATACTTCATCACATACAAAATTTTCAGAATTCTATCATCATTACTTCAACCTCCTTAAGGGTTGAAATAAAAAATGATGAGAAAATTCTGAAAATTTGGTATGTTTTTGTATGAAGTATTTAAGAGGTCGTGTTAAAATTTCACGACGATTAGGAAGCTCGTTATTAAAAAATTAACATTTTGTTAAGAACAATTTTTAAAAGAAATAAAAAAAAAATTATCAATAAACTTCGTTTTGTTTCCGTTGCTTTCAGTATATTGTAGATATAAAATTGAGAGCTTAAAAAAAAACTTATTGCAAAGTTACATCAGTTTCCATAAAACAACATTTAATTTGTGAATGTTAATTGTTCAATAACGAGCTTCCTAATTGTCGTGAAATTTTTACACGATCTCTAAAACACTTCATACAAAAACATACCAAATTTTCAGAATTTTATCATCATTTGCGATTTGGGACTCAATATCCTTAAAGATGTTTGAAAGCCCAGAACTCTTTTGGATTTTGTGTGAGGGAGTTCTAATGATCGTTTAACATCTTATCACGACCCAAAGCTCTCAGTTATACCCCAGCATATCACTTCTGTATCGATATTTCGTTTATTCCAATAATTTATAATTACAGTCCAACCCCTCAATAAGCACGCCCGCAATAAGCACGCTTCCCCAGTTTCTCGCTCGAGCACTTTCCCCTACTCTGAGCTCGAGTCACGCTCGAGTAAATTTGCGCGCGGACCTCACAATGAGCACGCCCAACCGAGGAGAGCCCAGATGAGTAAAATTAGATGCATACATAGTTACTTAACGTGAAAAAGTTCACATACGTTCACGCGTGCTTGTTGGGAGGTTCGCATGCTATAAAGAACGAGAGAGACAAAGAGAGCCAGAGAGCGTAGAGCGCGCGCCTGGCGGGGGTACCCGAATTCTCGGAAATACTCTTCCCCTTGGGGGCTCGTCTGTGCTTATTGAGAGGTCGGACTGTAATATCGGAAACCAACCCAAACAAACCCCAAAAAAAAACATCACACACCAAAAACACCAAACCAACACCAAAAGCACCAAACAAACACCAAAAACACCAAACAAACAAACAAACCTAAACAAACACCTCCACATTTAATTACCGACAACGGATATATCGGCAACCAACCCAAACAAAATATCAAACAACATAAAAAACACCAAACCAACACAAAAAACACCAAACAACGAAACGAACCACCAAACAAACCCAAACGAACACCTCAACATTTGATTACCGTCAACGGATATAATATCGGCAGATATTTTGTCTTGCGGATATTTTGTCGAGGATACGATGCGACATTTTAGATCTGACAATTTCAACCATAACCTCCTGGTGGGGCCATCTTTTGTCAAACGGCAGAGACTTATTTGTGCTCCCAATACTATAAGTATTAATAATTTACCGTGACAACGTGATTACATTTATTGCAATTATATCCTCCATTATATCAGCATATAATTTTCGTCAACCATCGTAATTTATTCTTTATGATAGCATTGCCAGGCGTCGATTATCGCTGAAGAAAATAACAAGATAATAAAACGGAACACACAGTTACAATAAACTTAATCATATTGTATGTAATTATAAATATCTTTGATGACGCAAAAAGTATTATACGTCACGATTTGATATTCAAGAAAAGTCAATGTTCTGCTCCGGAAAAGGTTCAGTTATATTCCTGGTCTGTTCCATGAGAGGGCCCGGTTAGGTAAATCGGACGAGGCAAGCCAGGCCTGGACCATACGTAAAGTCGGAAATGCCCTGTCACATTTCGGCACGGGGGATTCCGAGATTTGCCAAGAAAATGCAAAATTTCGTAATCGCAAAAAAATATAGAACCAAAGCCCTTTCGATTGAAAGGGTTTCAGTGGCAATTTCACGCTCCGTGCAGAACCGGAAGTGCCCAGAGAGAGAGAGAGAGCTAGTCTGACAGTAGTGCGATGAATTCTCGAAGGTTTCTCTTCATGGCGAAATCCCACTTAGGGCACGTGGTTCGTTCAATGCCTGTGCGAGGTCCTGGACAACTACGCTGATAGGATGGACCTGTTGAAGATGCTGACGATCACGGCTCGCAAGATATCCACCGAGCGAGCCTCCTATCACGATACGAACCCCACGAAACACGACAAGAAGCAAGTCTCCTCGATAACTACGATGCTGCTCAGGGATATTTACTTTACTCCGAAATAGAAAAGACCCAATAATGTAATATTATACTTGTGTTACAATAATGTAATTATTGACATCACTGGTCCCCTGTCATCGAACCCGCGAAGACTCATTTTGTGACCCTCATGTTTTCTTATCAAGCCTAAGATAAGAAATAAGGTCGTGTCGAAAATTCTGTTGATCCTGCGAAATTTTTCTACTTTCCAATATTAGTTTCTGATGAACCTAAAAAAAAAAAAATTACTTTGGCCGTTTCGTATTCTGACGTGACCGTGGCAGTTTTCTATGATTCGTAGTAGCAGGAAAAAAATACACTATATATATATATATATAGCGTGACAATTATGAGATGGCCATGTGTTTTTTAAGAGCCACGTGAGATTTTGGACTGAGAATAATCTGATTTTTACCAATTTTCCAAGTCCCTTAAAAAAAAAAAGTAATTTAGTCGTGAATGGTATTTGAAAAAAAACAAGCTGTCTGGAAATACATTGAAACTCTAGTTTGAGTACAGCAGAAGGAAGATAATGAAATTTCGAGTATGAAACACAAAAAACTTTTTTTTTTGGATCCCGCTGTAGAGAAAAAAATATCAAAGATGCATTTTAACGTGGATGAATGGAATTTAATTTCATTGGCAAAAAATTTTTTTTACGAGTGTTTCGTATTTGAAATTTGAATCTTCATTCTGCTGAGCTCAAGATGGATGTTTTTTTTTTGCTGGTCGCTCATTTTTTCTTGGCTGATACTGCGCACCTAGAAAAAACTACGAGGTACTTTTTTGCGGAGACTCGAAAAACCATTAAATGTTATATTTTTCCCGGTTGCAATATATCCGGGCCAGAGTGCTTAAAAATACGTGGCTTCCTTAGAATTGTCGCCCTATGCGTTCGGTTACTTTATTCATCAGTTGCTTTATTTATGTATTTAAAGAAGAATTTATACCGTGTATAAATTTCTGCCATATGTTCAATAAGTTTTCTTTTCTTTTTCGAACTCTTTTTTTGTACCTCACAGTCGAGCCAAACAGAGGAAGGCTTCCGCCGATATTCGTATCACATACTTCGATAAGTTGTCCGTATTTTTCTTTCGTCATTTTTCGAATAAATTTTCGACGGAATGGACGCCTATGTGTGCTTTTTTTTCGTGTGACCGAGAGATTGATATTATTTTTTTCCAGCTGAATAGAGCCTGCATTTAAGCATGTATAATGCCGGTACATTCCCTACCAAAAGTGAGTTTCGGCGAAAATTTTGAGTATTTTGCGATGAGATCAACATTTTTTTTAATCAACCACGTCGAAGATGCCAAGAACATCAATTTCCGGTAATAATAATGCAAAAAAGTTACGAGTAAATTGCTGAAAAGAAAATTGTTCAACAAATGCCCGGTGAACTACTTTTTTTAAATTATAAAATGAATTCGTACATTTTTCTGAATAGGTATGATTTTAAAAAAATAGAATTTACTTTCTACTTTCATTTTTTTTTAACGGATGAAGAGTCACAAATTTTCAATATGTTTTGGGAGAAATGTTCCATATTAAATCAAACAAGTGTGCGGGATATGGAACGAACAATATCATAGGTACGGCCTCTGAAAAATTCCAAACCGGGATTCTCGAAATAGAGAAAAACTTCGTTAAAAATTCATATGTATTCAGAAAAATATCATAATTCATTTGATGTCACAAAAAATCACGTTTACCGGAGATTTTTTTAACAAATTTTTGTTTAAACAATTTGTTGATAAGTTTTTGGCATTTTTATTATTCAAAACCAATGTGCTTAGTATCTTCAATACGGTTGATTTTTTTCAGATTTTAACGTTATCGCAAAGTACTCAAAATTCTCACCGGAACTCACTTTTGGTAGGGAATGTACGGGCAATACATCTTTAATTACACGAATAGTAGCAATATACAAGGGTGTCCTGTTATGAATGGATAATCCTGCACTTTCGATGGGTCGTGTCCTACTATATTCTGGAATTTCAGTTCAGCAAAAGTCCCAAAGTTTTCGAGATAAAAATCATTTGTTTTTGGTATTTCGCATGCGATATTTTTGTTTATGTTTATTTTGATATATATATGTTATTTTGATATATATATATATATATGTTTTTGGTATTCTACGTACGATAACTTTTTTGACCCAATAAAAAAAATACTCTTGATTATTTGTTTTATCTAGAAAAAGCATTCCTTTCAACCTCAAATGTTAAGGAAACTATATGGAAAGAGATCTTATGCAGAATTTTCATGCAAACCAGTTCGAACATCTGACTTTGATAGTCTGCGGTGTAAAAAAATGTAGTACGAATATCGTTGCCAGTCACTTAAAAAAGTTGCTTTGTTATTGTCGATTCATATCACTTGTAGAAATGAAATGCAAAAAACCAAAAGCAGATGATTTTTTTTTAAATAACCCAAAGCCCAAAATTTAGGAACAAAGTTCCGAAAATCCCATACCTCTGATTAATTTGGAATTTCGTGTATTTTGACTCGCTGATCACGAATATCATATTGAAAATACCCGCAAATTTGATTTTCAAGGTCAACACGAAAACTGATTATTTAACAGTTTTTCTGTTTTATTTTAGTAAACATTCATTTTAGAGAAAAATGTTTTCTACAAAAGTTGTTGCCTATGAAAATATTGATGTTTTATGTTGTGTACAATTTTTGTCTAAAACCATTCCATTTTGAGAAAAATGGGATAATTGTCCAATAAGTAAAAATTGCGTAGCGTCATTGGGTTCGATATTATCTACTTATCTATAGTGACGGATCGGTAACAGCAAGAATATAGATGATGTTCATCAGCCCACACAAACCCAAAGAAAAAAGCCAAATTCAAACTGAAACAAAACCAACAAAAAAATCCAAACACAAATCTAAACAAAAAAGCCCAAACAACCCAAAGTAAAAAAAAAACAAAATTGAAAAAAAAGCCCAAGCCCAACAAAAAAACCAAACCCAAACAACCCAAGCAAACCCAAACGTAAAAAAAAATGCAAAAATAGTATATACTACGAAAAGAAACTAAAATAAAAGAAAGCATCAAAAAAATTAATAAAAAACAAAAAAGCAAAAAAACATGCACTTTAAAATTAGTAGTAGTAGTAGTTTATTCCATATGTCTTGCATTTGCTGTGACATGGCCCAACTTACATTTTGTGCAAAAATCGTATATAATACAAAAAGAAACTAAGATAAAAGAAAAAAAGAAAAAGCAAAAAAAACATGCATTTTTTCATCCAATCTTCCAACATTCAACCTTCCCGCGGTAAAGCGCGTAAGTAAATAATATTGAAACTAATGGAGCTAAGCAATTTTCACTTATTGGACCATTATCCAATTTTTCTCGAAACGGAATGGTTTTACATAAAAACTGTATAGAATATAAACGATCAATATTTTCATACGCTATAACTTTTATGGGAAACATTTTTCGCTAAAATGAATATTTACTAAAATAAAACCGCAAAACTGTTACAAAATGAATTTTCGTGAGTGTTGACCTTGAAAATCAAATTTGCGGGTATCTTCACTATGATATTCGTGATCAGCGAGTCAAGATACAAGGGTACACGAAATTCCAAATTTATCAGAGGTACGGGCCTTTCGGTGCTACACCCAAATCTCGAAAGTCGTGGGACTTTTACTACGCTGAAGTTCCAGCATATAGAACATGATCTGACCTATCGACAGCTGCAGAATTCTGCATTTATAACAAGCCACCCTGTACGTGTGCGTATAAAGGATACAAAGTGTGATATGACCTGGCAAGGAACGCGTATGAGGTGATGTAGGGTCGTGTTAAGGACCGAAAGATACTATTGATTTTCGATACTAGGCCAATATCTGTTAACGATCATAATTGCTTCTACTCGCAGACCTTCCCTTTCCGAATATAATAATATCTCGAATCGATTAACGCCTTTGGAATGAGGCTCCGGTTGATGGACGAAAGGGTTAACGACCCCGAGATATTCAAGATCCATACGTGCTCTTCTCTCAACGTGGTCGTTGATGTCAGTGAGAGAATTAAACTTACGTTTTTACTTTTTTCGCCGATAATTGGTATTCCGACGATCGGAGCGAAAAAATGAGCTCCTTTAGGGATTTGGCGAAGTTTCAGCGAGATGCTGTCATGGGGATGGAAATTGGATCCATCATCAATGTGCTGTTCGTTCTAAACCTGATTGCAAAATTTGGGAGCGATCCGGTCACTAGTTGACGTACTGTTGAATACTTTCCTTGTTGTACACTTTTTATTTGCAGTCGTTTTGCATGCGTTATAGGGAGACTACCATGCGCGAATAGGGAGACTACCAGTCTAGAGCTCAAAAAAGGTGAATTTCGACCATTTTTTGTGGATACCCAGCCGAGAAAATAAAAATTCCGCTCCATGGAATTTATTCTATGTATCTTCAAGTATCTTTACGAATTTTTTCACAAGCTAATGTGAACAAACGGCGGCGTCAAAACTGGATGAAGCGAGTCACTTTTGTCTGATAGTGTCCTGCGGCTGGCAACATTACATCGCTAATTATTCAGCCATTTACTTGACATTTCTTTGGAACCTTGTAACAGGATTTTACATCGAAGTACGTAGGCAATTTTTGACACGTTGAATACTTGTTGTATACTTGAATATTTCTTCCGAAAAAAAAATATTTGTGACGATTTTAAATTCCTTTTCGTGACAGAGTAGGACGACGATGCGAGAACATTATGCCACGATTAATAATGTATCACGTCGTATGGAATTTTATAGCGTCAAATTTTGCAGGGATGAACATTCTTCTGTTGTGTCATCCAATGCCATAGGATAATCCAATGTGTGCATCCGAAGGGATAAGGGATTCGGGGAGGGGTGGGGGAAGCGCCGGGGTTGTTTATTACGGGGAGGGAAAAGGGGCGATTGCTCGTGTTCACTTGAGATCGCGAGCCTCAAGGAGGGCAAAGGGTGAGTCGTAATACAATACCTCGGGTAAGTGTTCACGTACAATATACACTGTTCCCGATTATCCGAAACAACGTTCAGACCAGCCAGAATATAATGGCCAGTGTTTTATATCGCTTCGCTTTTGAACCCTCTCGATTCTCAGGTTTCCGTGTAGCTTTTCGAGGACGCAATTTTCGAATGCCCCGTAGGGAAGACGATTCCCTTTGAACAGTTACGCCTGGTAGCTTATATGTTATAATAATATCAATAATATACGTAAAAAACATGTGAGTGGGATTTACAAAACGCTAAGCATTGTATAATGAGGAAAAACGAATACTATACTATAAATAATTTAAAATAAAATGTCTTTCAAAAGTACGTTTTGCTTATTTTACCATTCTTTTATCCAAAAATATTTTATAGTGTATTTATAATATATGAATATTCAAATTATTATCATATTAATTGAAGAGTTTTCATTTTATAAATTGATACGAATTTTAGTATAATAAAATTATAAAATTATAACCCGGAAACGTCTTTCTTATTATTTCGATTGTTTTCATTATTTTTATTATGAAATTATTAAAAATTGATAATATTTAAATATAATCGATGTTTGATGTTATATTATTATATTATCTTAAATATGGGAGACGGAGCTGTTCTCCGGAAACGTCTTTTTCCGACATGCCGTGCGGTGAGCTCGATATCTCCGGAACGATTGACCTGAATTGAAAAAAAAAAGATTCAGTCACCCAACGAGAATGCGGAGTTTGTAAACGAAGAACATGAAAAAAATGTATTTTGAACGAAATGAACACATTTTTTGACGTGAAAATTTCCGTTTTTCATAAACGCTGAATAACTAGGTGTAAGCCCTTAATAAGGTAAGCTTAATAACTCGGTGGATTCCCTTGAGGAATCGTCATAGCGTAAAATTTGCAAAAAACTGATTTTTTTTCGCATTATCCGATAGTATAGACGGTTATAAGCATGCGGTTCAATTTTTTGGGACGAAATTCGAATTATTCCGGTCGCTACAGCCTTTCTCGGAAAAAGAGATTCGACCACCTGCGTGTGACCATTCTTCACAGCACTCTCTATCTTGCTATGGAAGATAGAAAGCTATTAAAATAGACTTGAATTACCTCAGCGGAAACACGATAGGCAGAATACAATTATACATATTATTGATACGTGATAAATGATAAAACTCCATAAATTGTTGTTTGCATATTTTGTGGCGGCTTCTATTCAAATTAATTTCAAAACAAAACTGGGTTATGTTCGCGAAACGCATCAGCTGTTACTCGCGACGTTGCTAAGTCTGTGGGTGCCATTTCGTCGTTCTGACCATTTTCAACCGGAAATTAACAATAAAAATATAAAAATGCACAATTTCGTCCTTCAATTATACGTTTTATGAAAAATTAGCGCCGAATAAACCTACGCTTTGTACGCATTGTTTTGAGGTTCTTGAAAAGAAAATTGGTGAACCGTCATTAGGCTCAAACGGGGCGCTCCGACTTGCATAAAATATGCTATAACGAAAAAAAGTATAAAATAAACTAAATACCTACCTGTGAAAGCCCTGGCCAATGGTCACAACTAATCGCGATCCCTTTTCCCCTCAGCTGGTTCCCAAAACCTGCCCAACATCCCACAAATCTTTCACCGCAGTCCACTATCCCCGTGGCGAGAATTTGCACCCTTGGTGCAACTTTCCACCGCTACGAGCGCTGCCTCCGAGATTTGGCGCTCGCCGCGGCAAGTCCCCATCCCGCGAAGGACCAGGGGAGTGCGACGAGCATGGCGAGCGTCTCGGGGAATTAGCCAAGGGATCGCTGCCCTATCCCATTTGTCACTTTCATATGCCAGGCGAAAGTAGAGCGCGAGGCAAAGATCTCGGTGACACGAGAGGCCGCGTCGAGCTCGCGTGACGTGACTCTCACGACGCGGCAAACTTTCGTCCGGACGATGGAAATTTTTCTCGAAGAAAGACCATAACGTCGTAAATAGAGGGGAGAAAAAAAAATGTTCTACCCATCGTTGGTAGAGGCTTGCTCTCCCCGCTGTGAGGGGGTAGCGATAGAGAGAAAGAGAGGAGCAGCGGGAGTTTGCGCGGCCAGATCAATACTCTGCACGTGGATCCGACTAGCCAACCACCCCTGTTCCTGGTCCAGAGCATCACAGAACCGCCAACCGTACTCTCAATCCCCCCCCAGGCGTCGTCACCGTCGTGTTTCGTTCTTCCTGCTTCCCTTATGGATGCTGGATGCCAGAATAATCGTCGGCGTACACCCGCACGGCACTCAGTAGCAAATCGCACCCCCGATCCTTACCCTCGTCGATTCCCGGCTGCTCCATTCTTCCAGCTCGTGTCTTATCTCACATCATTTATTCTCTAAAATTACGATTTCACTTCCTTTTTTCTTTCGAGGTACACTTTTGTTCGTGTCTTTTTTTTTTCTTTTTTTTTCTTTACCCTCGATCCGAAGACTTTCGGTGTCCCGGTGACGGTCTCGTTGTTGCAATTATTCCGCGGAGCACACGTTCGATACGAGCGTTAGGAGGGTGTCTGCGATTCGAGCTGCTTGCTCGAGATGAAGAGGTGAAACGAGCTCCTCTCGACTTCTCGCGACTTTCGAGAGTCCGGACGGCCCGCGGACTCCCAGGTGAGCCATTCATTTTTCTCCGTTGACAAACTTACCGCTTTCGCCACTCGCTCTTTTACTTGTAATTTCGATCGATCGATAATGCTCGTGGAATTTTTTGGGTCTTGGACCGTTGGATTGAAAGAGAGCCCGATTGTGGAAAAATTCTGAGATTCGTTTTTAAGGGTGTTGAGGTCGTTGCGATTGTGTGGAGTGGCTGAATATTGTCGTTTCTGTAAGGGAGGCTTTGGAAATGAGGATTTAGGGTCGAGAGGTATCCAGCAAGGATTCGGTACGGAAAAGTCAGCTGCGACGGTGACGTATACGTTGAAGGGTATAAATAGTATCGAGAACTGGAAGTGACATGTCACTGGCGCGACAAAAGGCGATCGAACAACGCGGATTGTTGCTCCATATATTGTTCCACGCTTCGTCCAGTTTTCTCGCTTTGTCGTCAAAGTGCCTTCATTGGCCTTTCATTCGCGTGCTGGCGATCGTCATGTAACGAAAAACATTAACATCGCCGCGCACTTTGCGCGTAAGCGCATAAATCAACAATTTCAGTCACTATTTTTTTTCCCGAACATTTTCTGGTACCTGCCAAATGAAATTCTGAATTCCTCAAGTCATGAGTTTATTTGAAAAAACGAGGAATAGCTCTGCAATTTGAGTGAGTGGACTTTGAATGGGAAATAAAAATTCGCAACTCCATAATGTAGGAATAATTCTATTGACTGCTGTTATTTTATTTCATTTAATGTTCAGTGTTATTTGATTAATTGAATTATTGATTATTCAATTAAATAATTAAAGTGTGATTTGATTTGATTTATTTTATTTTATTCTATTTTAATTTATTTTATTTCATTTTTGTAAGTTTACTTTTATTTAATTCATTTTATTACGAATTATTTATTACTTTTAATTATAAATTGTTTTTTTGTAAAATCGAGGAATAGCTATAAAATTTGAGTGGGTGGACTTTGAATGAGAAATAAAAATTCGCAACTCCACAATGTAGGAATAATTTTATTGACTGCTGTTATTTTATTTCATTTAATGTTTAATGTTATTTGATTAATTTAATTATTGATCATTCAATTGGATACTTAAAGTTTTATTTGATTTTATTTATTTGATTTTATTTTATTTTATTTTTGTAAGTTTATTTTTATTTAATTCATTTTATTATGAATTATTTATTACTTATTCAGGTCTCAAATAATTCCAGAGCTTAAACGTATTTTATTATTAATAACTCAGTTGACTATTCAATTGACTGTTTTCTTATATGTAATGAATTTTATTTAAGGATGTTGAGTCCCTATGAAACATGTTAATGTTAATTGTTCAATAAATAGCTTCTTAATCGTCATGAAATTTTTACACGACCTCCTGAATACTTCATGTAAAAACATACGAAATTTTCCGAATTCGATCATCATTACTTCAACCTCCTTAGGGGTTGAAATAAAAAATGATAATAAAATTCTGAAAATTTGGGATGTTTTTGTATGAAGTATTCAAGAGTTCGTGTTAAAATTTCACGACGATTAGGAAACTCGTTATTAAAAAATTAACATTTTGTTAAGAACAATTTTTAAAAGAAAATAAATAAAAATTTATCAATAAACTTCGTTTTGTTTTCGTTGCTTTCAATATATTGTAGGTATTACTAAATTGAGAGGTCAAAAAAAAACTTATTGCAAAGTTACATCAGTTTCCATAAGACAACATTTAATTTGTGAATGTTAATTGTTCAATAACGAGCTTCCTAATTGTCGTGAAATTTTTACACGACCTCTGGAATACTTCATACAAAAACCTGCGAAATTTTCAGAATTTTATTATCATTTTCGATTTGGGACTCAACATCCTTAATCGACGGAGGGTGTTGATTGAAAAGTCGAGTAGAATTAATCTCCGAATTTCGAATTACATTTATCGAGACAAAGACACGATCCTTTTGGCACAGCAGCGTCCGAAGACTTTGGTTTATTTCGATAAATATTGCCGAACGTATAGAATGGCCTTTTTTGAACCCCTTTCTGTTAGCGAAAGGAAGAGATAAACGGACTACGGAAAAAGAATTTTCAAAAAACAAAGAATCGAGAAGCAGATACAAAACGTTCGCTGGCCGGGGCATTGGGGGGGGGGGGGGGGCGATGGGAGGGAGAACGGGGGTGTACGCGTTTTACGTGGGATCATCCGTTTGTCCCGCGCTCGCAATGCCGCCCCATTTTCGATTCAGAAGCCAGCCAACGTAGCGTATGATAAAAGTACCACGAGAAGCTCTCTCGCGCACGGTTCGCGTGTCAATTTAACCGTGGAACTCGCCGGCATTCAATGTATCCCAGAAAAAGAAAGCGAGGGGGGTAGGTAGAAAGCTCCTTTCAACCGAGTACGCATTATAGACTGTCGATTCATCGGCACCAACTTCCAGCAGCACCAACGATAGAGCATTCTAGCGCACCGAGTGCCAGCGTGCATCCATAGCTTTTTTTTTTACTTTTTCCAACCGACCAGGGAGCCCACTCCAAAGCGATTCAACTCTGCCGATCGGACGATTTTACGGGGAAAAAACGTTTTATCTTCAGTTCCTCGCCTCCGTTTACTGCATTTTGAGAAAATAAAAACAAATCCCATTTACGAGGATAATGGTAACGGATTTTCCCGTACAGATTGCCGATTGAGTGTTAAGGGGTTAGGCCACAGTAACGGGTATAAAATCGTGTGCGAATTTAACAAATTTGTTTTCGTATCAAAAAGTGATTCTCTCACCAAATTAATTACACATCCACAATTTTTCACCTAGAACAAAAAACAAAAATTCTCGTCAATCTACATTAGAATAGCTAGCGAAGTACGTAGAGAATTTAAAAAATATTGTTTTATTCAAAAGCCGTAGGTATTTGAACTTAAGAAATGAATTTTCAGTGAAAAATTTCGTTATAACTGCTCATAAAATGAAAAGTTTTCGATTAATCAGAAATTCCGTACGTACGTATCTGCGAAATGCAATTAGGAACATAACTTTTAAATTTGAAGTAAATCGAGTGGAAATTGTTGAAGTTATTTGTCACGCCAATTGGAAAACAGCTGTTTCGAGAAGTTTCGACTAGTCGGCCATTTTGTACATCGTAAAAAAAAATTCTAACGGGTTGATATCCATACTTAATGGATGTGTAATTAATTTTATGAGTGGATCATTTTTTCATATGAAAAAAAAAGTTAAATTCGTACACGATTTTATACCCGTTACTGTGGCCTCAGGCCTTAAGAGGGTTGGAGAAGTCCAGTTGAGTCCCATGACGGTTTATGATGTTTTTTTTTCAACCAACCTCAAGAAAATTCATATGAACTATAGATTTATCCTGTAGATGCTACTTTTTCATAAAATATTCAATTAAAGAGCAAATAATGACTCTTTATATCGAGATGTGGATGCGTCTTGGGACTCTAGATATCTTATTGGGAGATCCAACAAATTTTAGTACCCAAATTCGGATTAAAAAATTCGCAAACGACGTCAATCGGAAAATAGCGCGGAATCCACTGTGGACTCCGTAATTATTATAGCTATTCGCAAAAACGACTCGAGCGAGAAAAAACTCACAGACCAAGGACCATTTCGAACCAGGCAATTCTGGAGCTTCCCCTTCAAAAATAAAATTCGGGCCGGTGGAAAGCTCGAAAATTTTCCGGCCTCAATTTCCGAAAATCTTGGATCTGCCTGCTCGAGAGGCGGTCTCGGTAATATTGGATTGAAGAAGAAAAAAAAATCAGTACTCGAGAACATACTGCATTGACATTGAAGAGATCTTGCCATTGTTAAGAGGGCTGCATCGTACAAAATTGGCGAAAGCTCTCCTTTTGTCCCCTCCGCATCCTTTTTTCCATACAAAGAGCACGAGCGAGGACGAAAGCTTGAGCAAGAGAGGGACTTGCATCGAATTCGCTTACCCCTCGTGTATACGAAAAGTGCTCTCCTTCCACCCACCAGTCCCCCCCCATAATCCTCGAGCCTCTATTTTCTTTCCACTTTTTTTTTCTTCCTGTTCCCATACCATGTGCAGCATCGACGCCACGTCCTTGCCTATTCCTCCGATGCATCGTGCATGCAGCTCGATCCCTTCTTTCCACTCCAGCTGGAGAACTCTCGCGCTATCACGGCCCATGCATTTCCTTTTTTCTGCCTTTACCTACCCCTTTTTTATTCGTTGTTTTTTCCTTCATACGTACACTTTTCTTTTTCGTCAGCGCGATCGTTCGCCCGAGTTTTACATCATTCTTTCTCACTGCGCGTAGATACACGCGGAATCGTGCACCTTGTATTGCGAGATAGGTGTACACAAAGTGCGCGGAGGTGCTGCAGAGCGACGGTTCGAGTGCACACACTCGAACTCTCGTCGCGACGACCCTCGAACTACGGGCGCCGAAGCCCAAATATTTTTACGATGGAATCCTCGGATATGCGTTGCCAAGCAACTGGGTCGTCAATAATATTAATATTAATATTAATAATTATTAATAATATTATTAATAATTATTAATATTAATATTAATAATATTAATATTAATATTAATAATTACATCTATTTATATATATATATTGATAACTAAAACTAGATCATTTAATTCATCAAGTATCCAGATTGTACGAGATTCCTTCCTTATTATTTATATTTTATTATGATTTTTGTTTCCACTTTTCGCAAGTTTTCATCTACACTTGCGTTAAAAAAAAAGCAATCTGATTTTTTTAAACTACGCCTAAGACTCGAAATATTTTAATTGGTATTATTATTATTACGATCGCTCCTATTGTAGTTATTATTATTATTATAGTCATTGTTATTCTTGTTGTTGATGATTTATATTCGATTCTGAATGTTGTCCCATTTTTCACGAGTATTCATATATACTCGAGTTTAAAATAATGCAGCTTCGTTTTTCAAAATTACGCTTAAGACTTGGTGTTATTGTTGTTATTATTGATATTAACAAGATATTATTGTTGTTACTATTTATATTATTTCCGTACTCAGTGTTGTTTACTAGCATATAATAATTATAATTATAATAATAATAATAATAATAATAATAATTATTATTATTATTATTATTATTATTATTATTATTATTATTATTATTATTATTATTATTATTATTATCGGTGTTGTTGTTATTATTATTGTTATTGGTTATTCTTAATATTCAGTTTTGATTTTTGTCGCATTTATCCCAATTTTTCACATAGACGGGTTGAAAAAGTGCAATTTTGGTTATTTGAAAGTACGCTCGAGACATGAAATATGATTATTGTTATTATTATTTCCGTTGTTATTGCTATTGTTGTTGTTGTTGTCGTGTTGTTTTTGCTGCTGCTACTATTATTATTTTTATAATAATAACAATTGTTGTTATTATTATAAGTATTATTGCTACAACAACAATTGTTGTTGCTACTATAATTATTGTTACAATAGAAAACAAAAGTTCTTCCTAGTATTATTATTGCTATAGTAATAACTATCGTTGTTACTATTATTGGTGTTATAATAATAACAATTATTGTTACTATTATTGTTGTTGTGATGATAACAATTGTTGTTACTATTATTGTTGTTATAGTAATAACAATTGTTACTATTATTGTTGTTATAATAATAACAATGGTTTTTATTACTATTATTATTGTTATAATGATAACAGGTGTTGTTATCGTCACTACCATTATTATTGCTATAGTAATTATCATTTATGTTGATGATGTTGTTTTTGTTGTCGTTGTTGTTTTTGTCATCATATCCATTCTTACGTTCTCATAGACATTACTATCATTTGGAAAATGCACAAAATCGTAGGCAATCATGCCTCATTGTCCACTAGCGACAACGTGAAATTAATGGATGGAATTCCATATAGAACTCAATGATGGATCGATACACGCGTGCTTGGGATCTCCCTCTCGATGGAGGTTGGTAGGTGAAGTTTACGGTGTAAACGAAGTGCGGTCTTGTAGGCTCTAGGCTGACAAGACTCTTCTATAGGCTTATAATGTGTATAATGTGATCGATGTGTTACATCGGACGGAAGGGCACGCCGAGGGCACGTTGTACGTGGTTTGTGGTGTACACGGGGTTGTTGGAGAGCAGGAAGTTAACGCGCACCACGTTCTCCGGCTGGGAAGCCATGCGTGATAATTAGTCGGCGAGACGCTCCGCGTCCCTGACATTAAAGCCTTATCGATCGAGCAAGATGCATCCCGAAGAGCGGGCATTGGAATATCGACGCATCCGGAAGGCAAGGAAGGCGCCAGAGCGGGTCGATTCTCTGTTCTGAGTCGGTTGAGGCTCGAAGCCCGGACATCCCGGAGGGTAGAGCCACCAAAGAGTGCACAGTGCTTTTAATTGTTTTATTTTTTTCTTGTGTTGGCAACACTGCCTAACCTATCAGTGGCATATATAATGTCAAGCTGTTGGACAACAACTCGTCTCGTTGACGTATTTATTTCCAATTTTATGACTAATAATAGGTTTTCGATGTGTTTCATCTTATTTTTAATAAATTTTAAACACGTTTTGTAAGGTTTGCGATTAACTTGCACCCAACGAATGTTACTATACTTGAAAATTTGTTTTTATTGCGAGGTTATGTCGCCGTTTTGCTCGTTCACGGAAATTATAGTGACCGTAAAGGGCATAGACTAAATACACGTATTTGGTAAGAGTAGGCACTCAAAGAGTTACTTTACCACTATTCCTTACCACTACTCCGCTCTCATGCGCACTCTCAGCTTCCATGGAAGCTTCTCACCGCGTACTCTTTGCAACACACCACCCTAAGAGTGCGCGCAGCGAGGTCTAAGTTTAAGCCTTTTAAAAAATATTTTTCGAGATCGTTACTTAAGGTTTATAATTAAAAGTAATCTTCGTACACGAAAAAACCTTAAGGAGGTACGATCATTACTACGAATCCAACTTTTGGATTTGAAATTTTTATATGATTTTGACGAATACTTTATGCGCCTAATGCCAAAATTTCGTTTTGAAGTTTTGAAATTAATTTGAATAGAAGCCGCCACAAAATATGCAAACAACAATTTATGGAGTTTTATCATTTATCGCGTATCAATAATATGTATAATTATATTCTGCCTTCCGTGTTAATTCCGCTGAGGTAATTCAAGCCTATTTTAATATTTTTCCGGCTGATTTTTTGTTGTCTTTTTAGTCCGTTTTTATGGTGGATATGTTAATATTATTATTACGAAGATTACTACGGAGTCGTTGACAATCTAATTTTTCAGTTTTTATTTATTCACGTACAATAAATTCATCATTTACCACAACATTTGGCACACTACAATCGATGATACGAATAATAAACACAAGTAAACATCAATCAGAGCAGCTGTGGGTAAAATAAATTTAGACGCTTTTTTGACCCCGTGGAAGTGATTGTGCCTCCTCAATTTAAATGAGAAGTACAAAATGTATTGTCAAAATTGTTTTTTCTATAAATATAAGTTTACCAAGTGCGTACTGCTGGCTGGCTTTAGCCTACATGAGGTGTGGTCCACGTGGGAGCCACGGGGGTGGTAACGAATCGCGGCTGAACGCGCGCGATTGGAAATGCACCCGGAGGCTTTGCATTTACGAAGTTTTGGGTGACCGTTGATGGAGGTGTGACAGGGCAAACTTTTTGCCGGCTTGCTGAGCCTCGACGTCCATCACGCGAGGCCGCGAACCGGATGTGAAGCTGGCGCTTTTTCTTCATTCTCGCATGGACGGAAAAAAAATGACGAGTAAAGAGAATACGCGCAGGGAAAATGGGAGGAATGCCCGCCGGATGTAAATAAACTCGAAAAACTCGTTCCCGCCGGTCGGAGAGTTCGTTAGGCTGGTGGAAGAAATGGAGGAAAAAGCAGCTTGGTGACGTCGGAAACGACGCTATGGAGTTTTATGACACCGTCGCGTCGTTACGCGACGCCATCGTGCGAGCAATGATTCGAGCCTACCTGGCAGCTCACGGTACATGAAAACTTCCAACGTTCTCTCGTCATCCCCAGGGTACGAAGCCTGGAGAAGCCCCTATGCATTATCAACTATGCCCTATCTAGGCTACACTCGAATTTTAATGGGCTACAAGCCCAGACGGACTTTTCAGATCTCAGCTATTCACTTGTTCATTTATTGGATCATTTATCTAGTTGCTCATTTGCCCGTTCATTTGTTCAGCTGAAACTTCGGTGTCTAGCCGATATCACTCAAAAGCAACTTTTTGGTGTTTTCTTCTTAGTTATTGGTTTTTTAAAATCGTATCCGTGCAGAAATTTACCGCGAGCTCCCGGAGCATGTGAAATTCTTATTGGCTCCGTGCAGAGTACAGGGTGGGGGTAATGGAATCGAACGCAGCGCCCCCAGTGGACAAAATTGCAAACTCGGCTATTTACCTGTCAAATTTGTGTCTGCGTAGTACGAGATTTTTGCAATGAAATTTCAAATATTGTTTTATGGAAAAAGGGCCCCGTCAGTTGCTGTGTAATAAATTCCGAAAATGGCGGAGAGAATGGCAAATGCAAATTTTATCGATCATCCACGGCAAATTGGAGGTTAGAACAAAGCAAGGTTACCTTTGAAGAAGGTTTGTAAGGCGTCGAAAAAATGGAGGTTTTCCTTATGATACAAGCTCGAATTATTAAAATTGGGTCATGTTTGTCCTTAACTCTTCTGCGTCTCTGACGTGTTCAGCAGGTACCAACAGTTTTCCCTTAAATTGAGTTTGAGGTTAGAAATTAATATTGCGAGTTATACTCTCGAATCCGATCTTTAAAATTAAGCTCATTTCGGTCTGAAAACAAAATGTTATTCATTGTATTGTAGAGTCGTGCAGCAACGACATATGTTTGTTAAATTCTAATAAAAGTTATCATACAGCTTCATATTTTCCGTCTGATGACAACATTCTATGTAAACAAAAATACGCATTTGAATGAATTTTTTCTTATAATAATTCTAGATTGTACATTCCAATGTGGACTCTACATACAGTCCACATTGGAACATTCTAATCGAAAATATGCGAAATGTCAAACGATAATTACATCGGATTTTCAGTGATGTGATTCAAGTCGATTTTTAAGTTGTATTTTTTTAAGCCTGTATTCTAGTGTGAACACCCATTTTGGAGATGATTTTTTGGGAATTATATTGAGAGAAACGGTTAAGGAGTTTCGGGACAATCGACGAAATATTACCATTTTATTTGAGTTTATACAGTCCATTTTTTGTCATTTGCTGCATGTACCCTCCAAATTTGAAATCGATCGTTTGCACCGTTTCTATAAAATGTATAATGGAAAAAGAACAATTTTCAACGTAGGAAGATGCCTACGCCTAAAAGTGTGAAAAAATGTTTACAATGTTATGCAAAACCGTCAAATCACTCAGTGCAATATGACACTGACCTTAGGCATCGCTGTATGTTAAAAAGTGTTTTTTTCAGTGGTAAATTTGATAGAAACGGTGTAGACGATCGATTTAAAATTTGGAGACTGCATTTTGCTCGTGATTCTTGCTCAAAGAGCTCATTGATATTTAAGGATTGAATTATTTAATATTTGACCATTTGACAATATTTAATGGTTAAGGATAGAGTTATCCCTCTGAGCGGCCATAACTCGGCAGATTTTTCGATTTTTTTATAGCTCAAAAATGAAAATATTCGGAAGAAATTATACTTTCAGGAAATGCAATAAAAACAAGTTGATTTTTTGCCCATCACACGAGACGACGGCGTTAAGCGATTTATGCTTTTTCAAGACAAGATTTATACGTTTTTGAGATAAGAATTATACTTTTTCAAGATCTACTCATTTTGTGTGTGTACATGTACCTTGTTTAAAATATCTTGTTTAACGTGATTCCCCATTGGATCCCTATTAGGAAGTGGGAAGGAGTATGGGAGTTTAATTCCATATCTACGACAATTTCTGCACGAGTCTCGCTTCCTTTCCCCGCCTAACAACAAAAATAATTAATTTAAATAGGATCTATTTAAATGAAATAGGTTTTTCCTTGTCTCACGGCCTACTGCGATCATGTTTGCTTCAAAGATATTTTAATATATAAATGAAGATTCGATTCAAATAAATCTTGTTTTGCTTACAATGTACACTGTAAATCTAAGTGTACTATATGCATAAAATATTTCATAAACCCAAAATAAAATGAATCACTTATTTAAGAGTTTGACCACAACGATTTCTTATCGTAATTCGTCATTCCCTGGCCTTTTAAAATGACTTTTTTCGAAGAAAATATTTCACCTATACGAAAATCGAATCTAGAACCAGCCTACTCATAGCTACGCAAGCTGCCGTTATGCTACCGACTGCTTGTGACATTTTGGTCGCAAATATGGCATAGGAGACCAAATAAATAGCTTTAATTATTTGTTGTATCACATAAACTATATCAATTAGTTAATATCATTGTTACAATGAGAGAGCTTTATCGAATATATATATATATATATATATATAGGTTATGTTTGAAAAGTCTATAGCATATTATTCGATAAAACTCTCTAATTATAACAATGATATTAACTAATTGATATAGTTACAATATAAAGTAAGATATAGTAACCATTTAATAGTAAGGAATTATATATATATATATAATTCCTCTCTCTCCACCCTCCTTCCTGCCGCGCTCCTTTGATATGAGCGTGGCAATAAAGACAGACCATTAGTTCAATCAAATAGAAAGGTGGTTGCCCCTACGAAAATTCTATTTAATTTAAATTAAAAAAAATGAACTAGGTCCATTTAGTGAATTCAACTAAATTGTTTTTTGAATAGATAAAACCGAATCACATATTTATTAGGATCAAATAAAATATTTAGTTATCGGACGATATTGAATTTTGATTTGAACAAAAAAATATATTTGAAATAAATAATTCTAAAAATGGAATGCAATAGGAAAAATGTGGTTCTACGAAAAATCTAGTTAATTCAAATAAAAAAGAATCAAATAGACGCGGTTAGTTAATATCGATAGAATTTTTCCGTCAGTGGCGTTCAGCTGCAGGTCCATCGAGTTCTTCATTAACCGCATTGCTATCATTCAGAGCTACCAGCAGCTGTCGAATCAAAGTAATTCGTGAGCTTTTTTGTTTGCTTGTTTTTTTCGATTGGCGCGATCCGTCAGACTTGACAAATATTGGACAAGCCGAATCGACGAGCCCCGTTGAATCTCGTTGGGATCGTTAGCCTCAAACACGCGTCGAGTGCTCACCCACGAGAGTACTCGATCAATCAATCCAATTATTATTAACTAACGGTTATCCCTTGGGCGTTCGGGGTTACATTTATTGACTTTTCCCCTAATTACGAATCAATTGTGGCGCAGGTAATTCCCGAGTTAGAGCGCGTTCCCAATTACGAGCTTTTGAAAATGGCGATACTCGTTTATCGATGTTCGAGACCGAGCGCAAAGAATTCTTTTCTTTTTTTTAATTCCCGAGACTCGATCAAACACTTCGATACGCGCCGGTGTTGATTTTCAACTCGGCAAATATCCTGTAACGAGAGAAACTTTTTTTTTTCGTGCAGCAAATTAAATAAAAATTGCGGAGCAAATACAAATAGCGAATGAAATCTCTCATTCATAGGAAACTACGATAGCTACGTGGCCTGGTGGGCCGAGGCGTTACGTCTATGTGGCTGACCGAACGTGAGACTTTTGGGGAATTGTTTTTTGGGAATACAAAAAAAGCAATCGCAATGAGGCTTGGAGGGTTTGTTCAAGATGTGAAAGCGTATTTTTAAAAAATCTAATGAACTAAAATACAAAATGCCGGCCTAGTCGTACCTACACTAAAAGTGTGTTTTTTAGGCGCTCTGTGGGAGGACGCAAAACTTCTATGGATCGGCACCTATGTTACAAAAAAATCCTCATTCACGTTAGTTTTGGAGTGGTGCACCAGAGGAGTGTTTTTTTTCTTCTAAAAATGACATCATTTTGGATAAATTCTGTTTTTTCGCTACAAACCGACCTTGATTTGTTTATAAAGACGAGAATTGTTGATGAATCGTAAAACTCGAGTGTACTTCTTTAGAGAATCTATCTAAGCAGCTGCAGTTAAAATGTCAAGTCAATCGTACGAAAACTGCCCGAATTATCTCTCTAGAACGTTTATAAGGTGCTATACTGTAAAAATATATTGGAAAAGAAAATTTCAATTTTCGCCATTGCGTTTTTCGCCGATGTAATTGAGATACAAAATAATTCCCGACCCAAAATAAGTTAAATGACAATATCGGCATTTCCGCGGAAGCTCGGCGAACAGGAACGAAATAAAGATTGCCATGATGATTGCGTCGTCAAGCTCCAATCCACGCGCAGTGCCGGAGTTAAGGGGGAAGTTTCCGCGCGCGCCGGAGGATATTGAAAAAATGCCCGGAAGCGTGGCGAGCGAGTTGATCGAGTTGGAAGGACTCGTTGAAAATACGTTCGGGATTCGCCGTCAAGGGTGTTGCGGTCGTAGTTAATTTGCGAAGCCTGGGCTAATTAAATTTCCGCCGGTTTATCGTGTTTCGGGCTCTTTGACGGACGGACTTTGAGACCTGGCGGACGAGGGAGGCGAGAGGATTCACGACGCAGGAAAAGACCAAGAGAGAGAGAGGGAGAGGGAGAGGGAGAGAGAGAGAGAGAGAGACAGAGAGAGAGAGAGAGAAAGGGCAGGTGGAAAGGCAAAACAAAAGATTGGTCGGAAATGAGAGGTCGGAGGACAAGTGCAAAAAAAAACTAGTTCATTCACGAATAGAGGTTGGGTGCTCAAAAACCACGCCAGACTTTACCTACTCTCGAGCAAACAACTGGCTCGTTTCGGAGCAACCTTCCGCAATATTTCAGCTAGAAGAGAAGAAACTGGCCGCGCAGTGGCCACTTATCGCGCACTTTCCTTCGTGAAATTTCGCTTCTCGGACCACTCGGCCCGTTGGCAAGAAAAAAGACCGACGATACGAGAAAATGAGAAAGACTGGGACAAAAATCTTCGTTTCGCTCCTCCTCGGGTATATACAGACTGGAGCTGTGCCCCGATCGACCCTCGCGTTTGCAATAATATTCTCGACGACATCGAGACACGCTCAAGAGCTCGCGGATATTTTTTTTTTTCTCGGCCAAGAGACCCGATAGGGCACGTCCCTTTGCATAAGACAATTATACCCGTTAACCCATCGATACTTTTGTCCCAAACGAGCTAACGTGGCGTTCTTACCTTGATGAAGAAAAAACGTTGCGACAGGGCTTTAAATTTTATTAATATTTTACCGTATATACAGGGTGTCCTGTTATGAATGGATAGCAACTGTGCACACTACATTTTCAGTGTGCACCGATGTGTGCGTGCGTGCGTGCGCGTGTGTGCGTTTATGTATTTATTTATGTGTATTTATGTATTTATTTATGTGTATTTATGTATGTATTTATTTATTCATGTGTATGTGTGTATTTGTGCATTTCATCCTGTATTATGTGTATTTCATCAAATAAAGAAAATTCATCAATGCAAATTTTAAAAAAATCGATTTTTTGATATTTCTGACTGCGTTTAACGCCTTAAAAAAGACCGGCTATTGGAACATTTTCAGCAATTGTCGGAGAAGCTACGTAATGGTGGTGTACGTGCCGGGGATAATTGGGGTCGTCGTTTTTTACGCTGCCGTGTTTGGTGTCGGGATCTGGGCTGCGACCACCAAGAAGAGAAAGAACAGCAGCGGCCAAGATGACATGATCCTGGCGAATAGGGGCCTGGGCCTGGTTCTCGGAGTCTTCACCCTAATCGGTCAGTTCGGTAACCCTGTTCTGCACGATTCTTCTTTATTTGGTGAAAATGACGAGGAAGAATAACGGCAGTTGTGGCGCGTCGGTAACGGGCGGAGTTTCGACAAAGGAGCGATAACGAGGAAAGCGTTGATGACGGGTCAGGGGTGGAAAACGTGGATAGACAAAAGGACGGGCGAAAGAGAAATTGAAAGAAGCTTTGGGGACGCGGACGGACGGCGAGCCCCGACGAGGCTCGTCAGACACTTCGTGTCTAATTCATCTTAATTAGCGACATACGCGTGCCCCTTAATTAAGGAAATAACACGATGAAGAAAAAAAAAACGTCCCTCCACGTATCCTCCGGCTATTATGCTCGAAGACTTTTATACCACATGTGCGCAAGCCCATTATGACGTTGGTCTTTTTTTCCCCCGACGCTGTTATCTCCCAATTCTTGCTGGTGAAAAAATATAAACGAGGGAAACTCTGCGTACGTGGAGTTTGCCTCGCGCGATCTTTCTTCACCAAGAGCAATGGCTTTTCTTTGTTTCGCGTTCAACACACCCGGGACATCGACTGCTTTTCACCGCGGTGGAAGCGGGTGAAAAGCAACCCGACGCTGCTGCGGTTTTTCCCCCTCAAACTGGCCATTACCCTAATGAAGACTGGCGAATGTGCACGTTCTTGGCGTTTGCGTATTCAGCATGATCAGCCTCGCCAATTTATCGCCCTGTGCTCATTCCCCAACGCACAACCTCGCGCATTAAGACCGTAGGACACAGTAACGGGTGTAAAATCATGTGCGAATTTAACAATTTTTTTTCGTACGGAAAAGTCGTTCACTCATAAAATTAATTACACATCTATTTAGTATTAATATCGAGCTGTTAGAAAATATATATTTTTTTTTTCGATGTACAAAATGCACGGCCACTGATATTTTCTTTTATCTTTTTTTTAGGCGCTCCGCGACGTGACATTTAGCATTCACAATTTTTTACCTAGAACAAAAAACAAAAATTCTGGTCAATCTACATTAGAATACCTAGAGAAGTACATACGGAATTTAAAAAATATTGTTTTATTCAAAAGTTGTTGGTATTCGAACTTAAGGCGTTACCCCCACTTGTAGCGCAAAAAAGGCCTTTTTCATGAATTTTTTTAAAGAAAACTACAAAACTTTTTTAATCGATAAATATACCATCTTAAAGAACACATCTAGAAGAACTTTCAGTAATTTTTTTATCGAAAAATATTACATTGTTTAGTGGCAAATGGCCGTCAATGAAATAATGTTTTTATATACACGGTTTGCGGTGACCAACATTGCGGCGAAGTGGATCATCTGAAAAAAAAATGCGGATGGATTTAGTCAAATATAAGTATAAACTAGTCTTTAATCGTAGGATTTTAAAAAATATTCATTTTTCACAAAATGGCGGACAGTCAAAGTTAATGGTTCGATTTTAACGAAAAAAAACGGCCGTTTTTTGGCTATAAAACGGCCATTTTTTTTCGAAAAAAAAAATCGAACGATTAAAGACTAAATTTTTATGTATTAAATAAGCCTGCAAAATTTCAAGAAGATCGGTTCATTAGTGTTCGAGTAATCTTGGTCACCGACTTCAGAAATGCCATTTTGAGAAAAACGCGTTTAAAGTTTCAATTTCAGTTCTTCAATTCACGGATTCTTCTCTTTCAACGCTCATATCTCAGTCAATTTTGTTCGGATCGACTTGAAATTATCAGGACATATTCTCAGATACTTATACTTCAAAAAAATGCAATAAAAAAATCGATTTTTGCAAAATCGCAAGTGGGGCTAACCCCTTAAGAAATGAATTTTCAGTGAAAAATTTAGTTATAACTGCTCATAAACTGCTCATAAAATGAAACGTCTTCGATTAATCAGAAATTCCGTACGTGCGTATCTGCGAAATGCAATTAGGAACGTAACTCTTAAATTTGAAGTAAATCGAGCGAAAATTGTTGAAGTTATTCGTCACGCCAATTGAAAAAAAGCTGTTTCGAGAAGTTTCGAGTAGTCGGCCATTTTGTACGTCGAAAAAAATATATATATATTTTCTAACAGCTTGACATTCATACCAAATAGATGTGTAATTAATTTTATGAGTGAATCACTTTTTCGTACGAAAAAAAAAATGGTTAAATTCGCACGTGAGTTTATATCCGTTACTGTGGTCTTAACGAGCGACGCAAGTCATCGTAGTTGCTGAAAAAAGATTGTATTGAGCAAAAGGGAAAACCCATTTTCAATTGGGCAAACTTCGATGTGCCACATCTTAGGCACTGTACAAACAAATATTCGCTTTCCACTGTGGCTAATCATCGGTGTTCGTAACAGCCTGCTGGGCAGATTTTGACGCCTCATCCGCCATGCACTTGACCAAGTCGTTTTTCATTCTCGAATAAACTGGCGGGTAAAGAGCCGTGGACATTTCGACTGACGAAGTGGTCGTTTTATTTGTCACGTGCTGGATCGTCGCCTCCGCTCGAATCGCGTAGCCTTCTTTTTGCGCCTCCCTTGTCGATGGCTCGTCCATTAGGTCCAACATGCGCGAAGGTACTAATGGACCCTTCGTTGTTTACAGCGACATGGGTCGGCGGAGGTTTCGTGAATGGCACCGCCGAAGCGATGTACATCGGGGGTTTGGCCTACTGCCAAGTTCCCATAGGCTACAGCCTCTCGCTTCTCTTTGGTACGTGACTCAACGCCGTTCGACACAAGCGCATGTTTGTTCGTTCGGTGAATTCATTGTTCACCTCCACCCGCACATCGGTGATCATTATCGTAATTAGGAATGAGCATTGCGATCGACCAAAATTGGCCATTCCGCCGAGTCTTCCTAGGCAATCAATGGAAAGCAGGTCCTGATGAATGTTTGGGCTGACTGACAGGGGCTATGCTGTTCGCGAAGCCGATGAGGAAAGCCGAGTACTCAACGATGCTGGATCCTTTTCAGCAACGATACGGCGCGAGGGTCGGTGGCCTTTTGTTCCTTCCGGCGCTTCTTGGTGACATATTCTGGTGCAGTGCCGTCCTCAAGTCACTTGGCAATTCGCTAGCGATCGTCGCCGGCCTCGATCCAACGATCAGCGTTTGCGCCTCGGCCGTCTTCGTTGCGATGTCAGTAGTGCTTCACCGTCATCCACGCAATGGAAGCCAATTGTTTCCTAAACCAATCGTAGTCATGGGGAACTTTGATCGGCAGATACACGGTGTTCGGTGGACTTTACTCCATCGCTTGTACCGACGCGCTGCAGTTGGCCTGCATAGTTTTCGGATTGGCAGTCGCGACGCCTTACGCCATCCTCAACCCGGCCGTTTCCCTGGAGAAGCACATGACGAGGACGGAGAGCTGGCTGGGCGAGATCAAGAACGCCGAACTTGCCATGTGGCTGGACAGCATGCTGCTCCTCATTTTTGGCGGAATACCTTGGCAGGTATTTGCTAAATTCGCGTCCTATTTCCAGTGTCTCAAAGCGCTATTGCTACATTGCAATGGCTCTTTAATGCGTTACCCCCACTTGTAGCGCAAAAAAAGGCCTTTTTCATGAATTTTTTTAAAGAAAACTACAAAACTTTTTTAATCGATCAATATACCATCTTAAAGAACACATCTTGAAGAACTTTCAGTAATTTTTTTATCGAAAAATATTCCATTCTTTAGTGGCAAATGGCCGTCAATGAAATGATGTTTTTATATACACGGTTTGCGGTGACCAACATTGCGGCGAAGTGGATCGTCTGAAAAAAAAATGCGGATGGATTTAGTCAAATATAAGTATAAACTAGTCTTTAATCGAAGGATTTTAAAAAATATTCGTTTTTCACAAAATGGCGGACAGTCAAAGTTAATGGTTCGATTTTAACGAAAAAAACGTCCGTTTTTTGGCTATAAAACGGCCATTTTGTTTCGAAAAAAAAAATCGAACGATTAAAGACTACATTTTTATGTATTAAATATGCCTGCAAAATTTCAAGAAGATCGGTTCATTAGTGTTCGAGTAATCTTGGTCACCGACTTCAGAAATGCCATTTTGAGAAAAACGCGTTTAAAGGCAGACTAGCCGGTCGTATACACAACGGATTCTTCTCTTTCAACGCTCATATCTCAGTCAATTTTGTTCGGATCGACTCGAAATTTTCAGGACATATTCTCAGATATTTATACTTCAAAAAAATGCAATAAAAAAAACGATTTTTTCAAAATCGGAAGCGGGGGTAACCCCTTAAGAGTGTGTACAATGTGACTCCATTGATTGGCATACGGCAGGGATACTTTCAACGGATACTCAGCATAAAGAGTAGCGCGGATGTGAGGACCCTGTCGATCGTGTCGATGGTCGGCTGCCTCGCTATTGCTGTGCCCTCGGCGATGATCGGTGTCGTTGGCAGAGCCACCGACTGGTCGATGGTCGAAGGATTCAACAGGACCGTACTCTCGCAAGATGGAAGCATCATTTTGCCCGTTGTCCTGCGGTACTTGACCCCTCAATGGGTTGGTTTTCTGGGTGAGCAGCCGTGGTATCGATATGTCCGGTCCCAGGTACCCTGGTCGTTTTTTTACTCAATCGAACATAACCGAAACGAAAACGAACACACGTTACAGGCCTCGGATCTATATCGGCAGCCGTCATGTCTTCAGCGGACTCGAGCATCCTGGCGAGCAGCTCCATGTTCTCCAGGAACATCTACAGGCTCACCATAAGACCGAAGGTACGACGTTGATCTTCTCAATTAAGGGGATTCAACTACCCAAAGGCCCGAAGAAAATGGCCAAATTCCGATTTTTTTTTCTGGGACACGGTTGGTGAAAAAGAAATGCATTTTTTGCACTAAGTCACGTATATTGAGAGCCGTAAAAAAATACAGAAATACAGGGAGAAAAAATCAAAAACAAGAGCGCGGGCAGATGTGGAAATTTTCTTCGCGACGTTTGGCGGTGGACACTCTCCAGCTTAAACGGTCCATCGGAGATGTAAAAACCAAACGGGCTATTCGAGTCAACAATAAATACGAGTCGTTGACGATCGTCGATTTTCTTTAATAATTTTTTTCAACAAGGTGGCGACCAATTTAAACTCGAGCATACAAAATCCATGAAAAAAGTCGTGATCTTTACGTAACTATTAAAAAATTAAGATCGATTTTTAAGAAGTGAGATCGTCAACGACCTTTATATGTTTCTCGTCACATCTCCCGTGAATTTGGTAACTATCCATTGAGTGACTCTCGAGATATCTTGTCCACCGACTTTGACAACAGAGGTTCGAGAAACACGCGTTTAAGGGCAGATGTACACGAGCCGGAAAAAAAGTCATTTTTGTGCATTTTTTCAAGGAAAACTATTTGAAATTTCGGATTGGTGTTTTAATTATCTAAAAGTATACATTCAATAATACATTCAAAAATATGTTTAATTTTCTTTATTGAAAAATATCAAAAATATACAAGGATATTGTATGATCCTTGGAGCGTGGTAAAAAAATCGGTACCCAAAATTTCTCTAAAACCAATAAACCGATTGCCTCGAGGTTTTTTGTGGTTATTCTATTCACCATTATCTAGTACTTATCATAGCCGGATTTGAAAATATCGATTTATGACAAAATGGCGGACGTTTGAACATATACAGTGATTTTTGGGCCAAAAATTAGTTACTATTTTGCCTATAAAACAAAAACTAAGTATCGGAAAGAAAAAATCCTATGACAAGTAGTAGATAATGGTGTATAGGATAACCAAAAAAAACCTCAAGGCAATCGGTTCATTGGTTTTCGAGAAATTTTGGGTACCGATTTTTTTACGACGCTCCAAGGATCATACAATATCCTTGTATATTTTTGATATTTTTCAATAAAGAAAATTAAACATATTTTTGAATGTATATACTTTTAGATAATTAAAACTCCAATCCGAAATTTCAAATAGTTTTTCTTGAAAAAATTCACAAAAATGACCTTTTTTCCGGCTTCTAGGTGTATTTCTCCCGTTAACGCGTTACCCCCACTTGTAGCGCAAAAAAAAGGCCTTTTTCATGAATTTTTTTAAAGAAAACTACAAAACTTTTTTAATCGATCAATATACCATCTTAAAGAACACATCTTGAAGAACTATCAGTAATTTTTTTATTGAAAAATATTACATTGTTTAGTGGCAAATGGCCGTCAATGAAATAATGTTTTTATATACACGGTTTGCGGTGACCAACATTGCGGCCAAGTGGATCATCTGAAAATAAAATGCGGATGGATTTAGTCAAATATAAGTATAAACTAGTTTTTAATCGAAGGATTTTAAAAAATATTCATTTTTCACAAAATGGCGAACAGACAAAGTTAATGGTTCGATTTTAACGAAAAAAAACGGCCGTTTTTTGGCTATCAAACGGCCATTTTTTTTTCGAAAAAAAAAAAAATCGAACGATTAAAGACTACATTTTTATGTATTAAATAAGCCTGCAAAATTTTAAGAAGATCGGTTCATTAGTGTTCGAGTAATCTTGGTCACCGACTTCAGAAATGCCATTTTGAGAAAAACGCGTTTAAAGTTTTAATTTCAGTTCTTCAATTCACGGATTCTTCTCTTTCAACGCTCATATCTCAGTCAATTTTTATCGGATCGACTTGAAATTTTCAGGACATATTCTCAGATACTTATACTTCAAAAAAATGCAATAAAAAAATCGATTTTTTCAAAATCGCAAGTGGGGGTAACCCCTTAAATGTTGAAGTATGGTGCTGCTACCTCTCGCCCGGCCGATTGTTGGAAGCTGTAGCTCGTGCAATTTTAGGGAATCTATCGATGAAATTTTCAGGGAATACAGCTAAAAGGCTATCGAATGAAAATATTTGTGGAAAATGCCATTTTTGGGCCACCTAGGTAGATGTAGCCCGCTAAATGTAGTGCGCAATAATACCAAAGTATTCACAGGCATCGGAAAAAGAACTGGACTGGATCCTGAGAATCTCCGTTCTGGTAGTCTCGCTCATGTCGGCCGGAGTAGCTCTCACCGTGGGAAGCGTTTACTATTTGTCGTGAGTGATCCTCGTTCGTTCATTGCGTTTTCCATTTTCCAAATTTAAGGGGCAACATAACTTCGTGAGGGCGAAATCAAGGGTCATTTTTGACAATTTATTCAAGAAAAACAAAACAATATTTTTAAATTCGTATTTTTCTATACACGTTAGTACAAGTCTTGAAGTAAAAGAAATTTTTTTTAAAGTCACTTTCAAACAAAATGGCGGCGCAGTGGTCGATGAAAGAAAACTCCTTTTTTTCCATAGTCCTCTACGGACGTATTCGCACAGGTCATCATTTTCAAGCTAGAGCAAAAAATGTTTTGTAAGTAGACATAAAAAACTAGTCCAATACGTAGGGGTTTTGCAAAATTTGGATTTTCAAAAAAAAAAATGGCGTTGATATGGAAAAAAGAATTTTTTTTCGTAAAAAAATCGGCCGAATATCGATTATAACATTTTTTTATTTCAACCTATCGAAAAAATTCTACGCACTGGACTAGAAAATGTTGTCAAGAAGCTACAGTTTCAGAAGCTACTTTTTCGTATGAAAAAGTCATTCACTCATCAAATTAATTACACATCTGTTTAGTATGAAGCCATTTTGTTTCAAAAAATTAAAAAAAAAAACTTCTTTTACTTTAAGACTTGTACTAACGAGTATAAAAAGCGGAATTTAAAAATATTGTTTTGCTTTTCTTAAGTAAATTGTCAAAAAAGACCCTAGATTTTGCCCTCACAAAGGTGTATTCCCCCTTAATTACAGAATTCCATGATCAAAGTAACTTGACATGATGGATACGCAGTCTCCATCTGCCTCTCCCCCCCCCTCTCCTCTCTCAATGAAAGCTGACCAAACTTGTGTCCGCAGGTATTTGTGCTCGGATCTGGTCTACGTAATTTTGTTCCCTCAACTACTGGCGGTCATTCATTGGCCGTCTTTGGTCGACACGTACGGCTGTCTGGCCGGATACTTAGTGGCCGTAGTTCTGCGCATTTCCGGTACGATCGTTTCTCGAAACCGAGGAGTTTCTCGACGGTGTAACTTCGTGCAGCGATGAATCAGTCTGATCAGGCAAAAATCCTTTGTTTTCTCATTGCGCGTTGAAGGTGGCGAGCGAGGCCTTGGAATCCCAGCATTCATCCACTTTCCCTATTACGACGTTGAGACGCAAACGCAGAAGTCTCCCTTTCGCACCACCGTGATGATGACGGCGTTGTTCACCCAGCTGTTCGTAAGTTCGGTGACGAGGAACCTCCTCGGCAAGGGCTACTGTCCGCGCTGCTGTGACCCCCTGGGTGTCTATTCGCCGGGTAAATCGAAGGAGCAGTCGGGCGTTTTGCAGAGCAGCTCCGGTGCTGCCCTCATCGACGCAACCCTCAATGTTAGTCCCGGCTTTAACGACTTACACAGAGAGAAATGTATCGTAACTTCAACCATATTTCAATCATATTTTACATTACCCTGAAGGAACAATAATATTTTACAGTCATGGTTACTGCCGAAAATGTAGTCCTGCTTACGATATATTTGCCAGTTGTGTTAACAATGCTCGTACGTTAAGGAAGCTTTCCAGTGTGACAGCCCGAAAAATCGCTGTTTTTCGCGATTTTTTTTTTTAAAGAAAAAATAATCTAATCGGTCGGGTTTTTTTTTGTATATTAATTGGGTATTGAAGAATACAAAACAATTTTTTAAAGATCGATTTATTTATTAATTAATATCTATAAAAATGATGAAACAATTGTTGCAGAAAATGCACTTGGATGTGGTGTCCACGTTGGGGGTCACAATTTTGATCTGAAACAAAAAACACAAAAAGATTATTGATCGGTATATAATTGGCTTTCGTGCTATGGAGGCTTTTTTTTTTTTTTTGCAAAAATGGCGCCGGTTTGAACAAAAAGTATCGATTTTAGCATTTTTTTTGGCAGTTTTTTTTACAAAAAAATAGGAAGATGTCAAAAAAAAAAAAGCTTCCATAGCACGATAAACAATGACGTTAAGAATATTGTGTAAAAAATTCAACTCGATAGCTTTAAAACTCTGCCCTCCAAGTTGGACACCGTTTTGAAAAATGCTGTTTCGAGAAAAACGCGTTCAAAGTTTCGCTGTAGCTGTAGCGCTCCGTTGCCTTCTTCCAAGAAATGCTGTACAGTAACCGAAATAATCTGAATTTCGGCATGAAAATTTCAGGGAATATTCGGAATAGTGTATACTATTCGATAAAGCAAAAAAAAAATCGATTTTTTGAAAATTTCACACTGGAAAGCTCCCTTAACCGCAACCAACAATCTTTCAAGCATACGTTGATTGTCAGTGCTATATAATATAGTAGGTTTTCGTAAAATGGATGATCCCTTACACTGTCAAAGACTAGTGGTTTTCACCATATTCGATGGTATGTCTACTAAATGTATATAATATTTCATAAATTCGAAAAATTTCAATCGAGAGTAGTACCTGTATGATTTTTTATCATGATTTGTCATTCCCTGACCTCCTGAAATGATTCCTATCGAAGAAAATATTTCACCCACATGGAGATTCGAACCTACGACCTACCTGTCTGTATTCAGGCACGCTGCCACTCGCAGCAACCGATGTGGTTAGTCACCGAATTGATGACCACCTAAATCACTTACAATGAGAGCTTCACTCTTGCCATAGAAAAAGTAACAGTGTAACCAGGTCGATACGTATGGCCGTGAATAAGACAGATGTTGCGAAAATCCTGCGGGGGGGCACATACAGAATTTTGGGAGGGCCCGGTTGCCCCTGGCCCCTACCTAGTTACGCCAATGCTCTCAGTGCACGAAAGTCGTCCTTTCTAATGGAAAAGTTGGTTGCCGCAGGAGACGAGTACGTGTCACGGCTCGAGCGGGACTCCGGACGAGGACTCGGTCGATCGTTGCAGCCGCGACAGTGATGACCACTGTCAGGCCATCGAGGAGCACAACGAGATCGGTTTCAGGCTCGTAAACGGTGGTAGCGCCGTTCACAAGGCCAATCGGAGCCTCCAGAATCTCCAAAGTCTTCAAAACACGATACACACACCTGGCCGAACACGGCCCAACGTTCCTCTGACCCCGAGCATTCACGCCGACGGCCAGATCCTCGGGGTGAGAAATCTGCAGAACTCCGTAGGGCCGTTTGCCGTGTCCGGGGAACCAAACGCCGCGCACGCGCCCCTGTGGGTCGTCAACCCAACGGCGAACCCCGGGAACGCTTCCCTCGTTGGAACTCCGTCCTACGGGAAGCTGGCGAACTTCGACAAGATCCGGGAACCCGACAGGTGCGGTGATCGAACCTCGCTGGAGTTGAACCTCAATACTCAGGAAGTTCCGGGCTTCGTAAAGAAGAGCGTCATGGGGGTGAAGCTGATCGGCATGGAGGGAGGCGCTCTTAGGCGACCATCGCTGCAGGTAACTAATGAAAATTTCCCTACGAACGCCGACGCTTGCCCCCTTGCTCGATTACCGCTACGAATGGAGCGAACGCGTTGCAGGGAACCTTCTCACCGACGCCCTCGGTGGAGCTGGTGAACATCCTGGACAGACGGCAAAGCGGAGGTTCCTACGGGCCCAGCTCTTTGTCCCCGGTGCCGGGGGTCGAGGCCTGCAAGACCCACGGAACGGCCATCGGTGGCCAGGCTGGCAATGAAAATTGCAGGATCAAACGCGGCATCGTCAGGCATCACAGGTCAGTTCTGCCTCCATCAATGTCTTCACCCACAGGAATCACTGATTCCGTGAAAAAGCCCGTAAAATTCGAACTTTCTAACTACAGAACTGTACAGTAACCTCAACCATATTTCAACCATATTTTATATTACCCTGAGGGGACAATAATATTTTATAGTCATGGCTACTGCCGAAAATATCGTACTGCTCATGATATTTCAGCAGTTGTGTTAAGTATGATCATATGTCAACCGCAACCAACAATCTTTTAAGCATACGTTGTTTGTCAATGCTCTGTAATACAGGGTGGATCAATAACTATTAGCACCTTGGGTATCTTCGAAACTGTAAGGTTCACAGAAATATTTGCCGAAATGAAATTGTACAGTACGAAAGGGGCCATCGATAGCGATAATAGTTTTTTTGCAGGTGGAGGTACCCTGTATAGTAGGTTTTCATAAAATGGATGATTCCTTACACTATCAAACGATAGTGATTTTTACCATATTGAATGGTATGTCTACTAAATGTATATGATGTGTCATAAATTCGAAAATTTTCAATTGAGAATACTACCTGTATGATTGTTTATTATGATTTGTTATTTCCTGACCTCCTGAAATGATTTCTATCGAAGAAAATAATTCACCTACATGGAGATTCGAACCTACGACCTACCTATCTATATTCAGGCACGCTGCCATTATGCTACCGGGTACTTATGGTATTCCGATCGTAGATTTGGCATAACAGATAAAAGTAACGCCAGCTGCATTACCGAATAGCTGCTACCTCTGATATGGGTGGAATTTTGCACGGATTGCTTTTTTGAAAATATATGTCACTGCTTAAATGGATTTTTAGCGCGGCCTGATAGTTTTCGAAATATTGGATTCTAAAAACTGATAAATGAATGCGCTAATATCGATCATAGCATGCCACCGCTGTCTCTACTTTATTGACGAATCACTTACGTCTTCACTATACGATTACCATAATGTTGTTCGTATAGTCACTTTTCGTAAGACCTTGTAACAGATTATACTCAACGAGTGTTGATGTCAACCGCATTAATAGTACAAACTTGCACCGAGAAACATGTCCATAGTATTTATAATATAAAAAAAAACGACTATGGTAAAAATGGGCATAGTAAAATTCACATAGCTTATTGCTACCGCAATCATAATATGGTTAACACAACTGTAAACGTCTATCTAATCATGCCGTTTTGGCAGTGTGTTTTTTAAGTCCAGTATCCCTGAAATAACTATTAACTACTGTGAAATACTTGACAATATCGATATTGTTAATTCAGTTAATATTTGTACAATAGTTCTAACTTTCTCTTTCCAAATTCTAACTTTCCGCCTGCCCAGCTTCAACGAAACTGGTGACCGAGCTCTTACGACCCTGGCGAGGCAACCGAATTATCCCTCGATGCCCCTTCGCTCGGACGACTGCCGATTGACCCTGATGAAGAAGGACAAGAAATCCAACGACGCGATAGCTCGCCATTCCTCGGTGGCCGACGAAAAAGGCCTCTGCGGCCGCGGCCTCGTTCTCAGCCCTACCTACAGCATGTACGGGTCGACCGTCAAAAGCGGCAACTACTTCGTTGCCGATGACGAGGCTGTGAGCCGATTTTGAATAACGCGCACTCGCGATCCTGCCAATTGCGAGACTCAAATTACAAACGTAAAAAAAATGAACTCAACACCCGATATCGTCCATTGTGAGAAAATCATATTCAGCCTTCGACGAAATGGACTCTCCGTCTGTTTCATTGCTCAATTCGTAGATTTTAGCCTCGGATGTCCATTATTTGTTGTTTTTTTTTTTTTCGTTCCTCCGATGTGTCATTGGAGCTATTGAAAGCTCCGTACATGTGGCGAGTGGGAAAAAAGTCGTCATCCTCGGAACAAGGGACATCACTTGAGTGCCCACCTCCGATTTTGTTGAAACTCATATATGTGATGAAGCATCGAAAACTATTGGATAGGTATTTTTCTTATCTGCGGAATAACGTTTTTGAGGGGGAACACGACCCCTCAATGAAAGGCGTGTCACCCCTGGACTACATTTTTTTGTCAATTATCCTATAATGGATTTTTTGTCGCTCTGGGGTCGTGGGGTGGTAATTAATTTTATGAGTGAACCACTTTTTCGTACGAAAAGAAAATTGTTAAATTCGCACATGATTTTATAGCCGTTGCTGTGGCCTAAGGCCTTAATCACGTGAGGTTTTTTAGGCCACTTTTTGAGTCCCCCTCCCGCATGGCGATGTGTGGTGAGGTTCTAGGGTACCCCCACCCCCCCCCCCCTCCTGCAATATCGCGCGTATATTTTTTTTTTAAGGATGTTGAGTGCCAAATCGCAAATGATAATAAAATTCTCAAAATTTGGTACATTCTTGTATGAAATATTTCGGAGGTCGTGTAAAAATTTCACGACAATTAGGAAGCTCGTTATTGAACAATTAACATTCACAAATTAAATGTTGTCTTATAGAAACTGATGTAACTTTGCAATAAGTTTTTTTATTGATCTCTCAATTTTGTAATATCTGCAATATACTGAAAGCAACGGAAACAAAGCGAAGTTTATTGATAGTTTTTTTTAATTTCTTTTAAAAATTGTTCTTAACAAAAGGTTAATTTTTTAATAACGAGCTTCCTAATCGTCGTGAAAGTTTGACACGACCTCTTAAATACTTCATACAAAAACATACCAAATGTTCCGAATTTTCTTATCATTTTTTATTTAAGGGAGCTTTCCAGTGTGACAGCCCGAAAAATCGCTGTTTTTCGCGATTTTTTTTTTTAAAGAAAAAATAATCTAATCGGTCTGGTTTTTTTTTGTATATTAATTGGGTATTGAAGAATACAAAACAATTTTTTAAAGATCGATTTATTTATTAATTAATATCTATAAAAATGATGAAACAATTGTTGCAGAAAATGCACTTGGATGTGGTGTCCACGTTGGGGGTCACAATTTTGATCTGAAACAAAAAACACAAAAAGATTATTGATCGGTATATAATTGGCTTTCGTGCTATGGAGGCTTTTTTTTTTTTTTTTTTTTTGCAAAAATGGCGCCGGTTTGAACAAAAAGTATCGATTTTAGCATTTTTTTTGGCAGTTTTTTTTACAAAAAAATAGGAAGATGTCAAAAAAAAAACAAAGCTTCCATAGCACGATAAACAATAACGTTAAGAATATTGTGTAAAAAATTCAACTCGATAGCTTTAAAACTCTGCCCTCCAAGTTGGACACCGTTTTGAAAAATGCTGTTTCGAGAAAAACGCGTTCAAAGTTTCGCTGTAGCTGTAGCGCTCCGTTGCCTTCTTCCAAGAAATGCTGTACAGTAACCGAAATAATCTGAATTTCGGCATGAAAATTTCAGGGAATATTCGGAAGAGTGTATACTATTCGATAAAGCAAAAAAAAAAAATCGATTTTTTGAAAATTTCACACTGGAAAGCTCCCTTAAACCCCTAAGGAAGTTGAAGTTATGATGATAAAATTCGGAAAATTTGGTATGTTTTTACATGAAGTATTCAGGAGGTCGTGTAAAAATTTCATGACGATTAAGAAGCTAGTTATTGAACAATTAACATTAACATGTTTCATAGGGATTCAACATCCTTAAGAAATGTCAGTCACAAGCCGTAGAGAGTACGGTATTTTATTGTGAAAAACGAAGTAATATATGTTTTTAGTATATTTAAATGGCATGGTCCGTGCAGTTACCAAAAAAAAATACACGTAATATTTACCGGTGCGATGGTCCAGTGGTTAGCGTGCTTGCCACTAAACCTGCGGACCGGGAGGTCCCGGGTTCGAATCCCCGTCGCACACATTTCATCGTGAAATGTTTTTCTTCGGCATTTCGCGGCGAAATAAGACTAGTTCGACGACTGGGGGGGGGGGGGGGACGAACTTGATGACCAGCTGTTATTGTGTGGTACAGTTTTTCGGCAGTTTCCCTATACCCATGACAGAAACGTCATGGTGAATATGATACAGAAGGGGAAGCCGGCTGCGGCCGCAACGAGTGGGGGGGGGGGGATAGGAACAAAAAACGTGTAGAAAAAGAAACAGTGGATGAACGAAACAGTCACAGTGGAGGGAAATAATAGGTAACAAACGCGAACAGCGTGTACCTCAGGAAAAAACGAATAAAAAAATATACGTGATATGTCACAACACCCCTACACCCCTACACCCCAGTGTGGTCAATCGTGTTATTATTCAACCCCCCCCCCCCTTCTCGAGCCTCACGTGATTAATGGACCACCCCTTTCCCTTTGCACTAGAAGAATTTTGGTGTTTGTTTCATTCAGATCGGTGGACTGCTTGTGGGTAAAATTGCAAAACCACCCCGCGACACGCCTTTCTTGGAAGGGTAGTTTCATCCCTTAAAGGATTTTTTCCGCAGATAAATAAATACGTGTATAATTATTTTCAATGCTTTATCACGTATATGAGATTTAAAAAAACAACCACATTGAAGATGCTAAAGACATCCATTTCCAGTAATAATAGTGCAAAGAGTTATAAGTAAATTGTTGAAAAAAAAAATTTCAACAAATGTCCGGTGAACTACTTTTTTATATCATAAAATGAATGCATAGATTTTTCTGAATAGGTATGAATTTTTTAAATATTTTTTGCTGTTTTTATTTTAATTTTTTCAATTAAAAATAAACGATGAAGAAGCACACATTTTCGATATGTTTTCGGAGCAATGTTCCATATTAGATCCAACAAGTGTTCGGGGTATTGAACGAACAGAACAGTTTTTGAAAAATTCCAAAAACGAGATTTTCGAAATGGAGAGAAAATTCCCTAAAAACTTCATACGTATTCAGAAAAATATTATAATTCATTGGATGTCACAGAAAATCAACATTACCGGAGATTTTTTGAACAAATTTTTGTTTAAACAATTTATTTGTAAATTTTTGGCATTCTTATTATTCAAAACCAATGTTCTTAGCATCTTCAATACGGTTGATTTTCCTCAGGTTTTAACGTTATCGCGAAGTACTCAAATTTCTCACCGAAACGCACTTTTGGTAGGGAATGTACGGCAATAGGGTGGTTCAGAAAAAAATTCTTTTTTTTTCACGCTACCCAACGGAAAATGTTTCTGCGTTATGAAAAAGTAATCCATACAAAATTTGAGAGGTCTAAACATTTTTTCGGGTAATGCTCAAACGACTTTTAATCTTTTTTTCTTCGATTCTTCGTCAATTTTTTTTCTTCGTTTGTTTTCTTACTCCAAAACAACATATGGCTAAAAAAAAACACGCATAATTGTTAGACGTTCAGTGATGTGAACACCGTATTCTTGCTCATCAAGTGGTTGATATAATTTTCACAACCGAAATACATATATTGATTCTTAATCTGCAAAAACAAATTGTTTATGGTAAAAAAAAAATATTTATATAAAAATTGTGTATTGTTACAGAAAAAATTAATCCAAGACTCACATTGCATCACACTTACGTTTTTTGCATCGAGATAAAAAAAAATTAATACTCCGATAATCATGAAAAAAAAAACATGTAAAAGGCGTTTGAGCACTAACTAAAAAATTGTTTAGAACCCTCAAACTTTGCAAAACATTATTTTTCTTAACATTCTTTAATTTTCCGTTGGGAAAAAAAATCGATGTTGTTTTAACCACCCTAACGATGTTCGTTGTCGGATACGAAACGCGCATTGGGTTGTAAGAAGACGGTACCTACGAAATACTCTTGCTACACTAGAAATACACGCACATCTCTCGTACGAGTAGACGCTGAGAGACAAAGTAGAATCTAAGGAAAATATATTCGTAAGGAGGACAGATTTTTTTTTTGTACTCACGTCGGCACTGCGGCGCTCGTGAAAAAAAAACACAACAATTTTCCAACCGGAGACGACCGCATCGATGAATGAATTCTCATGAAAAATCACGATGCTTCGTTTTTCGTTGCAGTGATTGCAACACGAATTCTGCCGTTCGTAGCTTTTGTACGATTTGAAAAAAAAAAACGTTTTTTGGCGTTCAATCGATCGGGACGTCGCGTTCGTCGTTTCGCTCGTTCACTTGGAACGATAGCGGAACTTCCGGGGGGAAAAACGTTCAAATTCATGATAATCCGAGTAAGATACGATACTATTTTTGCACCGATAGCTCGTTAGCGATAAAAAGAAATGTATACCGTAAAGAGATAATAGTGGACGATCGGATCCGGTGGAAATACGTGCTATCGCTGTCGTCAGAATTGCAACGACCGCGGAATAATCCATGGGTGCGGTTTTAAGGGGTTAGGCCACAGTAACAGGTATAAAATCATGTGCGAATTTAACATTTTTTTTCCGTATGAAAATGTCATTCACTCATGAAGTTAAGGATGTTGAGTCCCAAATCGCAAATGATGATAAAATTCTGAAAATTTGGTATGTTTTTCTATGAAGTATTTCAGAGGTCGTATTAAAATTTCACGACAATTAGGAAGCTCGTTATTGAACAATTAACATTCACAAATTCAATGTTGTTTTACGGAAACTGATGTAACTTTGCAATAAGTTTTTTTTTTGACCTCTCAATTTTATAATATCTACAATATACTGAAAGCAACGGAAACAAAACGAAGTTTATTGATAAATTTTTTTTTATTTCTTTTAAAAATTGTTCTTAACAAAATGTTAATTTTTTAATAACGAGCTTCCTAATCGTCGTGAAATTTTAACACGACCTCTTAAATAATTCATACAAAAACGTACGAAATTTTCAGAATTTTATTATCTATTGCGATTTGGGACTCAACATCCTTAATTACACATCTATTTAGTATGAAGATCAGGCTATCAGAATTTTTTTCCTGCCATTTTGGGCACTTTTTGTCGAATTCTCTCTGCCAAGGAAGGGGTTAAAGTTCTCTCTACTCCCTACGTCATACGCTCAAAGTCGGTGAAAAAAAATGTTCTTGCTACAAATCGAATAGTAACTTACGACATAATATGAATTCTCATTAAATAAATTCTTATGAGGATAAAGCACCGTTTTAGCGAAAAAAAAGAAAATCGATTTTTTTTAAATTCTACTGTGGCCTTACCCCTTAATTGTATAGGCGCGATCGATCGCTGCCCAACGATGTACACGCGCACGTGGAAAAATCACGCGAATGAAAATTCGTCGATCGTTCGCGCCACACTTGGGTTGACGCGGACTTTGGCTGCGCGCTGAAGAAAAACTGTAATCAACTATTTTCGTAGGTTTGTCAGTTTTCCCGAAGAGACTACGTTTCAGGACGATTTCACGGGCGATGAAACTTTTTTACCTCGTGAAAAATTATTGGACATTCGACAGTAGGTGGACCTCACTTTCAGGTCGCATATTCATTTTAGGGGATGAAGCGTAAATGGGGACTGCACCCCTCCTTGAGATCGAAAAACGTGAGAAATTCACTGAAACGAAAAAAGTCCTGAATAAAACGACCAATTTTTACGTCACGACTGGATTTTTGTACGGTTTTCGAAAAGCCGGAAAAGTAGAATCGCAGCATCGCAAAACAGATCGTCGACGAAGGAATTCTACAGTCGGGATAAAAGTGCCAACCAGCGTGGATGCGTAATTTTTTTTTTTTCAACAATCACGCGGGTTTATTTCTTTTCGCGGGCAAAGGCGAATTGATTGCGCTCCATCTACTATAGAGTTATTTCGATTTTATTTTTAACGCGTTACCCCCACTTGTAGCGCAAAAAAGGCCTTTTTCATGAATTTTTTTAAAGAAAACTACAAAACTTTTTTAATCGATCGATATACCATCTTAAAGAACACATCTTGAAGAACTTTCAGTAATTTTTTTGTTGAAAAATATTACATTGTTTAGTGGCAAATGGCCGTGAATGAAATAATGTTTTTATATACATGGTTTGCGGTGACCAACATTGCGGCGAAGTGGATCATCTGAAAAAAAAAATGCGGATGGATTTAGTCAAATATAAGTATAAACTAGTCTTTAATCGAAGGATTTTAAAAAATATTCATTTTTCACAAAATGGCGGACAGTCAAAGTTAATGGTTCGATTTTAACGAAAAAAAAACGGCCGTTTTTTGGCTATAAAACGGCCATTTTTTTTCGAAAAAAAAATCGAACGATTAAAGACTACATTTTTATGTATTAAATAAGCCTGCAGAATTGCAAGAAGATCGGTTCATTAGTGTTCTAATAATCTTGGTCACCGACTTCAGAAATGCCATTTTGAGAAAAACGCGTTCAAAGTTTCAATTTCAGTTCCTCAACTCACGGATTCTTCTCTTTCAACGCTCATTTCTCAGTCAATTTTGTTCGGATCGACTTGAAATTTTCAGGACATATTCTCAGATACTTATACTTCAAAAAAATGCAATTAAAAAAAACGATTTTTTCAAAATCGCAAGTGGAGGTAACCCCTTAACGATACATCTGTGACCTGTGCCAGTATTATTAGCTCGTAACCGAGGAACGGTGGAAAATGTCATCTGATGATGATCTTCCCCGCATCCTCGAAAAGAAGGCCGGAGCCTCGTCTCTAAACTAAGATTGTCACTTTAATCTAGACGTAATCGTAGACAGTATTTTCGACAAACGAACATCACTTTGGTGTTCACCTACGATTTTTGTCAAACCGTTACGAGCGTATCTTTTTTAATCCGCCGCAAAACTGTTTTAAGGGACACAAACGGAAACGAAAATTCATTTATTGCAAAATGATCGGAGCTTCGATATGGATAAATTGAAGAAAAAAAACTAAAGTTAAGGGATTATTAAGGGATGAGGGGGAAAACGAAAGTTAAGGGATGAAGGGATGATAAAAATACCCCTTCATTTTTCCGTCTTCGACCCCTTATTCGTAGGGGGTGCATTATATCGACCTGACGGGTAACTCTTTGAAGGGGGGACGAAATCAAAGGTTACGCATTTTTTCCGGATAGCAAGCTTAACGTAAACCACATTCCATACATTTTTGATGATTTTTAATGAAAATTAAGGGTTTGGGGGAAATGGAATGGTGAATTCGTGTTCAGGGGATAAAGATACGCCTATATAGAATTGAAAAGAAAAATTAAAGGTCCAACGCTTTTATCCCATCCTGCCGAAAATAAGTTGCTTCACTGAATCGACGATAATTCATTTTCGGTATGAATTAGGAACTCTGCTTTGGGCGCATTCTCTTCGTTATCGTTTTATTTTCAAAATGCCGCTTGATAGATCGAGCTCCGATAGTTTTTCGATTTTTGGCAGAATTTCAAAGATCAATCCTCACCAATTTTTCCATCCCCTTTGCCTCTATTTTTTCATACCCTTTTCCTCTATTTTGACCATTTTTCAAGTACACTTCACGCGAAAACTGTTGACATGTTGGCGCAAATCTGACGGTATTATCTTAGTCTCCCAAAGCCTTTTCGAAAATTTACCTTCAAATCTCCGTGGCCCAATTAAGCGTGGCTCTACTACTTGAAATTTTGGGATTCGGACGAATTAAATGTGGCCGAGTCGAAAAAAAAAAATTCGGTTTTTTTTCATTCTATGGGAGTCTACCCGATGGAAAATTTACCGCCGATCATGAATATCACGGGGTTAATGTCCAACGCTTAAAGCTACGCCGGGAAAATGCAAAAAACGGTTTTCTACGAACTTTTGATGATTTCGAATGAAAATTGCGGATTTTGGGGAAAAAAGAACGATGAATTCGTAATCAGGGGGTAAAAATACATCGGTACAAGCTTGTAAAAAAAGCTCGAAAGATCAATTTGTTTCGCATCACGGCCGGAAAAAAATGTCTTTACTTCAGTGAAAGGGAAAATTTCTGTTTGCACTTATTCTTTTCGTAACCGTTTGCTATAAAAGAATGCCGTTCAAGTCATAACGCCAAACTCATTTTTCGAATTTTGGTAGACCTTAAAAGCCGAATCACAGATTTTCACGATGTTTTCCATACACTAAACAGCAATTTATAGTTTGTAGAAATATTTCGAATCATCATGCACATAAATACAGAAAAAAAAACAACTACGATAAGAAACTTTAAGTGAGGGGTGGTTTACTCCCTTAAGCTTGCTAACCAGCAAAACCGCAAAAATACGTTAACTTGAATTATAACCGCCCTTTCAAAGTGTTACCCATTTCATTCAATTTAAAGCATTCTTTTTAAATATGGTGTATGAGAAAGAAAGAAAAAAAGGCTGGTTCACCCCCTAATTTTCACCCCTAAATTTTCCGATCGTTTTGCATGGAAAGCATTGTCGTTTTTGTTTGACTAAAGTCGGTGGACCCCAGGTGAAACTGGAACGTCAGCCCTTGACGTGCTTCGCTCCAAGGGTGGTTTCAGCCCTCGAAACCGTTTTTCCGGCGATAAAAAAAAATACGTATCTACTAGTTTCTGATGCTCTTCCATATGCATGAGTTTTAACAAAACCGAAGTTGGACACTAGAGTGATGTGCCTTGTGAGTGTGCATGATAATCCGGAGTGACGGACGTGAAGGCAATGTCGAAAATTGAAAACCGATTTGAATGGAGACCCGTAAAGCTTGAAATTCTATCAGGTCGAATATATTCCGTATTAAATTACCAATTTCACGTAATTACGTGAAGTTGGTAATTTGAAAATGCAAGTACGTCCATTTCACGCATAATCAAAGAAACAAAACGCCGATACTTGCGGCGAATGAACATGGTGCTCTGGAGAAAAAAGGGAAAATGCATTCGGGGGAAAGAATCTCTGTCCGAGTGTGCTGGAATCTTATAGTTTTTTTGGAAAAACCCCGTGAGTGTAAATATAATTATAACTCGAGGCCGAGAAAGCGCCTCGATCGCTTTCTCGATAAACATAAAATAGTTCATAAGGTTATTCATAGACGCGATGTAATCAATTTTTATTTTTCATTTACGACACAATCATCGATATTGTGTTATGTGAATTACGTGCCAAAGTATAGGATTATCAACGGACAACATACCGTATAATAATTAGTTCGCGTAAGTTCGAGTAGAGGAGATCTCTGATAACAATATAATCGAGCCAATGTGTATCGGTAATAATTGATCGATTATTCATTCATTGGCAACCGATCAAGGAATTTTACCTTAGATTCACCTCCAAAATTCAATTGTTCAACGTTACTTTGCAATTCAACGTTCAACGTTCAATGTTCCTGTGGTTGGACAATTCATTTTTTATCTCCCGATGCAACGTTGGATGTCATTTTAGCCTTCGACCATCAGAGCCACTAAAAGGTTACGAGTCTATATAGGGCTGCAATGATGCCGAATTGAGTTGCTGTTTCATTTCATCGAAGCTACTTCAACGTGGAGACAGCAGATGTAGGCTCTTGAAATTTTTGACAGACAATCCCTGGGCCACGTGCATGTATATGTGAATAATGTATCATAAACAATAACAAACAATCATTCTCGCATCGTCGTTTCTTCTTTCTTAAGCCCCGAATTATATATATATATATATATATATATCGTATATTTGCAATAAATTGCTCGCAAGTGCACGACCTTCGTACTTCGATTAACGGTTTATGTTTATTTCTTACAGTCGAAAACAACTCATTTCGGGTTTTTTTTTGTAGAAAATCATGATAATAAATGTCTACAAAAATAAGGTATTTAAAAAAATATCGTCTGAAAAGGATTCTACAATTTTTTGTGCATAAATATTTTGTAATAATTGACTAGCTTTCCGCCCGCGGGTTCGCTCGCGTAGACTTGTGTCGAATGCTCCTTAAGGGGGGGAATACATATAAACGGTCAAAAATGACGAAAAATTTCGGGATTGTTGTCGGAAGATTTACATGAAACTTAGTATTAAGGCTCTTCAACACAATTCTACGTGTTTCTTGATGAAACATTTCAACAGCACATTTCATTGAGGGGAGAAATACATATAAATGGTCGAAAATGACGAAAATTTTCAGGATTGACGACGGAAGATTTACATGAAACTTAGTATTAAGGCTCTTCAACACAATTATACGTGTTTCTTGATGAAACATTTCAATAGCACGTTTCATTGAGGGGAGAAATACATATAAATGGTCGAAAATGACGAAAATTTTCGGGATTGACGTCGGAAGATTTACACGAAACTTAGTATTAAGGCTCTTCAACACAATTATACGTGTTTCTTGATGAAACATTTCAATAGCTCGTTTCATTGAGGGGAGAAATACATATAAATGGTCGAAAAAGACGAAAATTTTCGGGATTTTTTTCCAACGCATCTACTGGACCAACGGTTTTCAAATTTGTAGGGTATTTTATGGTATATTAGAAGACATGAAAAACATTTTTTTCAATCGACAATAAGTTTTCATCAGCAGCCTGCAGCCAATTGTCACTGAACAAATTTTCGAAATTTGCGGCAGCGATAAAAAACAAACTATTTATCCGATTCATTTCAACCAACGGTTTTTGGACACACAATTGCAAACCCTCGTCGATAAACCTCCACATTCATCAAAACATTTAATTGAACAATCATTTTTTGCATAAAAAATACGAAAACTTTCGGTGAAAATTCGATCTTTTTTTTCTGAATGCCGCCATTATTATAACATTCAACTTTTTCAACTTCTTTTTGTTTATCGACAGGGTACTTTCATATAAAATGTAATGGTTTTTTGAATTTTGTTTCAAATTTTTTTAAAACTACAGCTGCCGCATTTTGACATCGCGGAGAAAATTCGTTCCGCAACAATTGGCTGCAGGCTGCTGATGAACACTTATTGGCGATTAAAAAAAATGTTTTCCATGTCTTCGAACGTACAATAAAATACCCTACTAATTTCAAAACGATTGATCCAGTAGTAGCGTTGGAAAAAAATCCCGAAATTTTTCGTCGGTTTCGACCATTTATACGGATTTCCCCCCTTAATGAAATGCGCTGCTGAAAAGTTTCATCAAGGAACACATACAATTGTGTTGAAGAGCCTTAATACCAAGTTTCACGTAAATCGTCCGACTAGACTTTTTTAAATTTTACATAGAAACTTTGCCACCCTCTTTCTCCCCCTAGGTGTTGATTTTCTGAAAACGCTGAAAAACGTGTTTCATTAATTGTGTCAAGAAGCACGAATACCAATTTTCAAGTAAGTGGGACCAGATTTTTTTTAATTTCCATCCAATGTTTACCACCCCTCTCCCCTTAAGTGTTGAACTTCGAAAAATCCCTTCTTATTGTTAGCGGGTGCTTACGTCACAATCAATTATTATACCCAACGATAAAGTGGAAATAAAAATTTTGCGCAAATTTAGTAGATTCGGACATTTATACATTTTCTCTAAAAAGTCACGGCTACGAAAATTCTTCTGATAGTCACATTTGTCGAAGTTTTGTCATAAATGTTTTCTTTCAATATTCGGTGACCCCTTTTTTTTTATTGTCGTTACGAAATTGTCAGATTTTTCACACGCGTGAGCAATTTAAGGCGTGTGTTATTTAATGTACAAATGACTAAATAAAAATATGCCCAGCGTGTAATAACCATAAAGCGCCGTATAAATGAGACGATTTTTACAGTCGTAACTTTTCGTTAAAAGTTCGGTAACTTGGCTTGAAATTTGACCAGTGTACTGGGATCCATTTTTACTCGATTATAGACGAAAATCAGTTAAGGCCTTAGGCCACAGTAACGGGTATAAAATCATGTGCGAAAACAATTTTTTTTTCGTATGAGAAAGTGATTCACTCATAAAATTAATTACACATCTATTTAGTATAAATATCAAGCTGTTAGAAAATATATATTTTTTTTTCGATGTACAAAATGGCCGAATACTAATATTTTCTTTTATTATCTTTTTTTAGGCGCTCCGCGGCGTGACATTTAGCATCCACAATTTTTTACCTAGAACAAAAAACAAAAATTCTCGTCAATCTACATTAGAATACCTCGAGAAGTACGTACGGAATTAAGAAAATATTGTTTTATTCAAAAGTTGTAGGTGTTTGAACTTAAGAAATGAATATTCAGTGAGAAATTTCGTTATACCTGCTCATGAACAGCTCATAAAATGAAAAGTTTTCGATTAATCAGAAATTCCGTACGTACTTCTCTGCGATACACAATTAGGAATATGACTTTTAAATTTGAAGTCAATCGAGTGAAAATTCTTGAAGTTATTTGTCACGCCAATTGAAAAAAAAGCTGTTTCGAGAAGTTACTAGTCGGCCATTTTGTACATCGAAAAAAAAATATATATATTTTCTAACAGCTCGATATTCATACTAAATAGACGTATGCCAGGTGTAGAAGTATGAAACCGAAATTTCTCTATAGGTGGTGCTAGCCATCAGTTTAGGGACCGTACAACCGCTTCTGCAGCGCCATCTTCTCCCTCTAACAGCTGACGAAGATTTTTAACACACAACACCCAAGTTCCCTACACCGGTATATTTTTCTATAACCTTAAACATGTCGAGTTTTGTGCCTAGGGACTACGATTTGCGGACAGCATTGGTTTTCTGTTATGATTTGAAGAAAACTGCTGCAGAATCGCATCGAATGCTTGTCGAAGCTTACGGCCAACATGCTTTTGGTAAAACAGTGTTTCGAGTGGTTAAAAAAAATGCCTAAGTGGTGATTTTGACGTGAAAAACGCAGAGCGTGGGAAACCACCGGAAAAGTTCGCAGACAACGTATTGCAAACCTTATTGGATGAAGATGATACTCAAAGTCAACAAGAACTCGTGGTTCAATTGAATATGACGCAGAAAGCCGTCTCCATTCGTGTTTATCATTTTCCAACAGACGTGTAATTTTTACGAAAAAAATCCGGCTTCATACTTCTACACCTGGTAGTTAATTTTATGAGTGAACCACTTTTTCATACGAAAAAAATGGTTAAATTCGCACATGATTTGATACCCGTTACTGTGGCCCAAGGCCTTCATTGTTAAATATTCGGGTTCGTGAAAAGTACGCCTTAAAACACTGCGTCGACTTAAAATAATTACGATCCGTGTTTTTCTCGTACTCCGTTTCTTCATTACATTTGAAGCGTCGATGTTTCGGGTGAAATATCTCAATAAAAATGCCACGCGAAGTGTTTTAATACTGTAAAATATGATTTTATTCGTAAGATATACACTTATACAAAAAATTAACGTTGGCCGCATAGTGGGCTCGTAACTATGCTGCACTCGACCCTACGAGTCCAAAAATTCTTACAATTGTCTCGCACGCAATCCCATGTGTGATGAAGCTGATTCCCTAACCTGCAATTGTAATTCGACAAACACCCGAGTTCCGCGACTTTCGTTTGCTCCACGGAACAAAATCGTTTTCTAAACCGGAAGAGTTCAAGCTGTAATTAATACAATGAAGATTTCGATCTTCGTACCTAGAATCGGAAAACGCGACTGGCTCTTCCCTTATTTTGGAACTTTGACGCGAAACAAACATCATACTTGTGACAATGAATAAGTATACGAAGACTGTGATTGATGACCCTACGTAAAAATAAATGAAAGTATACGACACAGGTGTACGTTAACTATGACGAATGTATTGGGTAGCGCAACATCGCAATTGGCCCCGTTTTAGAAATAACTTTTTTCCCTTTTCTTTTACAGGCTATCCGCTTTGGTTTGCTAGTTGTTTCGATTTAGTGATTAAAGAAAAAACGATTTCATGTCTACCGGTTCGAAAGTTCGATGCGCGCAACGCAAATGGAATTTGCACTTTTCTCTCGGCACCCCCGTGATAGAACGATCGAGTAGGAAACGCGCCGATCAAAGGTGCAGGGTCATTCGATTCGGCCACGAAATTTGTTCGTTAACAAGGATTATATACTATATGACACGCATTAAAAGAAGCATTTACATTCGATATAATCGAACCTATATCTTTGTACAATCATATGGATAACGAGTTCAAAAGATGATAATATTCCGTATCATCGTCGCGCTCGTATCTCGAAGAATCAAAGCACTTTGATTTTCGCGACAGTTGTTTACGGCGGCGTAACACGAAGACTGCGATGGAAATAATCTATTCGATAACAATCTTATACTAAACGGTTTTGCGTTGGACCGAGCAAAAAAAGTCAGCCCCAAGTCCAGAGATTCGGTTTGTCGAAGGCTTCAATGATCACTGGCCCGAATTATTTCCGCGATGGCTCAGCGAACGTTCCGTGCAATTCGATTGCTGCAGACTGGAACGATCAACTTCGAAAGCCCATTCTATCTCCCTTTGGCTTGCCGGGTGTTCGAATGTTTTGTGGAGACCATCAACAATTGTTGCCGTAGGTATTGCGATCGTTGGACGACGATACACGGCATTGTTCCAGATGATGTCTGAGTGTTAGAAAGTTGGAGAAGACTCGTCGGCACGATGGACAAGCGTGGGTGTGAATGGTATCGACGTGCTCGCGATATTTTTCCTCGCAGTCGAAGAGAGCAGTCGTGTTCGGGCATTGGGTGCAGTGATAGCTCTTTTGTGCGATATTGTCGAGGCCTAGTAAGCTAAAGTCCGTCACACCGTGAACGAGTATCACGTGATTTCTCAATGGCGGATAATTCTTGTAGAGCGCGGACTTGCATATCATACAACGAAGAACAATTTGTCCGGAGTAATTGTTGTTGGTGTTGGGATTGTTGGAGTTGATGGGAGTTTGCCGAAGAACGGATCGATTGTTGCTCTCGGCGAAGGTGGTGAGGGTGCGAGAATCGTTGGATCCGCTCACCGGGGTCACGAGTACAGGTCCTTGGGGTGTATCCTTGACGGTCCAATTGTTCAAGACGACGGAATTGCTCGGATCGGTCGTTTTGGGTGGCACTTGCTGGTTCGTTTCGTTCCTCATCTCGATGGGCGCGAGGCTGGGAATGTTGACGGTGGTAGCGGCGATCATGGCGACAGGCGAGGGTTCCATCGAATTTCTCGCCACACCGTGGGTATTCTTCCAGCCGGTGTAATGCTTGGTCACGTGATAGTTGAAAGCATCAATGTTGTCGCATTCGAAGCTATGGCATACGTTGCAGCGGAACTTGTTGCGTTTGGCAGGCTGATAGGTGAGCGGTGAGCTGTTGAGGCAAAAGCCAGGAAGATAATTGCTGGAAGCAGTACGCTGATTAGCCACGGTGGATGCAGCTTTGGCCGATTGGCTCGAGGGCAGAACAACCATGGGAGGTAGAACGTGATAGCCTACGGCAGCTGTGCGATTTTCCGCGAGTCGTTGGCTCGTGTCCGGCACTTGGCACGTACTGACGGACGATACGAGCAGCTGCTGGCCACTGGAGTTATCCTGAATCTGACTCGAGATAGTGCCGATCATGGTGTTGATCGCTTCGGCGTTTGGGAGGCCGATCAGGGTGGCCTGGCTGCTCGGCGCCATCGGCGTGCCGTAGCCGGGCTGCGCGGTCACCGTACAAGGGGCTGGAGCCACGGGTGCGTTTTGGTTCCCAACGAGGACCCAAGAGCCCAGAGGATCCTCGGCCACGGCCATATCGGGCAATCGACTCGTCGGTGGATTTCGTTGGCCGACTAGCGAACTCAATACTCGTTGCGGACCGTAAGGCCGTGCTTGGTCCGGTGCACTCGTCCCCAGCGTCACCCAAGACGCGTTCTCCGACGTATACGCGACAATAGTTTGCCCCGTGCTTTGCGGTAGCTCCGGGGCTTCCGGAACGGCGAGGGCCGCCGACATTCCCGTCGGATATCGAACGGCCGCCATCGGGAGAGAATCACTGCAGACGTGCAGCCGTTCATGCTCGCTCAGCTCCGTCTCGGATTCGAAGCTCGCGTTGCACGCGCAACACTTGTGCGTTTTCACGGCCTGCAATTCCGAAAGATCCTTCACTCGCAGGAATCCTTGCTTTTTCGTGCCGATCGAGCCGCCCGCGTTCGGATTCGCCGACGTCTTACGCAACCAATTCCAGCGTTCTTCCTCGTACGACGTTTTCGACGCTTGCGACGCTGCCGCGTTGATTCTCGGGCGGCCCGACGTGCCGCTGACGTTGCGAACGGCAATCGAGGACGCTTCCGAACTCGAACATTTCTCCGGAGATTTTACCTTGCCTCCGGACGGCTGAGGGGCCGTATTATCGAGCCTTGGCAAGTTCCCGTCGACTTTGGACTGGCCGACGTTCGACTTTCTAATCTCGCGCAAACTTCTGTTTCTCTTGTTATTCAGTGTGGAATCAGCGCGATCCTGGTGTACCGTGGAGGATTTGGGGCTTGTCGCGGTGTCAGGAATCATCTCTGCGTCGTCGTCGTCAATGATGTCGATGACTTCCGGTACGGTGAAACGACGATCGGTAGCTTGACCCGATGAACCTCCGCTCGTTCTTTTCGCCACGGACTTTTTCGGCGTTTTTACCGAAATCGGTTGACCGTTCAACGACACGGTTGGATCGGACGAATTTGCCGCTGTCGTTTTATCCGTCTCCGCACGTTCGATGGATCCGCCCAAGGTCGATGAACGCGCTGGCGAGGACACGGTTATGTCGGTGTCCTCGGTGCTCTTGGAATTCCGAACACTCGTCACGCTGCACATCGTCGAGTGATCGGTCATCAATATCTGATACGATTCGGTACTACCTACGAGGGCGCCGTTCGTCGTTTTTTCCTGCGCATCGTCGAGAACCAGCGAGGCCAAGAAATTCGTGCCGCACGTATCCGAAATCACAACGTTTACGCAAGGATCCTCAAGAGCTCGTGTCTTCGCGGTCGGCTTTTCGGCGGCGCATTTCACCGCTGCGGAAGGAGGCCTGACCAATGCACCGCGCAGAATCGGCAATTGATCGATATTCGAAACAACGTTGGATTCCGTGCTCGTATTCGACGTGACGGGAATTACGGATTTCCTGTTAGCCGTAACGGCCCGAGTCTTCGGTGTTCGTGGGCTCGCCTGCGGAGGATCGTCCTGGACGGGGTCGTCTTCGCCTATGGTGATCAACGGCGGCGACGCCGTGGTTCGATTCTTATCGGAAGTTCCGCCACTGGCGGCACCGCTCGACGTTTGGTCAGGAAGCGGTTCACCGTCGAGGGACGAGGTCACGGGCACGGGTTCGGCGACGATAGACTCGCGCGTCGTTCGAGCGTCGTTGGTCGAATCCGACGCTACCGTAGCAGCAGGCCGCTCGTGCCTCGACGACTTCCAGTGCTCGTCGATCGCTCTGATCGAAGACCCTACCGTCGAACACGCGGTGCATTTGAAAGGTTTCTCCTTGGCCGATGCACCCGCGCTCGCGTAAGCGTAACGATCGCCGTGCTCGCTCGCTGCGTGATCGTTGATCGCTTTTTCACTCGCGAACAGCATGCAACACACGTCGCACCACAATGGCGAGACGGACAAGTTGTTCGCGCTATCGGCCTGTCTGCCGTTGGATTTCCTCGGCTGTTCGAGCTTTCTGCAGCATTGCGCACGTTGATGGGCCTCGAGATCGCGTCGCATGGAGAACGGCTTCTTGCACGCGGTGCACACGTGCTCGGCGACGAATATGTAATTCTCGTCGGGCCTCGCGCCCGCGGGCAATTTTTCCGTTCCGTCGATCGTTTGTACCGAGAATTTTGGAAAATTGTAACGGCCCGCAACGAACATGGAGTCCTTGGAGTGGCTGACCCAATGATTGTAAAAAAGCGTACCGAAACCGACGAACACGACGCGACATATGTTGCACACGAAGCGTATCGCGCATTCGGCGTTTTGACGCGCGTGAATCTCCAGATGTTGACGCATGTCCGCCCAATTGTTCAGCGTCAATTGACAGTTGGCGCAAAACAATCGGGGCCATCTTTCACGCCGTCGATCGGTCGCGCAGTGTACGCTCGTGCGGTAGTGAATCTCGAGACACTCGCGACGTCGGAAGAGCACGTGACAATACTTGCAGAGGAGTACCATTTCTATCTGAAGATCGGTATTGTCCAGAGGCGTTTGATCGTTGTCTCTGTGACAGAGGCAAACGGTTGCGAGGGTGGACGTTGAAGAATCAATGGTGACGGTGGCAGTATCGACGCCAACGATCGACACATCCGACGGTTCCTCGTTCCGCGCTCGACCGTCGTCTCCATCGGCCTCGATTATAGCGTCGCCGCTCGCTTCGCCGTTCCCGTGACCGCCGGCCTTCTTCTTCGCTTTTTTCTTTCTCGCCGCGTTCTCCGCCTGTGCGGTCGCCATTGCTTTCACTTTGGCGATTCTGAAGGCTTCCTGAAGCTCGACCGAGCTGTGCTTGTAAAGATGCTCCGAGAGTGCAGTCTTCGTCTCGAAGTTCGTCGAGCATACGTTGCACGTGAGATTGTCGACTCTGCAACGAGGCCTCGAGCGCAATTTCTTCGCGGGATTCTTCGGGACGGCTTGCTTCTGCTTCTTGTCTTTGGCTGAGGTGGATTCCGTGATCGGCGCGGGTCCGGGCGACGAGGCTGCCTCGTCGTTCGTCAACTGCTCGCCGGAGGGCCCGTTTCCCGTGCCCTTCTCGGTAACTCGCCGCTTCGTTGGCTTTACGAGAGCCTTGAAGGTCGTTGGGCTGACGGGACACGCAGAATCGACGCTGCAATGGGCGCTCGACAATCTGTGCTCCGCCAACAGCTCGGGATTTTTGAAGAGACCGTTGCACGTGATGCATTTGTGGACGGGCGAGCTTTTTTGGCATTTGGGACGATTGTCGCGATGCGATTTCTCGGGACTGCGCGCCGGTCGGTCGTTGATACCGCTAGCCAAAGCTGGGCAGAAAAACGTTAATCCTTTAATCGTTAATTAACGAAGTTAACGCGGTGCTCGGTGATTTGATTTTTAAATTAAGGTGGTTCGGAAGAAACAATTCCAAAATCGACTAACGTTTAACCTTATTTTTGTGAGAAAGAAATAGCATTACGTATACAAATATACGTATACAAATATTTTTTGCTCATTGCGAGATTATTTCGCGAAACGACTACTTACACATAATTGTGCCATGTTTTTACATTTGTCGAGTCATTGAGAGCTGATGTTTGAATTCTTCTAAAGTGAGGTTATGTAGTGTTGCCAAGTGCTTAAAACACGAACTCACTAGTAAAGTCGATAATGATCAACCGAATGCTCAATAACTAATGTCGATTAAAGGTATTTATGAAAATCATCATAAATGCTCATTCTAATGGGTACGAAAATCAAAATACTCTTTTATGAGATTAAATTCTATGTATTTTAACCGTTCGAAAGAAAAAATATATAAATCGTCAAAATTGTCGGTTTGACTTCCGGTTTGTCCTCCGAACTCCCTTTAATTCAAACACTATTAACGGTCTTGTTAACTTCCGTTGATTCGAGTCCGTTGCTTCGTCTTCGCGATGCGCGCCACGCTCATGTGGCGAGCAGCGAAGGAATTAAGTGCGCGGCGCAAGTGCAAGTGAGATGAGTGTAGCTATGCATAGCGTGTGTATAAGCAGGAACTCTATACTGCGTTCAACGAGAGAACGATACACTTCCGAGCTTAAGTTCGTCCGGTGCGCCCCTCCCTCTCTACTCCGTGCGGAATATAGGGTGGGGGTCATAGAATCAAACGCAGCGCCCACTGTGGACAAAAGTTGCAACAAACTCGCCTATTCGTCGGTCAAATTTGTGTCCGCGCAGTACGAGATTTTTGCAATGAAATGTTGAATATTGTTTAATTTAAAAAAGGCCAGTTGCTGTGTAATAAATGGCAAAAATACCGAAAAGAATGGTAGATACAAATTTTATCGATCCCCTACGGCAAATTGGAGGTTCGAACAAAGCAAAGTTACCTTTAAAGAAATTTTGTAAGACGTCAAAGAAATAGAGGTTTGCATTATGATACGGGCTTGAATTATTAAACTTGGATCATGTTTTGTCGTTAATTCTTTTACGCCTCTGACGTGCTCAGCAGATACCAACAGTTTTCCCTTAAATTGAGTTTGAGGTTGGAAATTAATATCGTGGGTTATATTCTTAAAGCCAGTCTTTAAAATTAAGCGCATTTCGGTCTGAAAAGAAAATGTTATTTATTATATTGTAAGTCGTGCAGCAACGATATATGTTTGTTAAATTCTAATAAAAGCTATTATATAGCTTCATATTTCTCGTCTTATAACAAAATTCGATGTAAACAAAAATACACATTTGAAAGAAATTTAACTTACTTTTTTTTACTTTACTGTAAGGAAACGCCTGTTGCCGTCTTGGGCCATAAATATTGATTCAATGCAAACAAAGTAAATGCAATTGAGGCGCCATTTTTATTTTTATAATTTATCACAATATTATAACCACACTCACAGAGCCTTCGACAGCGCCGACAAGAATACGAACGCTACGCTGCGCTGGTGTTGCGCACGGAGCCGATAAAAGAGCATTTATGTATTAATCTGATTTGGAAATCCTTATTTGACTGGTTAATTACGAAAATAAGTGTTAGGTAAAACACAATAACAAGAATTACCAACAATTTCATATAGATTGGTAACTTTAGCAGATAACTTTAACTCGTGTTAAATTTTCAAGAAACTAAAGCTTTAACAATTAACGAAGTTAACTTGTTGAGTAGCATAATAACGATCAACGGAGTTAATTTTTGTATTAACTTTGCCCACCTTTGCCGCTAGTATCCGTCGGCGCAGCTTCGGCCCTACCAGAGCCGTGATTCGACGCGTCAGCCTCATCAAAAACCAACGTCAGCTCTACCTCCGATTCCGCTGTTTCATGGGAAGCTTCCTCGTCCACGGTCAGTTCGCCCTCGTCCTCCGATTCGCTCTGGCCTCGGGAAACCTCGTCGCCCGGTTCTCCGATGAAGTCCTGACCGGTAGCTGAAGTTTCCGAATGCCCCACGAGGGTACGATCAATCTCGAGTGGATCGGCACTCCGACAGGACAGTCTCGTCTCGTTGGACTGCAAATCAATGTCATAATTCGAGTCAACGTCGTCCTTGAGAGTTTCGTGACAAAAGTCACCGGAAAATTCCATTTCGTAGGTGGGTCTCAATGCGATTTCCTCCATGCCGTAATCGTCGCTTTCCGCGAGTACGTCCAAGTCTTCCAGTCGCGTCAACACTACCATAGCGTTTTTCATGGCGGCCAGTGCTTCCCTCGCGAGGCGATCTTCGTTCCGATCGCCACGCGCGAGGCGAATCGCGTCGACTGGGCAAAAAGCGGAAACGACCGTGGCAGCGGCAAGCGACAAATCGTTTTCCTCGTTCGGCTCGCGCTCGACGACATCACGAGCTTTCTCCGCGCAGCTATCGGCCACTCGTGTCTCAGTTTCGGTTTCCTCGTTTGCCAACCTGTCGCTCGAATCGTCGCAGTTGTGAGACGATACACGGAAGAGAAAATCTCGTTTGCAACGTTCTTGGGGTACCTCGGTGACGTTCAGCGAGCCTTCGAAATTGAAATTTTCGAACGCTGCTCTCGATCGACTGCGTGTCAAGGGTGGCGCCATTACGCTTTCCTCGTGGTTCGACGCGTCCTCCCAGTCCACGTCAGAATGCGACGAGTCGGCTCTTTCGAATTCCATGCAACGGGAAGAACTTACGGAGCCCGGAGGTTCGTCGGCCGATGTCGCACTTTGTCTACTCAGCTGTCCTTCACTCCGCGGTACATCCGATCGCGAATCGTATCCCGATTGTATCAACGACGTATCCGAAATTGAATTCCGCGACAATCGAACTCTGCTGTAGGCCTGATCGTCGGAATCGTCCGCCGGATGCGTGCTCCCGCTCAATTGCCTCGCTCTGCACCTTGCAGACAAAAACGCTATGATTTCGTCGTCATCCCCGTCGGAGTCATCCTCGTTACTGTCGCACATCACTATGCCGCTGGGTGCATTGTGCTCGCCATCTTGTGCTGGTTGGGCCGTCGCTGCCGTTGGGCCCTCGACGATAAGTTCCGACGAGTTATCGACCGTACAAGAATCAACCGGGTTTCCATCTTCCACGTGATTTTCGTCGGAGGAACGATCATCCGTTGTCTCCAAGGACTGCAACGAAGCCACCCTCTTCGCCCATTTTTTAATCAATGGACTGCGCAAGTCGTTGAGTCTGGTTAGAAAAACAACAGCCTCTTTCGGCAGGCGTATCTCGTTGGGTTTCCGTCGATCCCGAATGAATTTTGGACCAGCTTTCAATGTCCTGAGCGATCCCTGGCACTCCGGTGTTGCGGCAGAAGCTTCCCTCGCTGATGCACTTTCGGCGTGCGCCAGGGAAGTCGAACACCTGAGCTTTTTCGGACGCCCCACCGATCTGCGTCGTTCGTTCGGCGCCTCGCTCTCCGATATCCTCTTCCGCTTTAAAGCCTGCCGGGGTATCCTTCGATTCGTCGCTCCCTCCGGCCGCTGTGAAAACTCCTCGCGATCCCCATTGGAATCTCCTTCGACTCGCGAAGCTCTACTTATCGAACGATCGTTCGCGTCGAGTGCAGTGCTCTCCACCGCGTCGGTCGTCTCATCGAGCCACGGCTTCCATTCCTGCGGAAATTTCGTGCCGTGCAATTCATTAGGGCTGGGAGCCGTCGCTTCAAACTCGAGAACACGCGAACATGCTTCCGTGCCAGCATCTGTCCTTTCAGAAATCGTTGATAGAGACTCGATTCCCTCTGCGACTAGTTCAATCTCGTCTATTTGTTCATGCGGAGATACTTCGCGATCTCCGTTCATCGATTTAGATTCTAGCCTTATCGAGGCACTTTCCGGCTCAGTCGTAGTTGCTTCGCCCGACGCATCGTCGTCTGCAACTTGCGACACCGTCGATCGCACTGGTGCCGCTTCACGCCGGCTGCCACGATTTCGTTTTTTCCGAAAGATGCCGTTTTTCCATCGTGGCATTTTCCTTATCTTCTTCGTCGTTGTACTTGCGCTCGATGCCACGTTCTTGTTCACCATCTTTACCGGTAAACGCGTCAAGTAAACAGACAACTGTTTGCACACGTTTTTCGAATCGGTTGATTTTTTTGATTCGCCAATAGCAAGAGAAGCACAGGCCTGGCTCTTCTTCCGCCGACTTTTGCTCGCCGGCCCGCTAGGCTTCCTCCTTCCTTCGGATCCCTTCACCGCTGTGGCGGAATGCTCCGAAGCACCCCCGCGCTTACGGGGCTTCTTGCTCGCCTTGGGACGATCGGCGCTACTGACGCCACCCGCGTTGACAGTCGCCGCCTCCATTTCCGTTGCGTCGGTAACTTCGAAACTCCTCTCATACGCGTCGGCCGCTGTGACTCTTCTTCTCACCACATGTCGGCTGCTGCTCGCGTCGAAACAACCTGTGGAAACGAAACACCGTCACGCACGAGCGTTTCTTCGGCACGCAGCGGCACACAGTCGCACGGACCAACCTGTACATCTGACGATTCACGATGCTAAGTAATTTCCTTTTGACTGAATGTTACTTTGCTTCCTTGTCTTCCATGCTCGAAAGTTTGTTGTCTCTGTGCCGAAGACGCATCTCGGGCACGAGAGACACGAAATCGTGAAGAACGCGGCGCTTGAATCGCGGTCACACGGTTCGCGTTTCGTATCTCTACGATAGTTACATCAGTGTGAGAAATGGAAAGAGGAAATTCTTTATGATAAGAAAAATCGAAAGGGCGACGATGGAGATATTCGATACAATGAGAGACATAAACAAGCTCGTCCGCACGTACGTATGTACAATTGTGCATGAATGATGTGTATAATTGTTACATACGTTATAACGCGAAAAGTAATCGGAGAGCTGGGCAAGACTCGTTATTCACTGGCGAAAAACCGTCCGATGGGCAAATTTGCGAAACTGCAAGGTCTCCCGCGGTTATTGCTCACTGTCAATCGCTTCACCGTCAATTCTTATCGACTTGTGTTTTCACGACACACGAGCGCTCAAGAAATTTCCAGCGTCCGCCAGACTCGTCTTACTTCGTTAGGTAGCTCGCTGATTGGTCGCAACCGCCGCGAACCGCGATCCAACTTTACTGACCAATGGAGGTGTCGAGGAAAAAAAACATGGCAGACTGGATATTCTCGCGTATCGTAAATCCCGATGAACTTACGCGCGAACTGCATGTACCTTTTGCCGATTACACGTTTTCTGATCGAGCCTTCTAATCGCACGTGCTGGCCGAAAACGAGACTTGGGTTGAGCTTGCGAACGCAGCTACGTTGACTCCGATTTTTGATACGCCCCCCTCCATTGCTCCGACGTACGTGAATTAAAGGAAAATCATGACATCCCGATCGAGGGGTCCAGTGAGCAGCCAACGGTGACCGAGACACGGATAATGACGCAAACGAAATTTAGGCTGTCAATGAAATTCCTTGTATTGTTACTGTTGCCTTAGCGCGCGAGAAGTTCGGTCCATTGAAAATGGATTTACTGAGCGGTGGGGGCAATTCGAAGGGTTTTTATTAGCCAATGAGAATACTGGGTTCAGGCGGTTCAAGGCCGGGAGAGCCATTCGTGGATACATCGCCCAGTTTCCAAGTTTCACGGACCGGTGACGCCAAAGCACGACTATGTACGTCGTATTGTGGAAATCCGGCTCCATGCCTTTTCTCCTACGCGATCCCAAAAACCAAGAAGACTAGAGTAGGAAGAGTCCGAACTATGTATTACAAAGTGCCTACAAAAACGTGGGCAACCAGGGATGGCGCCACTGTTGCTTAGACCTCGAAAAGTGAGCTACGTATGCATGTCGTGTAAGAGAGATGAAAAAGGACCGAATAGGCATCCTAGCCTCCATAGTAAATACCAGCAAATACGATAATCGGCATTGTTCGGCATCTACTTGAATTTGAAAGTACGATAATTGCAAAAAAGTTTTTAATCGAATGTTTTCGACGAGAAACCTTTCTTATTAATCCAGAGGATTATTTTTCGAGAGACAAGTCAGCCTGGATATTGACAAGAGGACACTGATATTTTATCTTTGAAACACTAAAGCATCCTTTTATATTGAAAACATTTAAGCAAACAATATCGCTTCGACTTTATTTTGTTATTACGGTGTTTTTTTCAAATAAAAAGATTAATATTGGACAATTTTTTTAATTTCTTACGGCAATGAGTAATTGTAATTTCTTTTGTCTGGATTTCTTTTTCTTTTCATTCAAATATCGTTATCGTAAGAATTATCGCCTTACCGTTTTGCTGTTTGCGAGTTTTTATATAAACAGATCGCAAAGCATTGTTCGTTAACACCAGAGATTAATTTATCGTCGTATTTACCTGGGAAAATAAAAATTAATTCAACAAAAAAAAGCATCAGTATTACTTAAGACATTTGCTACCGTTCGTTGTACGATTAAGCATTGTTATGATAAAAATATTTTTCCATCACTACGTATTGCATAATATTTTTCTGTAGCTACGTGTACACATTTATCATTGTGCATTGGTATATTAAAAATACTTTTCGATCACTACGCATTGCCTTTCTCGCACGCAGCCCACTTCTCAAGTATCATTCTGCCTCATAGCAGCTCACTTTCCATGATTCATTTGTTTCGTCTCTATCACACGTAGCTCACTTATCGAGATCTTAGCAGCAGTGGCGCTCTCTGTTTGCCCATGTTTTTGTGGTCTTTCAAATCTCTCCATAAGAGTTCGGACCACGGACCGCGCCAAAGTTAGCCCCCCCACTTTGACTAATCGAACTTTTTTTTTTGTGAATCGTTTGGTGGTCGTTTGGTAGGGTTTGGTAGTCCCTTTAAATCGTTTGGTAGTTCTCCGTTTTTCGAAAAATCGATAATCAAAAATTGGGCAGTAAGTTAGCCCCCCCACTTTGACTAATCGAACTTTTTTTTTTACGAATCGTTTGGTAGCGTTTGGTAGTCCATTCAAATCGTTTGGTAGTTTCCCGTTCTTTCGGAAAATCAAAAAGAAAATTCCGATCCATGAGATAGGACGATAGGTGGCGGAAAAAGACTCGATAACCAACGCCATCTATGGCAAAAACGTCGTATATTATCGCGACCAATCACAGCCTTCCGTTTCAGATATGCGTAATTTCTTTCGTTTCGGTCGGAGTTTATGAAAAAATTTAATTCGAACATGTTGATTCGTTTGCATTTCGTTTAATTTATTTTCCAGCGACTTCTCCGTACTATCGTTCTTGGATTTAGTTGACTTTGGAGTCTAACTATGAAAATGACACATCGTTCTGCCCCTGCGGCTTTTGGCGACCAACCACAGCTCTCTATTCCTGATACGTCCATATTTTGTGTTATCGTATTTGAATGATCGACTACCAAACGTCCCGAATAGAATACCAAACGCTACCGGATGTTTTCCTATCGATCGCGACCCATTTGAACGTAATCGGACAAGAAATAACGATTAAATCTACGCTAATAAATAATTCTGCCAGTGTGGCTTCTGGCGACCAATCCCAGCTCCCCATTCCCGATTCGTTGTATTTTGCGTTGGCGATACTGATTGATCGACTACCAAACGTCCGGAATACAATACCAAACGTTGATTTATTTTTCGATCGATTAAGTCTCATCACAATGAATTAGCCACAAAATAATGGGTGAATTTTTGTTAGAAATTCCTTTTTCCGCTGCGGCTTCTGGCGACCAATCGCGGCTCACCATGAACAACTGAACGGTGAGCTGCGATTGGTCGACGCAATCATTCAGAACGCGCGATCGTATTTTCAGCGATAAAAAAGAGCGCAAGATAGAGGGCGTACTTTTGTAGAATAACAAAACGATCTTCTGGAAGACTTTCATGAAGTTCATGTTCTCGTAATAAAAGTCCTGAACTTTGAATATAAGAGCGAGCTCAGAACTGGCAGTGGATGGGAATGCACCGAATAACGGTGTATAGGTTTTTAAATGTTTGAGCGCGGGCGCTGCGCCCAAATCTTCCTCCTTGTTCCACTCGGCTTGTCCCATCACAATGTACCATATCTGCGGAAAGGTGAAGAAATATATCGTGAATTTCGGACGAGTTCAGGGAGGGGATTTTTATTCGTATTCGATGATTACCAGTCCGATGCCTTCGTGCTCGGGAATGCCACACCTAAGCGCTATTTCCTTGAGAATAAGCACAATGTCCTTGATCGGTCGGTTGTCAGCCAAATCGTCTAGCAACAGCTGTTAAAGATCGCGTTTAGCTTCCTGACTCACTTGAGCCTTGTGGAGCTGAATGATGTCGGTCAATCCGCTCGACTCGAACACCGAACGGAAATGTTCCTCCGATGTCTTGTTAGGTGGCACAAATTCCATTAACCTGCCAACAGTTACACGACCCAACAATTGCAAACTTTTCTCTCGTATTTAGGCTGCGAGTGAAATTTTCTTGTTGTTCATTTTTGTAAACACGCAGGGATCACGTTACGCTTAATAAAAAAAACCAAACGTAAGAATAAAAGCAAGCAATGAGTTAATATCGAACAATTTCCGGGCCTTTTTAGATTAAAGGAAATGCTTGCATTGGCGAAGGCGGATTCGGGAAAAGTTGAATTTCAAAATAGCTAAGTAAAATTGACGACGCTATACCTTCCCTCCATCCCGCCGCGTTTCGACGCCGTCATCAAACTGGCCGAGCCCTTCTCCGTTTTCCACGTGACAAGGACCTCCATGAGAAAGTCAAGGGCCAGTTGTCCCTGACGAGATGTTTGTTGATGAGAACCGAGAGGACGGTAGGTGGTACGGAACCGTTGGAAATCCAGGGAGCGGTTATTCTCGCCAGTTTAATTCTCTCAAAAGAAGAGAATCCTTCATGAAGACTAGCAGTTTTTTTATCTCGTTCTCAAACATCATCTCCAAGTACTTGTAACGTCGCGCCAGTTTTGTGAATACTGCAAGCAACAAAGGATTTTTTCGAATGAAATTTTAATATTCGATCGTATTGTATAACAGCAATGGGTATCGACTAATTTAAACCTTTCTGTCGCTTTACGTTCCAATGCATTGTTCATCAGAAAGTAAGAATCATTTTTGAGAATTTACTTCTCAAGTGATTGCAATAAATAACGCAGTGGAGACAAATTTATTTTTGTGTGCTTACCAGACAATTATTAGATACAAAATCGCAACCCGATGTGCTGGTCTAGTGGTTAGCGTGCTTACCTCTGTAATCAGCAAATCGAGAGGACGTGGGTTCGAATCGCCGTCTCGTAATTTGGAGAAAAATACAAACACGAGCGTGATGTAGTTCCAGTTCTACACGGACGGCGCGTACACGGACCGGTACATGTGTGTTTCGCGTGCGTATGGCTGTAGCCTGTGAGCTATTTCTCGACGAAATGCGACTGACTACGAGGCTGGGAAGCGGACTCGTGTTCGGCTGTATGTTCAAACGAATTTTCGCTGAGGTCGGTACAATTAGGAAGGTCATTTGGAACGACGATACCTTTATTTCAACGAGCTGTGGACAAAAAACCCTGTCTGTATTCCTGAATGGCTATGTAGACGGTGTGTGCATTCCATTTCAGTTGCAATTCTTCACTTATTCTGGTATAAATGGGCAACGTGTAAGATGGCAATAGGGCTGTGACAAATGCATGAATATATTTCTCTTTAGCCCGTATGGCCTCTTTTTGACATTTTTTAACGTGCACTTTTCATAGAATATATTAAAATCCGATTACTTTATTTTACTGAGTTTTTTTTTTAAACAAAAGCGCGAAGTTATGATTGTTAGATTTATTTTTTAATGAGCGTTTATTTTCTATTTACGTTCATTATGTTTATTGAGAGAAATCCTGACCTAAAGTACATGAGAGTAACATACAATTGGACAACTATAGCTATGTTCGTGGGATATTTGGCATACAATTGCCACCCTTCCGCCTCGTAAGTGCGTACTTGGGTGGAATATGTCTCGCCTACAAATGAAAAAACGAAAAGGCACATTTTCTCTCACATGGGAAGTTTACAGGAAGACGAATTCTGTCTCCCAAAGAAATGAACACAGGGTTTGGAACAAGCGAATGCTCCCAAAGTATATGGTTACAGGGCACATTCTGTCTCGCAAATGAAGGCTAGGGTGAATTATGTCTCACCTTCGAATCCAGGCATGAGAGACGTTCTCGGGACTGATATAGTCTTGCACTTGGCACTGTTGGCCTCGTACCTTATCAGCTGTTCCTCAGTGCGTATGCACATTCATGAATTACTACAGACTGTAATGCACATTACCTCCTCGAGTGGCCCGACTCTCCAACCCGCCATTGCAATCTGGCTCATAGGAAATTACTCACAACATTCACCGACGCTCATGTCCGCACGATCGTTGGCGCAAGGGGAACGATGCTGCGCATCTGGACGTCCATCGGCTCCTCTAGTTTCATGACCGATCGTCGTTCGCATTCGTTGTCGTCCAGCGGTGACAGGCGGATGTCGCTAAGGAAGGTCGTATCCTCATGTCCGGTATCTGGCACACGACTCTGCTGAGATCTCGATGCTCGTTGTGAAGGAGAAGAATCGTTTTCGACCACGCAGATGAATCGTTGTCACGGTCCCCGGCGACTGCATGCCTTAGAGGATTTTGCTTCGCGCGTGGTGAAGGAAACCACAAGGGTCTTGGCGCGACGATTTTACAGAAGGACCGTCATACTATCTTGTATGTTCTCGTTTCCGGTGCCCATCGCACCGTCACGATCTACTGGGCTCGATGGCGCGTGTTGTCTACGGCGCACGATGTCCGCGGAACTCGATAGTCCTTCGATGCGTCGAGAGCACATGGCCATCCGACGCGGGCGAGCGCTTCGGCCTTTCGTGAGCGATCACTTTTGTTGACTCGCGGCGATCAATCGAGGTACGGTCGTAATCCGTTAAATGTCCTCTCAATTGGTGCACTGCGCGCGATTACGATAGGGTGCTGAGCTACCGTTCTGAAGGAGCCGAGTTCGATCCCCGAAGAGTGGGCTTGTTTAGAAAAATTATTTTTGGTGGTTATGTTCAACTGGGGGCAAGATTGCAGCGCCGCGTAGTGTCAATTCTCAACGAAAATTTTCGTCAGTAAGCGGCCTACCCCCACCATGCGAATTCTGGAAACTGCCAGAATTCGCATGGTGGGGGTAGGCCGCTTACTGACGAAAATTTTCGTTGAGAATTGACACTACGCGGCGCTGCAATCTTGCCCCCAGTTGAACATAACCACCAAAAATAATTTTTCTAAACAAGCCCACTCTTCGGGGATCGAACTCGGCTCCTTCAGAACGGTACCTCAGCACCCTATCCGTGCGACCACGATTATCATTGCATGAATAAGACAGTTTTCTAACATTTAAGTTATAGCCACGCTTGGGGTTGAATTAGATTTGGCGGCTTGTTGGGTTGGTTCACCGCTTAATTTTATTCATTATAATTAGCTATATCGGTAAATATACCACCAATATATATATATATATATATATATATATATATATATACTGCGGAACCAATAATTGAAATGAGGTGTTACGGAGACAGGCTGATGTAGAGTATTGCGGCGATTAGCTCTGTCTTTTTTCAATACCTCCGTATGCTCCCGTGCCGCACTTCTCCGACAACTCTTTTAAGATAGCAGCGCCCCTAGCGGCCGGAGTATTCAAAAATTTTCGTTAGAAAGCGACCCTCCTCATCCGACGGAGTTTCCTGACCTGTATATAAGACCGTGGTTCGGACTCCTACTCTAGTCTCCATGCTAAAAACATTCGACGCGACTACTTGTCTCAAGGGAGCACACACTCTAGCCTCCACGGCGGCACAGAAAAATGATTTCTGGATACTCCGAAGCATCCGCATGCTGCACGCGATTTGCGTAGGCGATGAGCTGTATCCAATCGGAGCTCACTTCCCTAGGGGGTTTCCGGAAGACCCTAGCTCCTATTCGCGCTCCCCAAAAGTCTTGGCGCTTCTCGCGGCCTAAGGCAGAAGCTCTAGTATGGTAAACTTTGGCAACATACATGGATAACAATGGACAAAATTTTAAAAACGAAAAATTACTTTTTAGGCCTTCAAGGTCAGTTTGAAGTTACTCTACAAAATGTTTTCTTTCGAAGTTTGTATCTTTATAAATAATAATTCGAGCAATATTAAAAGTTATTTCTGTTATATTCAATATATAAATATATCTTGAGGAGGCCTATTACGGTTCTCAGGTGAGACTTCTCACTTCTCGTATTTTCGGTTCACGTGAGTTAGTCACGCTCAGGTCCCTGTCACAAAGAAAGTCCCTAGGGAAGTGGAGCTCTCATTCGAAATCTCTCCATTCGGACAGTCAATTTTTCGGATCGTTATTCAGATGATAATTCGTTACTTTCCAAACATTGGCCAAGTTACCAACGTGTTTTACAAATAATTTCCATCCAATTCATACGCGGAAAAAAATCATATTCGAAACGTCTGCCAACTATACGCTACATAAATTTCGATCCATGATAACTGAAATATAATTTTCCAAACTGGGAAAATGCATTCTCAAACTTGATTTAGCGATTCCCGAACGATTGTAATAATTTGTCCACTAACTATATCGGGGTCCGTGTGTCTATTTTCAGAACTCCGCTATCCATTGTAGCCATGCATCTATAATAACAATAATAGTATGCCGATAAGTTCGTCGGTTGAATTCAAAACACAGAGAGCCACGGCGGTAATATATAAAAGTTACAAACGAATGTCATCATTGGCGGTGTGGTCGATTCCCTGCAGGGCTTTCCCGACGATGTATTGATTTTCCCGAGCTTGCGGGGTCGAAAAGCTTTCACCCTTGCTCTCCTAGAGGGAGGTATTGATATGCGGTAAACGGCAGCGACCGTATTTCCAGTTACGATTCCCAAGAGAGAGAGAGAGAAAGAAAGAAAGAAAGAAAAAGAGACAGATACAAATTAAAAAAAGGTGCACGTGAAGACACACCGCCGCTTCGCGTCTCGTATTTTCTTCATCGTTCTCCCAATCCGCGTGTACAATATTCCCCAATTTTTCTCTTCGACCATACAACGCACGTACACTCTCCAGGATCGCGTCTTCACAGACAAAAATGCCAAAAGCGGCGCTCCGCCGACGATAAATCAACGCGGCTTTGTTCCGCCTCTGATTATGATCCGATAAAGTGAGAATGACAATGCAGCCTGTCATTAGTTTTGTGGATAAATAATCGAACGATCGTGATTACAGATAAGCATCGTAGGAGCGGTTACGACAAGCCGAGAGAATGGCGATCGACATCCTCGACGAGGATCACCTTGCCGTTAGTGCCATAGTTACAATTGGGATGCAATTGATATTCTTCACGATAGCGGCTACCTTCCAGATGGACAAATTGACAGACTTTGCCGGCGGTACCAACTTCATCATACTGGCCCTGCTCACCTTCTTCCTTGGACAAGTCGGCAAGGTCGTTGATACATTTACGCTATGCACTTCATTCTAATCGCCCAGACGTCGTGCTAGCACAAGCGCGTACCCTGGCTGTACCGAAGTACCGAAGCTCTGTATTTATCATAAGGTCCAGCGCTCAAGCGTCTTGGAAATCTATCGGGGCCTTCCATTCGAGCGGAACATAAATCCAGAATCTTTGGAATTTTAACAAAAGAAATTTCAAAAATGGACATAAATTTTCAAAATATGGACATAAATTTTCAAAAACTTTGAATTTCGGTTAAAAAATCCAACAAATTGAAAAAACCAGAAAATGAATTCAAAAATTGACAGTTGAATTTCGAAAACCAAATTTTTTAAATACGTAAATCAAATTTTTGAAAAATTCAAATATCAAATTTTTGAGTTGCAAAAATCAAATTTTTGAGTTTCAAAAATCAAATTTTTGAGTTTCAAAACCCAAATTGTTGAGTTTAAAAAATCAAAGTATTGAAATTCAGAAATACGTTTGAAAAATCGTATTTTTGAAACTATGGGAATCCGTCAAGGAATTTCGACGCATATTTTTTAAAGCCTCCGCAATTGCAGACGTACGACAGTCGCCAGCTCATGGTCACGGTGTTCGTGTGTCTCTGGGGTGTTCGTCTCTCCGGGTATCTCTTGTACAGAATAATTAAGATCGGTCGCGACAAGAGATTCGACGACCGACGGAGCAACGTGATACGTTTCGCAGTTTTCTGGACCTTTCAGGTGAGAGTGCGAAGCGCGTGAAGGTTGCAAAGAAGCGACAACTCTGATAGGGGAAGCGAGTAGAATTTTGAAACGCGTTGCAGGCGATATGGGTGTACGTGGTGAGTCTGCCAGTTATATTCATTAATTCGCCGCGACACAAAATTCCGCCGGCTCCGAAGACTATGACTACGCTCGACAGTGCGGGCACGGGCATGTTTATAGTCGGCCTTCTGGCCGAGACTTACGCGGATCTTCAGAAGTTCGCCTTTCGACAAGATCCGGTCAACAATGGAAAATGGTGCAACGACGGTACGCTACGATCATTCCGAGTATGTGAATCCAAAGGGGAAAAAAATACGCTGTGCATGATACAAATGTGTCTTTAGGATTGTGGAGGTTGTCCAGGCATCCGAACTACTTTGGGGAAATCGTTATTTGGTGGGGGATATTTGTTATATCTCTGAACGTGATCGAAGGACCCGAATGGGTCGCAATAGCTTCACCGATATTCACTACCGTAATACTACTTTTTTTATCCGGGATGCCTCTTCTGGAGAAAGCTTCCGACGAGAGATATCGAGAGTAAGTTAGCCGTTCGCGACTCCGACATTTTTTTTTTCATCGAATTATCCGCGAATCTTCCTAGTCTCGCGATAAACGAATCTTTGCTCTTTTCGTTGCAGCAATTCTGAATATCGTCAGTACAAACAAACGACTTCACCGTTGATTCCAGTCCCGCCGGCGATTTATGGTGAGGTACCGGGGTTTTTAAAGTTCATTCTCTGCTGCGAATTTCCGCTGTACGATTCGTTGGACGTTAAGCCACGATCGGCCGTAACCGAGTCAACGTCCATAAGTCTAGCAGCCTCCACGTAGCTATAATCATCCGTCGGGCGACCCCCAACGGACCCCGGCGACCAATCAATCGACCTTACTTAATTTATATCCTCACTCGTTTCGTGACTGGGTTCTCTCTTTTTTCAACTTTTTCACGATTTCGTTTGCCATCTATCTTTCTGTCTCCTGATTGACGCCGTTTTTCTTGCGAAACGGCCAACGTACGGATAGCAAAACGCCGGTCGTTTTTGTTTGTCGGGTGGGCGATAAAAGGTACTCTTCGTTTGAGGCGGTTAAAATTAATTTTGGTCGATTCAGTCATTGCGAGGGAACGAGCTTTGTTACGTTGCCTGAATCTGGAAACTATTTCCCGGTAATGATCATTTTTCCTTCGTTAATCGAGGCTTAATACGACTGAGTGGCCGGTTATTCTAAAAACTAGACAACGAGCTTTTTATCTTTAATTGTCTATCGGTGGCATTTTTCTCGCCGTTTTTCTAATCGTTTCTTCGACAAGCTGAATATCCGGCATATCTACGACCATCCGTCTGTGTAAAACGTCACGTACGTACGTACACCCATCTCCAATTGTCGCTAGATACGTCGAAACTTTTGTAGACTTACGAACGAACGAGAAAAAAAAAGTAATTATCGAGGCAATAGTTTTCTTCAATCAGGTTTTAGGATTGCTAGGCGCACGATGTAGCGTCACTGAATTTTCGAAACGAAACGCATAGGGTTGGGGTTTGCATGATCGGAACGCAACAAAAATTCTTTCCAATTTTCTATTTTCGTTATTATTCAAAGGCAAATTTTGAAAATTTGTTGTAGGTCGCTGAATGAGAATGGTGAAAAAAAGTTTGCGTGATTTTCGTAGCGGAAATCTGCCAAAGGAAGTTTGAGGATAAAAAAATTTTCGTTGCATTCCAGCGATGCAAACTTCAAGGTCGTAGGAATCAGCCGATTTCTCACCAGCTTCTACTTGCCAATTGGTTCGATCTCGATAGGCGTTTTTCGCCGACGGAGTTTTCCACTTCGCCTCTTCAACGTTCGAAGCTACTTACCGCGTCGAATCGCGTAGAGCGTGCGTGTTCGACTCAATATTGATTTGCGACATTGTTGGAAATCGTACAGTCGCTGCGTGCACGATATGCGCGGAAAAATTTAATTTCCGTTGCGTAACATCGAAATGTAGATTTTATTCTAATTTGCCGCGCATACAAAATAGCGAACAGGAAACTTAATCATTTTTGTGCACCATACGTGAGTGAGAAAATTGCAAGAAAATCAACTGTACATTGATAAGTTTAGCGCTAAAACTGTTCGTAAAAATCGCTTCGAATTGAGGGATCATCACAGTGCAACGGGTCGAAAAAAAAACTGATTTTGGCGATTTTTTTTTTTCGATGGTTAAAATACGCTAATTAGCCTGATTTTTTCATGTCAAATCTAAGCACTCGTGACGAACAGAAAATAACTGTTTAAACGTTTATTTTCATAAGGAATGGCGTGAAGAATGTTGCGTCAAAATTTGAGACGGATAGGCTGAAAGCTCTGCCTTTGAGAGTGTACATCCTTTTGAAAAACGACATTTCGAGACAATCGCGACCGTCCGTGCCAGGTCTCGCGCAGAAAAATACCTTTTTCTGAAAACGGCTGTAGCAACCGGAATAATTCGAATTTCGTCCGAAAAATTGAACAGCATATTTACAAGCGTCCATACTATCGGATGCAAAAAAATGATTTTTTATAATTTTACACTATGATGATCCCTTAACGTAACACCATTAGAGGATTAGACGGAGACTGCTCATGATAAATTATCTCCTCCCAAATCCGGACCAATCGGGACTTTTGGCACAATTTTCCCATCGGCCACGGCCGATACCCCGGAGGGCCCGTAAATTCGCGGCTGTAGAAACCAACAAGGATTATAAATTCTTATCCGCGGTGAAAAGTGTAGATAATCGCCCTTGATACCGTAGCCAAATCATGTCTAACGCATACAAGTATTTCAACGCGATATCATCGTTCGAATCGGATTTGATGATACGTGTGTATTATTGAATAGTATCAGGATAGAGGGAAAAAAATGTATTTGAAAAATCCAGGCAGATATGTCCAATCGACGTGGCGCCCCAAGATCGGTTAGAATATTTTTTCTCCACGATCCTTAATAATAATAAAAACATGTAACAATGAAGGGGTTTGGCTGCTGTGACGACCCGCGAAAAGCAAGGTTAAAAAAAGTTCGTTCGGGCATTTATTTGTATGTACATTGACAAAGTTGTGTACCAAATTTAATTTAAGAAGATCAATAATTAAAGAAGTTATAATGAATTTCGTGAAAGACCTTTGAACCCAAGGAATATCTAAGAAAAACGAGTTTTTCTTGAAATATATAATATAGGCCATGAAAAAAGTTTTTCTTATCGTGTTTCGATCGTAAAAAAAACTTTAGTCTTTTCGATTTTTCGAGGTGAAATAACATCATAATTGTTGATAAATAATGAAAAAAAAAATGTCAACGAAAACGTGGGTCAAGACTAATCTACTATTACACCGAGGGCAGCAAATTTCAAGTCAATTCGTTCGTTAGATGTTGAGAAATGGTGTAAACCGTTTTAAGAAAAGTAGGTTCAAGATAAACGCGTTTAAAGTTTAACTAGCTATCGTTGCAATCATAAGTTTACGTTCGATCTGCGATTCCTGCAGTATACGTTGGACCTTCGTCATCAATTCCAGTTGCCTCAAGCGATGAACGAGTTTTTTTAAATCTCCATAGTAGCCTAACCCCTTAATATTATGGAGCAGACCCAAAAGGCCAAGAAACCTACTACCACTGTTCGTAGAATACGAACCCAAATGATCCGAAACGAATGACTACTTTGCAATAAATGTGGACGGATTGTTTGGGTTAGGCCTGTGCAATAAAACCTCGTTTGGGGTTTTTGTACTCTCTTGGAGCTTCTCCTTCCGCAACATCAATCGTCAAACGCTTCTAGCGAAACGAATCTTCTAATAAAAAAAGTCTCCGGCCTATTTCGGGGTGACACCCCGATTCGACGTAAAAGCCAAAATTAATGATAATATTCTTCCTCCGGTATCTTCCATGAAGTAGGATAGTTGCGGTTTTCCAAAGCTTGGATGTTTACGTGACTGAAGAAAAATCGAGTGTACGCGCGGGTGTACGGTCCGATGAACGGACCTTGCGTGCACTTTGCGAAAGGACGGAGCGTTGATCGCTCCGATCAAGGAAGGCGGACTCGACTGTGATCATTCTATAAGGAGACGAAGGGGCGGAAAAAAAGAAACAGGTGCGGCAAAACTATTTGTCATTAAGCATACACTAAACGTCTGGTACGTTCTATTTATTTATAACGGCATTACGGCTGTATCGTTGATATGTGATAAGAAAGGAAAGCACGACATTGCAGTTTGCATTGTTGGAATGCAAAGAAAATTATTATTTTTCAATTTCGCGATTTTTCTGCCGAACGTTCGTTACGAAAATTCATGAAACACTGATTTGCTTATGTAGAGACTTAGAATTCAAATCTGCAAGAAAGATATTGTAAAATAGTAGAGGACTAAAAAACATATAAAAAATTAATTTTCATTGTATTCCAATGTTGCAAACTTCAAGACCAGGTGAAAAAATAAACGATGCAGGAAGATATAATCGCAGTGTTTCTCGAATGTAAGGACCACGGTTTACACACAGGTCTAAAAACTCCGGCGTTTTTTAGTGGTGCGGAGTGTAACCATTAATGGGGCACGAATTTAGTTCTTCATTTGTCCGCTAGGAGCGCTGTTGCCTAGGAGTCTTGTAGATATAGATATACAGCCACGGATAACTTCTTCAAAATCTTCGAATCGTGTTTCCGTGTTCCGATGTAGTCTCGGAAGAAAGTAAACGCTCTATTTAATTCAGAAGACGTCTGAAGCGTGCATCTTACCGAACTGTCAGAAAAGTTTTAAAAACAATCCTGGAAAGTGTTCGGTGTTTAATGTTCCACAGGAGGAAGAATTGCATCGCAAATGAGAAGTCGCAATTCCGCACATTCAAGTGCTAAAGACGTCGCAGCACATTTGCACTAGAACAGCGGTTCCTAACCTTTTCGGTCTTGTTACCCCTATGACCTATCGGAGGATTGTCCCTCCCCCCCGCTACTACATACAAACATCGCCATGGTTTTTAAGAGTGAACATGGAGCGGGAGAGAGTACAAGCCACGTGGCGCTGATTTGTAATTTTATCACCTACATACATCTTTAAATTACCTTACCTACCTTTACTTACCTACATCCTTAAAATTACCAGCCTCGTTACCCCGTTCAGAACCTAGGCACTAGAATATATTATATTTTACTGTCTCAAAAGTCGTGTGCTCTCGCTTGGTGTTTACAGATGCCATTCATGAACAAGCTTGAGGATTTTCTTAATCACATATAATTGTTATTCTCGTTACAGGATCAGTGATTTTGAAAAAAACCGAATAATTTTCCAATCAAATTGCTTTTGAAAATATTCTTTATTCCGAGAAGTATGCACCATTCCACAGCGTTTTGGAGCTGCTTTTTTATTGGCTTACCCCAAGGTAGCAGCGCTCCAGGAGGCCGAAGCGAGAACTATCACTTTGCCTCATCTGTGCCACTCCGCACCCTACAATACCTGTATGTAAGACCGTAGCATGGACACACTCGTCAACGTTTTCACTATTAGTTGATTAGGCGATCGACTTGGTAGGAGCGCGACGTAAGAGCGAACAGCTCGAGTCTCCGAATAAGAGAATAAAATAAATAAAAAGCGCACGCAATTTTTCTGTCACGTTGAAAAACGACAGTGTCGCAACGAGAATTGTCCTCTTAGCGTACGGGCATCACGGATCTACGTCGTGTCTTTATGCACGTTCAGATATCTACGGGCAAAGCAAATTTATCACAATTATACGAATTCGTGAATAGGGACATTCCGTAAAAGAGAAGGGCTTAAAGGAAGCACCCGTAGTGTAGAGCCGGCAATGCCGACTCGTAGCATTTATTCTTCGCGTACGGGAGCGCTTACGAAATTAGTTTGTCATAGGCTCGAGTGAGAGACGAATCGAAAACCTAGCGACGCGTATCGACGTAACGAGAATGCGGAATAGGCAAAATCAAATTTCATATCGATAAGAGAAAACAAAAACCAAAATACGTTTCATTATAATTGTATCGTATCATAGACTTGAACGATTGAAGCGCAATAAGATTGTACAACGGCAGAATATACGATCGTTATCCTACGACGTTCCTGTAGTATTATTTCCACCCGAATGAAGAAAAACTAAACGTAAAAAATCTTTTTAGAAACAAGCTCTTATTTATAAACTATTGAACTGAAAAGTTAAAAATAATATTTCGTGTATGAAGTTAAATAGTAAAGCTGTAGAAGAACCTCATTTTTTGACACTGATAGGTAGGTGCTGTTCGCAAAATGTCCTTGCCGCACTGTGGCGCTAGTATTCGTGTGACAGGAATACATATATATGTATGTTGCACCAGTGTTTCGAATACTTTACATGAATAAAAGTCTATTGTAGATAACTTTATGAAAACCATTATTCGCGTGTATGGTGGATTTGAATCATAATTGAATTATTCAGCTTAGCATTATCAAGAATATTTCACGAAAGTATCGAATCGTTCAGCTGATCGGAGTATTTAGAGCCGAAAGCTGTCACATAACTGCCAACGCCGGGTAGTGGCGATTTCAAGAAGTAAAAAGCCGGGCCAAAATGCGTTTTCGTTTATCGTATAGGAATAGTAGGCCAGTGTCAGGGGGCTGGTCACTGATCAAAGGCGCCGGCTACGTCCAATAAAATTTTCATAAACATAGAAATTTTGAAAGTTTAAATATTTCCTTAAATGCTTGAGGCTTTATTTCAAATGTAATGACGTTTCACGCCTCAAGCTTGTGATAAAATATTTAAATGCTTAAAAGTTCTATGTTTATGTAAGTTTTATTAATTATGTACTGCATGCGCCTTTGATCAGTGGCCAAGGATGGGGTTCTGTGGCTTTACTATTTAAGTTCATACACTAAATATTATTATTTACTTCCTGGTTCAATAGTTTTTAAATAAAAGTTTGCTTTTACAAAGATTTTTCACGTTTAGTTTATTTTATACTTTTCAGTATTAGAATTTGTTCATTTGCCATGCCATTCAGACATCGGCGGAATAAAAAACCTTGCCATAGGTTACAAAGGTTTCGCGAGAAACTCAAAAATAGTGCTCAAGTCAATAAAGGTAATGAACCCATAACTCGATTATCCTACCATTTACCATTAGGAAATTTCAGTTCCCACCTCCCACCACCATTATCAAACTCGCTATGTGTAGTGAAAAGTGCTCATAACAAATGAGCACAAACGCGACTGTCCTAGTATATGCTATCATTGCCCACCTCCATAACAGATCAGCTCCACGGTACCAAATCATTGCATTGTCACCGACGTTACATGGGTATGCCTAATTTCAGCTCAATCGAATGCCAGCAAGAAAAATGGATTACAAATTTTAAACCGGAAAGACATACGAAGCAAGTTAAATAAAAACTCGTAAAAACCACTGTCTCCAGCGATCTAGCACGCACCTTTTCCCGAACATTTTCACAGTTAAACGACTCGTTGAGTGAAACTTCTCATTTCGCAGGGCATGAAATCAACAAATATGACGACTGTTTTTCTCACGTATATATTTAAATCAGACGTCCGTACAGTTATTTCTTAGCGGGCTTGGCGGCTTTCGCGGGCTTGGCGGCTTTCGCGGGCTTGGCTGCTTTTGCGGGCTTCGCGGCCGGCTTGGCCTTGGCGGCGGGCTTTGATTTTTTCGAGACCTTCTTCAATCTGAAGAAAGCGTCCGACCTCAACTTGTTCCTTATCTGGCGCGCCTTGCGCAACTGGAAGCGATCGAAGTCGCTAAGCGCCGCACGCTGCAACAAAACTTTTTTTAAAAGCGTCTGTTGGAAGTTGACGACCGTGAATAAAAATAATCGGGAGCGAATTGAAAATGATTAGAATTTATGCAATCCGCAATTATTGGAGACAGCCAGGAAGGACCGTGCAGGAACGTCCGGTGGTCAACTTTCTCACAAAGAAAATGGTGGAGCTATGAAAAAAAATAAATAAAAAAGAATTCGAACCTTCTTCTTAGCCTCGACCTTCTTAGCCCACATGGTTTTGCTCCATTCCTCGTCGAGTTTGGCAGCCTCCCACGCCTTGCGCACGACTCTCGTAGAGCCCGTGTGAGGGAAGCGGAGACGAAATTTAGTCAGGTGGAGGTCGCTCAGCCTCATCTGACCACGCGGAATGTTGGACGCCGGGCCATCGACCAAAACCTTCGAAACAAATGCAATTTTGAATCGTGCGCGATAATTTCTAACTGACAGAGCCGATGCACGTGTGCTCGACGAGCGAATCAGAATAACAATGGTGTCTACAGATATGTATCAGACGGCAATTCCTATCAAGAATGGAGGTTCATCATAGCATGATCGTAAAGCTTCTTTCCTTTTCCCCGATATTTCATTTTTGTTCTCCCCGCAACGAAACGTTCCGAAATCATCGAACGTCTCCATCACTGTTAGAGGCGAATGGATCTTACTCTGTTTTGGTCGATGACGTCAACGACGGTGACGAGTTTGCCCTGATGCGGTCCATCGCTCACGTAGGCAACACGGCCGGTCTGCACGTACCTCTCGAACGGCTAAAATGTGCACGCAAGGAAATTAATTTCAGGCACGGAGGAAACGACGAATATTTCCTATTGGAAAGTTGATGGAAGCTGCGGGTATACGGAAGTTTGAAGATACTTCCGATATTTCCGAAAAAGGCGGATCCGTTGTGGGTTTGAAAAAAGAAAACGTAAATTTTCGAGTTTTTGCACGGAAATTTTGTTAGCAATGCGAGACTAAAAACCGACTTAGCGAGTATCGGAAGTTTCGTTTTTTACGATAAAACGTGCGTCTTTGAAAACGGCAGAGTCGACCGCGTTTATATAAAAATGAATTTGTTCGCGGTGACGCGGACGGATCGAGATAAACGTGGTCGGAGAGCCCGCACCATGTGGTCGCGACGAACACCACAGACGCGCACAAAAACGTAATAAGGTTACAATTTATCGGTTGCGAGGATGAGACTGGCGAAAGAACAATAATTGCAAATATCACGCGATCAGAAAGGTATAGGGGAGAAATTGTTGCTTTACCTATGTCGGGGTAAGGAATATTTTCGTAGGCAAGCCAGGTCCGAGTGAAAAACGAAATGTACTTACCATGATGTACCGGAAAGGAAAAGATCCGACAACACTGAGCAACTGAGAAGCTGTCGCATGGAAGTCTCCTCATCAATACGCGAGTCAAATCCGTCCAAAAATTCACCCTAGTCGCTCCCTAATTCGATATTGGGGAATATACTTTCATTCGGCCAAGCATTAATAACGCGAGCAAATATTATACGGTTTATCATACTATATCCGAAATAATTCTGCGGTAAATTATTTATTGCAGCGAGTTTTTCGATAATTCATCGAGCGTTTCCGGTATACAGTTACGATAACAGCCAATGGAAAAAATTGACAAATTCGACGACGGGGTGTCAATGGTTGCGGGTGTGTTTCAATCTTTCGATTCGTTCACGCTGTGCGGAGCATTCGAGTTAAAATCAGCCAATCGCAGTCAGTGGCGTTGGATCGCCCGCGACATGTGACGCATGTGCCTCGCTCATTGGGAAGTGCCTTTGACGTTTCTTCTCCCATCAAGGCCACGATCTTCGTTTACCGTTATTCACGTGTGTTACAAACTTCAGACAGTTACCATACGTGTTGACGAACTACGCGTGAAACATCGGTAGGCATTTATTTCGATTAAACGCGATACTTGTTTATTTTTCCGAACGTCAAATATTGAAAGCATGCGAAAGCTAACGTTTATCGATAAAAAATACCTATCGCGAGCATAGGGTGAGCTGAGCAGTAGCACGTGTACTTATCGCGACCTTCGCCGAATCCTTTTCGTAACGCGCTAGCGCCATTGTTCGTTGAATGTTTGAATACATTCGTCAACTTTCGAATTACCCGTGAATCATTCTTTCGCAGTATATTCACAAAGCTCCGAAATCTTCGCATGCAAGCGCGATCTATTTCTAACCTAGAAAAAAATTACGCAGGAGTATATGCATGGAAGTGCGTACGGTAAATTCGTAAAAAAAAAAAGGACACGAGTGAAATGCCGTGACAAGAGCCTTCTTCTGTTACAGTAGACTTGTCGCTATCCAAGAAACTTTTCTCCGTTTCACATTGTACGTCAGAAACAGAAATGGACGGAGCATGGCTGCGTTCGGCAGAGCACACGCGACATTTATACGCGCCGCCACGGATGGACGCTCTCGGCACTCGGATGGACGTGACGAGCGCGTCAAAAACGCCGACGGTCCACGTCAATCCGAACTTCAGGAATGGCAAGAGTCTGGTCATCCACGTGAACCCGAAAATGCATCAGAATCGAAAGATCCACGTGAATCCGAAGATGATGAAGGGAATCGCACCCGTTGTCGAGCCGCCGAGCAATATGGCCGTGTCCGCGTTCCACGATGGAATATTTTGCAACGGCAGTCGCACGGAACCCGAAATACAAAAATCTATTCACGTTAATCCAAAACTAGTTAGCAAATTGCGGTCGAACGCACGTGCCGAAGTCAAAGCTGCAGTTGCCAGTCCTGTTTCGACGGACCGCAATGAAGCGACTCGGCCCGTTCGGACGAAAAGCGCCAGATTGAGTGTTTCGGACGACAGGACGAGCGGCAAAAGCGCGACACGTCGTTTGTTGGCTATATCGAGAAGGAAACTCGTGAGAATCGGCGCAAACACGAAGAGAACGAGCTTGACTAGTCAGATGAAAAAAATTAACAGAAGATCGTTGTCGCTCGTCCAAGTTAACACGAAATCGAGCGCGAATTCGCCGAACGCGACGAGTTTCGGTCCGGCGAAGAACAAACACAAGATAAACGCGTATAAGATCGATAGGACCGCCGTCGAGCGAACTAAAACCAAGAAAACGCGCATTCCAACTGCCAACGTTAGGTGAGTCGCGAGTGGAAACAACTAACGAAATTAAGGGGCTACATCTACCTAGAGGTCCGAAAAAAATGGCCTCATTCCGAATTTTTTTGGTAAATGGTTGGTGATGAAGAAACGCATTTTTTAATACACAAGTATATATATTGAGAACCTTCAACACTTAGCTGACACACCGGGTCATTTTGACCCGGACGAATTTGAAATAAAATACTCACTTTCCCGTCATTGAAGGTTTTCAGTAGTTTTTACAACAATTCAATTTTATACTTTCCGAATTTCAATTATGGAGGGATATTAAGAAATTTTCAAAGTGTATGCCGGCTTGTTTCAATAAAAATCGACCGAAGGGTCGTTAAGGGCACGTGGATGAAGTACTATCCGAGTCCAGGGGCATTCACCCAGTGTGAAAATCGTGGCCAAATACAAGTGTGTCAAGGAAGGGTTAAAAAAGAATCATCAAAAAATACAGAAAAACAACAAAAACATGGCCGCTGACAGATGATGAAATTTTATAAACTCCAACTTAAACGGTTCATTTGAAATCTAAAAACCAAACGGATTATTCAAGTTAACAATAAATACGAACCGTTTACGATCGTCGATTGTTAAAATCTTATTTTTTCGATGTGGCGACGACTTGGAACTCGAGCATATAAAATCTATGAAAAAAAGTCGCAATTTTGACGTAACTATCGAAAAAATGAAGATCGATTTTGAAAAAGAGCTCATTCAATTTAAGAAATACGTTGAATGACATTTTCAGGCAATATAGCTAAAAGGTGATAGTATCGAATAAAGATGTTTTCGGAAAATGCATTTTTTTTACCCGGCTAGGTAGATGTAGCCCGTTAAAGCGATTCGATCGCGCAACAGGTGTTGGAATATCCATCGGTAACGACAAAATCGTCAAATGCGCATAAAAGAGAAAACTGTCGAGAAAGGTGCGCCGAATCCTCCGAACAACGACCGTCACAGAGAGTACTTTCTTTTTCAGGAACGTCAACAAGGGTTTGGTGACTATAGGAGGCGTTATGTATCGATCTTCCAGGACCCAATTGGTTCGTAGCGATGCACGCTCCTCCTCGCACAAAAGTAAAATATTTGATTCCTCGTGCACGCTCCGGTCCTGATCCGGTGTCATATCTCGGCCGTTTTGATGAGAGAAAAATGTTGGATGTTTTCGCAGGGAAAAGTTACGTGTCGTCGAGTACGAACGTTCGGAGCGATGCCTTCGTGATGGCGAAGAACGGGAAAAAACTGCATAGGCTACAGACGGTGAAAGGAGCTGGCGTGCCGACCTACGTGGTCTCGCGAAACAGCTTCAATTGTCGAGCCGTTTTCAAGAAAGTGCCAAATTCGATAGTACAAACGAGTCACAAAAATGTCATAAGGTACAGGGACGATGCTTGGGGTGTTTCGTTTCAACCTCACAATCTTTGCCCCATAGTCATACTTACGATAATAATGCCTTCTTCATCTTTCACAGCTACAAAGCGAAACAGAGGAGTTTGCAGATTCTTCGGGACAAGCTCCGCAAGAACTACATACCCTGCCTGCTTTATCGTCGATTTGGCTACTGCGCCAAACACGCGAAAGGAACGTGCCCAAAACTTCACGATAAGAAACAAATAGCCCTGTGTAAAAAGTAAATCTATGCCGCTCAATCATTTGCACGTTAAAATGTTCGACCGACGACACGTTCGTCCTGAAAATTGTCTACGAAATTTTGATGAACTGATCCCGCAGCCCGTCCTCTTCAGGTCTTGGAACAAGACTAAAGATTAGTTTTCGTTTTTGGCCAATTATCAGGATTTCTCTTTCAGCTTTCTTCAGGGCAAATGTTTGCTGGACAATTGCCCGCTGTCTCACGACATCGGACCGGAGAAAATGCCAACCTGCAAATACTTCTTGGAGGGATGCTGCATCCGCGATCAGTGTCCTTATCTCCACGTGAAAGTCTCCTCGAACACGCCCATCTGCGCGCAATTTCTCCGCGGTTATTGCATCGATGGAAACAAGGCGAGCAATGTCCCAGTTGAAAAACAAAATACCGTTTACTTCTTTCGGCACGTAACCGTGAGTGTTTCTTTTTTCATTCGCAGTGCAAACATCGTCACACGAACATCTGTCCCGATTACGAGAAAACGGGAAACTGTGCCAAAGGTAAGTATTGTCCATATCCTCATAAGCTAAAACCGTTAAAGAAGCTAGTGACAAAGCCCAGAGCATCGAAAAACCACCGGAGTAGTTCGGCGAACAAACGGACTTCCAACAACTCACCGTCCAAAGTTGCTCGGCCCAGTGAGCAGGATAGCAGAAAAAGATATTACGATAAGACTCCAACGAGCGACGAGCAATTGGCACAAATGCGAGAAAACATAATTAAAAAAATGAGATGTACGAAAGCGTGCGAGAAAAGCGCGGAGGAGTGCGATGAAGCAGTCGATGAGAACGACGTTGATGGTGATGTCGATAAAAGTGATCGCGAATCGGGCGAACGACCCAGAAGGACTCCCATTGGTCCCCTTCCCGCTTATATTCCAATCAATTAGATATTAAACGATATCAAACCGTGAAATTGTACATATGTATTAAGAATTCAAATAAATATACATACGAATGATTTTAAAAAGGAATTCAATGAGGCTATTTATTGAAATGATTCACAATCATTTTGATTTTGCTCGGATGTATTTACTGGTGAACAACAAAATTAGTCGCCTTCAACATTGATCGGTTAAAGGATTTTTTTATTTAGAAAATCGTGATAAATTTCTACAAAAATTAGGGGTATGAAAAGTATCGTGTGAAAAACAATTGTTTGGGTACAAATATTTAATATCTTGCTTTTGCCCGCACTGTACCGGGCAAAATTATTATTCTGACTACCTGGATTACAATTTTTGATAATTCACTGTGGCTATTTATTTTTTAATTTATATTCCATATAAACTGATTTTTTGTCCCTTATATCTGTATTATGGCCTCTGCACACTGCGCGCGATGAGCGATGAGCCATATCCAATCGGAGCTAAGGTATTCCGGAAACCCCATGGGAGAGTGAAGCTCCTGTTGGATTTTGTTCATCGCGCACAGTGTGCGGAGGCCATTATAAGTATAGAGAGATTATTTACTCACGAAAATTTCAATGGGAATCACATTGATTGATCTTAACTAAATGAAAAAGTCCTAAACTGAAACCTTTCAATTTTGAAAAATGTTATTTTTTGATATGAGTTATCTAAAATGAAAATTTCATTATACACTACGTTTCGGGGTTTTCTTTCTTTCTCGTCGGTTAAAATAAAAAGATTTTCTCGGTTGGTTACTCTAGAGCAGGCGACAGGCAGACGATTTACATGAAACATATACCATTAATTTGAGCCATTTTAAGCTATAGAAAAGGGAAAGCCATATTTCATTCGGTTCAGTATTTTTTAAGGAATGCGAGGACAGGCAGACTTTACAGCTTTATTATAAGTAGATAATCGAATTACAGGCAATGTCCGCGAAGCACCTATCGAAAACTCCGTTTGAGGTGAGTAATGCTCTACCGAACCAGGTTATCTAATACAAAAAAATCAAACCGGTTTCGTTAGTACATTAGTTTATCCTATGATTGATCGAAGGAATTTCCAAAATATCAAATTTAAAATATGAAAAACAGGGAAAATGACGATTTCTTCCCTCCTGGAATAATCGGGGAAAAGTCAGGGAACCTTGAAAATTCTTGGGCATTTTTCCATTACTTTTTGCAAAAATTACGAAAAATGAAACCGTCTTGGAAAAAAAATGAAAAGAATAAAAATAAATATTGTATATTTTTTATATTTATATTATTCTTCGTGATATACAAAAAAAAAGTTATGTCAGTGCCAAGCATTGAAAATTTCGAAAACTAACAACTAATTTATTCTAAAGCTGTATACATTTGCATTCGATTTGTCGATACGCAACTACACCATTATTATTGTAGATAAGTGTTTATATTCATTTTTTATCTATTGGCACCGGCATAAACAATCTGTTTACAGTGAAGAACAGGTTCTGTATTTGCTTTTAATTTTTTTTTATTGTACGGTGCTGAACTTATTTTTCTGTTTGATTTATTTTACCATTTTCATATATTTGGTCTTAAAAAAAAATGATGTCCTTCGACCCCAATCTCCCGGGAATATTTGCAAAACCTGGAAAAGTCGGGGAATTTCTGAGTCAATAGTACGCAACAACCAAGTATATACGGGGAAAAAAATCCTTCGGTCAAATACTATATTTCGATATCTAGAAAAAGCCCATTTAATAAAAATCGATGCAGTCGTTTTTGCGACATTTTGCTTGATCCTCTACAATAAGTAGAATCCCAGAAACACGCGCCACTCCACCTCTGAGTCGTCGCCATCTCAGTATGTTTGACAGAATGGAGGTTAGAGTACGCTAACCTCAAAATTACTGTTAACCTCCATGGTTGATACATTCATTCTTGCATGATATCCGTAACCGACCAATCGGAGAGACGAACGCTTTGTTGGCGTCTCTCTTATCTGTAGGATCAATCTCTCGGAGTCTAGCGGAGAAACACAATGGTTGTGAGCTAGCCTGAAAGTAAACACGACGATGCGATGAAGGGAGCGTCCCCGTGTATTTACACTTTTTAGAAATTGATAAACAATTCCCATCGCGGAAAATGAAGTGTAAATTCCAAGAAGGTGAGTGTCTTTTAGTCGCGTATGCGAGTATCTAGAGAATTACCGTCACCGAGGAGTATCGCAAGTGTCGTCGGTGTGAAAACAAAATGTTTCGCTCACAGGTGAAAAAGTATTGTGTTTTCACGGTCCGCTGATCTACGAGGCGAAATGTTTGAAATCTTCGATCACTAAAGAGAAGCAAATAAAATATCTGATTCATTATGCCGGCTGGAACAAAAAGTAAGCCGATCCTAACCTAAAAACTGACCGAAAAAGCGCATAACCTCAAATTTTGGGCGCTGCCGCTGTTTCTCGCGTCTGTCGCAAAACCGAACGTAATCTCGTTCGATCTACAGTTGGGACGAATGGGTGCCGGAAAGTCGGGTTCTCAAGTATAACGAGACCAACGTACAGAAGCAGAAGGACGTTCAGCGAGCGCACGCGGCACAGCAATCTACGCAGAAAGGAAAGAAACCGAGCGCCGTAGCGAAGGGAGCGCCGCTCAGTAGAAAAATCGAGAACGGCAAGGACAAAGAGAGCGACAGCGGCGCCAGTACGCCCACTCCGAGCGTCGAAAAGCCAGCCGTTGGTCGAGGTGCCAAGAACGGCGGCGGTTCCGTCACGCCGTCCTCCGTTCACGATTCTTCCTCCGATGTGCCTCGAAAGAAGCGCAGGTTGTCGTCTCAAAATGTCAAATTTTTAGCCTCCAACAGATTGCAATCGCCGCTCGAGTCGCTAAGTAACGAAGGTGCGGACCTTTTCAGTCGACTGGATCCATCGGTAGAAACGGAGGAGCAGTTTTTGGCCAAGGTCGAGGTTAAGGTCAAGATGCCGGACGAGTTGAAGCCTTGGCTGGTGGACGACTGGGACGCGATAGGTCGACAGAGGAAACTCGTTATTTTACCCGCGAGATACACCGTCGATCGGATCCTGGCGGACTACGTCAAGTTCAAAACGTCCAGCAAAACGAACAATCCCAATAAGTATGCGCTCCTTTGGTTTCCCACGACGGGCTCTCGACTCTGTGCAAAGTAAAGAGCGCTTTGTCAACTACGAGCTTCGTCCAATCGCAGGGAGAGCGCCGTACTTGAGGTGACCAAGGGCCTGCGGGAATACTTCAACGTTATGCTGGGGACGCAACTTTTGTACAGGTGGGAGCGACAGCAGTACGGCGAAATAATGGCCGAAAATGCGAGCATGACACCTAGCCAGATATACGGAGCGACGCACTTGCTCAGGCTGTTCGGTGAGCTAGAAATTTCACACGGTGTTGAAGTTTCCGTAGTTGGAACGAAACGAAAATTGTTGTTTTATATCGATAAAGCCTTTTTCTCGCGTATTTGGTCTATGAAAAATCACAAACGTTTTTTTTCGAATGTTCGGTGAAAATCTACAACGTAAATTGGCAAGAAAATATTTACGACGATGAAAGTGAAAGGAGACAAAAGTGTTTTCGTTGCATCCCAACGATGCAAACTCCGACACCGTAATTTCACCTCGTTATTCCGAACATCCGTAAGTGCTCGAGAGATCTATACAGAACGTTTTTGTTTTCCAGTCAAACTCGGCAGCATGTTATCCTATACGCCACTGGACGAGAGAAGCATTCAGTTACTCTTGGCTCATATTCACGACTTCCTAAGGTATTTGCACAAAAATAGTAGCGATCTTTTTAGCCTCCAGGATTACGGAGCCGCGTCGCCCGAGTATCATCGAAAATGCGGATAAGCCTTCGCCTCATTCACCCTCCCCTCGAGCTTCATTTTTTTTACTCAATCGCAGATACAGCATTTTTCGAGTCTTTATCGTATATGCAAGATGTGCAGCGTGGCTGCGAGCGCCTATCCCTTTTTTTTACCGAATTCCTTGTCTAAAAGCTCTTCCCAACGCCACGACCAGATCCGCTTTCCTCCATTCAATTAACTGCTGCTCCTCCATCGAAATATCGCCAAATGTCCATAGACTTTTCTCGCCCCATGTACCGGGATACTTTTATTCAACTTCGTAGCTTGTGACAACATAAAAAATCGCTTCGAGTTACAGAAGAAAATAAATAAATGTACATATTCGATGATGTTTTTAAAAACGAATAGCACACGTGATACTCATCGCAACCCCGTCAACTCGTCGACAGTTTCTCACGTGGATATTCGTTTCTTATTCACAAATGTCGGCCCAGTCGAATACAGACACACATGGAGATATACAAATACATACACATCGAGGTCTGAGTAAAAACAATTTCGAAAAGACTGCGCGCGCCGGCTTTTTAGTTTTTCGAGAAAAGTAATAAAGTTGTCGAGGTTGCTTCCGAGTGCTCGATGTAATAGACACAAGTGCTACGTGTTGCACGCGAGCCGGCGATTTTCGTTCCGAGCTTATTCACTCAACATCGGACACAAGACGTAGTCTTCTCTTTTTCCGTCTCAATTAAATGTGAGTCTGAATTCATCCTTATTTAAAGTTACAGGTCGAAAAAGTTAAAAACCAGTGGTTATTGTTGATAATTTCTCCAATGACGATTCGGCTCGTCGATGGAGCCAAGTTCGTTCCAATGGAGAAGCGGAATCACACTTTAAACGTAATTTATGCGATTGAATAAATCTCTTCTTTTTTTTTTATGGCCGATCTTCGATCCGCACTTTGATTAAGACGATGTTGTAGCTTCCTTAGCTCTCATGAAGTACGTCAGCATGTCAATGGGTAGTGGAAAGACGATCGTGGAATTTTTCTCAGCCGAAATGGTGTTCAATGTCTGGAAAGAGAATGAAACGAGCGTTGGGTTGGCAATTGGCTGCTTCTTACGAGCGCTCGTATAGATTTTCTCCGTTTGGGCGCCAACGTTGATGACACTGGGGATCAAAATTTGAGAGAGACATTCTCACCTGCAAGTAACGTAGTTGGAGCGCAGCGGGGGAATCGCCGATAACTTCGGACGCCTCTCTCAGGGCTCGGCTTGCCTTTTGTTCACCCTCTGCAGCGATTACCTGGCGGAAACAAACGGCAACCGATCGTTGGTCCACACGCGTTAGAGCTTTGTTTGCGTTTCTTATTTATTTGCGGGATTTTATTTGCTTTGGGGCATTTGTGGGATTTTATTTGTGCGTTTATTATGATTATGGGAAGGCGAACATGAATCGCCGCGTCTTTGGGTAAAATGATGGAGTGATTAGGAACATTGGAACTATCGGAGCATACCTTGGCTCGAGCCTCGCGTGCAGCTTCAGCCTCGGCAGCCATTGCTCGTTGCAATTGAACGGGCAAACGAACGTCCTTGCTGGTGGTGAAAAAAAACATGTTTTTATCGTCATCCGGATTATTTTTTCACTCCGGGAATAGCCATCGTACGTGAACTTACATCTCAACTCGTTCGACTTTGATGCCCCATGAATCTGTGGCCTCGTCGAGGGATATCTACCGCACGTAAATGAGATTAATCATTTTTCGAATATTTATCGATAATTTCGCGAAATCGCGAATTTACATTCTCTAGACTTCATGAAACCCACCCCAGTCGATTTTCAAAGTGCACTCCTAAGGAGGTACGATCATTGCTACGAATCCAACTTTCGGATTTGAAATTTTTATATGATTTTGACGAATACTTTATGCGCCTATTGCCAAAAATTTGAGCTATTTTGACCGTTCAGTTTTTTTCGCAATAAAACTGCAAAGTCGAGCATTTTGAGTTACCGAAGCACGTCGTCTTATGGAGACGGTCAACCGGAAGTGCGGTGATCGTGATTTTTCTGCTCACGTATCCAACTAAACCCGTTGGGAAACTGAAATTCGACAGATTAGATATAATAGATATTGTAAAAAATAAGAAAATCAATCTTCACCGTGTAGTTAAAGCACTAAATTACAAGAAAGTTTTAATCCCCGGTTGAAAATGGTCAGAACGACGAAACAGCACCCACAGACTTAGCAACGTCGCGAGTAACAGCTGATGCGTTTGGCGAACATAACCCAGCTTTGTTTCGAAATTAATTTGAATAGAAGCCGCCACAAAATATGCAAACAACAATTTATGGAGTTTTATCATTTATCACGTATGAATAATATGTATAATTATATTCTGCCTATCGTATTAATTCCGCTGAAATAATTCAAGCCTATGTTAATAGACTTGAATTTTATTACGTCCCGGGAAAAAATTGTCATATCTGAGCAGATATACTCATGTAGCTGTTTATCTGCAACATAAATGAATGTGATCTGATAATGCATGGTCAAAGATGAACATACATGTATTTTCATGCGCTTAGGGGTAGCTCTATATCTGGTCAGATATGATCGCGCATAAGTAAATATGTGCAGATATGAATTTATTATAGCTGACGATGTCTGCCTATGTGTGGTCATGTCTAACCAGATATAGTACAATTCACGACTGCATACGAACTCACACATGATTAGACTTGAATATTTGCGCGCATGCGTGAACATATCCAACCAGGTATGGATGAATACGCAAACAAACCCAACTCGTACATGATCAGGTCTGAAAATATTTGTTCATGTACGATTGTATCTGCCCAGATATGGAATCATACTCGAATTCATCCAACCTCTATATGATCATCGCTGAACATGCTTGCCCACGTGTGATTAGATCTAATCAAATATAAATCAATGCATATCTATGTATAAAAGTGTTATTATGATTGTGTGTCTTATTAACACATACACAGATGCGCGCATATGCACACATAGTCACTCGTTATTGGCCTATTTGAGAACTCCCATTTGATCCGTGTATAACACTGTAAGTCACTTATAAAATATCATCGATTCGCAAATAGTATATCATATGTATGCCGAGGTTAAATATCGTAAGTGTACGGCAAGGAGATAGACATATGACATACCACATATACTCATATCTGCTATTAATATAAGCATGTTCACCCTGATATGGGTATATCTGTTCTGATATGACCAATTACGCTTCGAAACCGATCAATTTTGCTTATTATAGGCAGATTTGATATTGTCAGGTCTGATATCATATGGTCCGTTATCGTCAAATCTAATCATATACGCTCTGATATGGGCATTTTTCTTTCATGATTAGACAAGATCCAGATATGATCAATCATATCTGAATCATATTGGGTGTACAACTTAATTCGGTCCGTGTTTTTTTGCTTAAAATACGCACTTATTTGAATGATCAAATGAATTAATACATTAATCAAAATATTTTCCATCGCTAGCCACTACTTTTTCCCATCTTTCTGGTAATTTATGAATTCCGTCGCGCAAGAAGCGTTCATCTTTTGAAGCCAAGAATGAATCGAGCCAATTTTTGATAACCTGTCGTGACGTGAAGCGTATTCCAGTCAAAGCGTTCTGCATCGATCGAAACAAATGGTAGTCGGAAGGGGCAAGGTCTGGGCTATAAGGCGGGTGAGCGAGAATTTCCCACCCGCTATTTTCCAAATAGTTTTTAACCACAATAGCAACGCGAGACCGAGCGTTGTCATGTTGAAAGATTATGGACTCGTGTCTGGTCGCATATTCTGGACGTTTTTCGGCTATAGCTCGCTTTAAACGGATCAATGGTTGCCTGTAGAAATCTCCCGTGAAGCTTCCACAAGCATTCGGTGGGTTTAAGCTGCACTTTTCTTCCAATTGAAACAGAAAATCAACACTTCCCGCAAATGGCGCTTATTTGGGACGAAATTCGACATTTTCACCGCAGTAAAAATTAGACTCGATGCACACAACTCAAAGGTCTGTAAACGATATTTGGTTGAGCGATGTTGATACTTCACGATACAGCGAAAATCAGCTGTTGCCGTCAACCATTTATAGCACCTAGAGCCATCTACTGAAAACGGACCGAACCAAGTTGTACACCTAATATATGATCCAGATATAATCAGATGTGATGTGATCTGATAATTTTTTCTCGGGCGTTAATATTATTACGAAGATTACTGCCGAGTCGTTGACAATCTAATTTTACAGTTTTAATTTGTTCACGTGCAATAAATTCATCAATTACCACAACATTTGGCACACTATATAATCGATAATACGAATAATCAACGCAAGTAAACGTCAATCAGAGCAGCTGCGGGTCAAATGAATTTAGACTCTCTTTTGATCCCGCGAAGGTGATCGTACCTCCTTAAACTCCCTCGAAATTAAAAGCGTTTCAGCGATCTCGCAGCCTTCAATTTTGTGCACGGCTACCCGTCGACGAAGGAGTGAGCAACGAATGGACTTGCCTGCATGTTTCCGGACAAAGTTTCACGCTCGCTGAGAATTTCGTGGAGAGGTCTGGTTCCCATGGTGTTGCGAAGGGTCGTTTGAGCGAGCAGTCTGGTACTGTGATGGGCATTTTCGACGTTGGCAATTGATATCGTCGCGTTGTTTACCCGATAATAGACAACGGCGTCCACGGACACGGTCACGCTGTCTTTCGTCAGTACCTGTCGCGAGATCATTCGTCGTAACCCTCGTTTGCCAAAATTTTTTGGAAGTTTAACGTACCTCCTGGGGCGGTACGTCGTACGTGCGCGTGCGGAGATCCACTCTCGCGTAGCAGTCGATGCAGGGCAAAATGAAGAAAATACCTTAAGGGCGGTAGATCACGAGATACGCGTGGACGAAAATTTTTTCAATGAATTTCCATTATTTTAATGTTTTACTCCAGTCATTCATAGATATTCGTTAGAAAGAAAAATAGCAAATGGCAAGTGGCGACGAAATGACTCACCAGGACCCTTAGCCCCGCCGGAGAGAAGTCGTCCCAGTCGAAATATTACCGCTCTTTCGTACTCCTGGACCACCTTTCGGGACAAACAATTTTCGTCGTTCAAAGCCCCTGTCGTCGCTTCGCTACGAGACTCTTTATCGCTTACCTTGAAGCAGACGAAGAGAGAAAAGGGCATCGTCAGGATTACGACGAGCCACGAAAGGCCGACTAAAATATTTCCGCAAGTGGTCCCCGTTTCGGCATCCTTGCTGTCCTCAGCTGGAACGTACACATAGCTGTTACGCATATGGAAAACATAAAAACTCCGGGAATTTATTCAGAATTTACTGTTTTCAAGAATTACGAAAAATGAAATCGACTTGAAAAAAAAAAAAACTGAACGGCATAAAAATCTCAAGCCAGTCTCTCATCGTTCCCACCTGCTCCAGCAAATATAAAATAAAAACATTCTATGGTGAACAAAATCGTGTATTTCATCGGGAAAATGTATTAAAAAATACTTTTCGGAGGTATTCGTGTCGCATGTCCATGGAAACAAAATGACGCAAGAATAGTTGTCAGTTTGCGTTGAATTTTGACACTCGAAATAGGAAAATAGTGGTTTTGAGGGATCGTCACGGTGTAAAATTTTCAAAATATCGATTTTTTTTTGCATATCCCATGGTATAGATGGTTATAAACACGCTGTTCAATTTTTGGAGTGAAATTAGAATTGTTCAGGTTGCAGCCTTTCGCGGAAAAACGGATTCGGACGGACGCGCTTTTCTCGAAATGTCGTTTTTTAAACGGTGTACGCTCTCGAAGGGAGAGCTTTCGAGTCATCCGTCTCAAATTTTGACACAACATTCTTCACGCTATTCTTTGCCTTGGTATGGAAGCTTTTTTCAATCTTCATATTTTTCTCACGAAAAACTGACGAAAAAATAGGCTAAATTCAATACTTCTTTTCCAAACCGCCGCCATTTTGTCAATTTTGGAAAAAAAACCTCCATAGCAAGTTTCCGATTAAGGCCTTAAGCTACAGTAACGGGTATAAAATCATGTGCGAATTTAACAATTTCTTTTCGTATGAAAAAGTGATTCTCATAAAATCAATTACACATTTATTTAGTATCAATATCAAGCTGTTAGAAATTATTCTTCTTTTTCGATGTACGAAATGGCCGAGTACTCGAAACTTCTCGAAACAGCTTTTTTCCAATTGGCGTGACAAATAACTTCAACAATTTTCACTCGATTTACTTCAAATTTGAAAGTTATGTTCCTAATTGCATTTCGCAGAGAAGTACGTACGGAATTTCTGATTAATCGTAAACTTTTCATTTTATGAGCAATTATAACGAAACTTTTCACTGAAAATTCATTTCTTAAGTTCAAATACCTACAACTTTTGTATAAAAAAATATTTTTTAAATTTCGGTCGTACTTCTTTAGGTATTCTAATGTAGCTTGACGAGAATTTTTGTTTTTTGTTCTAGGTAAAAAATTGTAGATGCTAAATTTCTCGCCGCGGAGCGCCTAAAAATTTTTTTTTTAATATTAATAGTCGGCCATTTTGTACATCGAAAAGAAAAAAATATTTTTTAACAGCTTGATATTCATACTAAATAGATGTGTAATTAATTTTATGAGTGAATGACTTTTTCATACGAAAAAACATTGTTAAATTCGCACATGGTTTTATACGCGTCACTGTGGCCTAAGGCCTTAATATTCTTTTTACAAATGTTGTTTCAGATAATGTTTACAACTTCAACCGTGCACACGGCGAGGACTCCCTTTTTTCGAAGATATTATCAATCGTCAAAAAAATGTAAAAAAAAGTAAAAATAAACGTTAAAACATTTATTTTCCGTTCTTCATGAGTGCTTTGATTTCACATGAAACCATCAGACTGATCAGCGTATTTCAACGATCGAAAAAAAAAAATCGCGAAAGCGAGTTTTTTTTCGGCTCGTTACACTGTGATGATCCCTTAATCAAGACTCAATGAAAAAACCTCTTTTTCCCTGTCTGAATACCGCACAAGGGAAACCAACAATTCCACTTACCGTCGGTCATATTTCTACGTATACACCCTTCTCGTTCTATATTTGTCGTATTTCTAAAAATACGCGTAGCAATGACACGTGTGTAAATATGTGTATCTAGGTATATTACGTCAGGGCAGTGATTTTTTTTATTCCCGCAGATCGCCGCGTGCGTAGTATCGAGAAGGGCTGGCACGTCACGTACGCACAGCCCGTCCCAACATCCGAGTCTATCTCGACGGGAATGTCGTCAACCCCGCTAAATCCGCCGAAGGGGCGGTCAATTCGAGGCAAATCCGCGTCCATGTCCTGGCATGCGCACCCTATTCGCGTCATCTAAAAATCACACCCTGTTGCGCAGTTGCTACTCGTTGCTCCATACTTTCGCAATTTCACTCCCACACCTTTATTCTTGTCTCCTTTCCTTTCCTTCTATTAATTTTCGCTTCCTCTATCTACCTATCTCCCTTTTTTCTATTATTCATTTTCCTTCTCTCCACCCCCAGTTATTTTTTCTATTCAATTTCCACGACTATTCACCTCTGAATCTTTTACGCACACGAGAATCATCATTTGCGACTGACACATGAATTTTTTATATACGTACGATCGTTAGCAACTATAATTTGACGAGGGACAAAGCGACAACGCGTATGACGAACCCTCGGACCTCCTATCATTCAGTATGGATGAATAATCGCTCTTTAAAAGGAACTTCCAACGTCGGAGGGAGAAAAAGAAATACGAGTATGGAAATGGAATGATCGAGCGATGAATGTTGGCTACCGACACATTGACCTTGCCTCTAGTCGATTCATTATTCAAGAAATTATTTTCCATGGACGTAGAAGTTGGAGGCAAAGGTGGCACAAGTAATTTGCGAGGTATAGTTCCGACCGAGGCTTCATTTGCACAGACACACGTCTCTGGGTATACGGGGTGTCCTGTTACGAATGGATAATCGTCCAACTGTCGATAGGCCAGACCTACTATACCAGGTGTAGAAGTACGAAACCGGAATTTCCCTATAGATGGTGCTAGCCATCAGTTTACGGACCGTAAGACCGCTTCTGCAGCGCCATCTTCTCCCTCTAACACTGACGGAGATTTTCATCACACAACAACCCAAGTTCCCTACACCGGTATATTTTTCTATAACCTTAAAGACGTCGAGTTTTGTGCCTACGAACTACGAGTTGCGGACAGCATTGGTTTTCTGTTATCGTTTGAAGTTAACTGCTGCTGAATCGCATCGAATGCTTGTCGAAGCTTACGGTGAACATGCTCTTGGTAAAACACAGTGTTTCGAGTGGTTCAAAAAATTCAAAAGTGGCGATTTTCACGTGAGAAACGGAGAGCGTGCGAAACCACCGAGAAAGTACGCAGACAACGAATTGCAAGCCTTGTTGGACGAAGATTATACTCAAAGTCAACAAGAACTCGGGAATCAATTGAATGTGACGCAGAAAGCCGTCCCCATTCGTTTTTATCATTTTCAAACAACAGACGTGTAATTTTTACAAAAAAAACCGGTTTCATACTTCGACACCTGGTACGCTGGAATTTCAGTTTAGTAAAAGTCTGGTTATTCGTTTTATCTAGAAAAGTCTTCTTTTTAAGGTGAGTCGGAAGAAACAATTCAAAAATCGACTAACGTTTAACCTCCTATTTTTTGTGAGAAAGAGATAGGAGGTCATTAACCACGTTGCAGTAAAATATTTTAAGCTAATCCACCGTACCATTTCCGAGATATGAATGTTGAAAGTTGACCTAAAATACTCGCACTCAAACGTAAAGTCCGAAAAATTTACGGGTAATGATTACTTTACGTTAAATTTAGTCGTTTGACCTAACGAACAAAACTTGTTATTCAAATCTTCGATTAATGCGGAATTCAGCTGTAAAAATTGTAGCTGACCCACCGTGGAATTTATTCACAATAATTTATCAAATTTTGCTATGCGGCATCTGTCTCTCTCTCTAAACAGTGATCGCAGCATCAGCTGTGATTGCTAGGGGAAATCCCTAGACGTAGACTAATGCCTACGCTGCAGATCATGCAGATCATGCTAAATACAATAAGAATAGAATAAAAGTAATAATAAACCGAAGGATGAAAAATGAATAAAAATAGGTTGATTGTAGATCTTAATTTTTTAAATCTATTATTACGTATACAAATATATTTTGGCTCAATGCGAGATTTTTTCGCAAAACGACCACTTACACGTAATTGTGCCATTTTTTGACATGTGTCAAGTCGTTGAGAGATGATGTTTGAATTCTTCTAAAGCGGGGTTATGCAGCGTTGCCAACTGCTTAAAATGTGAACTCACTGATAAAGTCGATAATGATCAACCGAGTGCTCAATAACCAATGTCGTTGTAAGTATTTATGAAAATCATCATGAATTTTCATTTCAATGGGTACCAAAATAAAAATACTTTTTTGTGAGATTCAATTCTATGTATTTTAAACATTGGAAAGAAACAAATAAAAATCGTTAAAATTGTCAGTTTGACTTCCGGTTTTTCTTCCGAACTACCTTAACCTTAAATGTTGAGAAAACTTTATGAAAAAAGTATGACTTTGATAGCTTGCAGTGTGAAGAAAATGTACTACGCATATCGTGTCAATTGCTTTAAAAAGCTGCTTAGTAGTCGATTCATTCCATTCGAAGAAATGCCATGCAAAGAACCAAAAGCAGATGATTTTTTAATTAGAAAACAACATAAACTCAACTTCAAAAGTATAGTAGGACATGATCTGACCTAATGACAGTTGCAGGATTATCCATTCATAACAGGACACCCATATATATATACATGTATAGGAGCTAGGAGCAAACCAAACTTCTCCAGTCGAGCTCAAAACATCACTTATATGTATATAAAATATGTGTCCAATAAATTGAGGGCGTAAAGTATTATACATTTTTGGAACTCGCAGAAAAAGCATTTTTTAAAGTTCGTTAAAGGGTTACCCCCACTTGCGATTTTGAAAAAATCGTTTTTTTTATTGCATTTTTTTGAAGTATAAGTATCTGAGAATATGTCCTGAAAATTTCAAGTCGATCCGAACAAAATTGACTGAGATATGAGCGTTGAAAGAGAAGAATCCGTTGTGTAAACGACCGGCTAACTGAAACTTTAAACGCGTTTTTCTCAAAATGGCATTTCTGAAGTCGGTGACCAAGATTACTCGAACACTAATGAACCGATCTTCTTGAAATTTTGCAGGCTTATTTAATACATAAAAATGTAGTCTTTAATCGTTCGATTTTTTTTTTTTCGAAAAAAATGGCCGTTTTATAGCCAAAAAACGGCCGTTTTTTCCCGTTAAAATCGAACCATTAACTTTGACTGTCCGCCATTTTGTGAAAAATAAATATTTTTTAAAATCCTTCGATTAAAGACTAGTTTATACTTATATTTGACTAAATCCATCCGCATTTTTTTTTCAGATGATCCACTTCGCCGCAATGTTGGTCACCGCAAACCGTGTATATAAAAACATTATTTCATTGACGGCCATTTGCCACTAAACAATGTAATATTTTTCAATAAAAAAATTACTGAAAGTTCTTCAAGATGTGTTCTTTAAGATGGTATATCGATCGATTAAAAAAGTTTTGTAGTTTTCTTCAAAAAAATTCATGAAAAGGGCCTTTTTTGCGCTACAAGTGGGGGTAACGCGTTAATGCTGGCTAGTACCTGGAACCTCCTGCACAGTAGTTTAGAATCGCAGATGGAAGGTAAACTTTACACGTTTAACTTTCATCTGCGATACTTGCACGATTTGTTCGGCCTTCCTCTTCAACTTGAGTTGCCTCAAGCGACGAACGAGCGTGCCTCATTTTCCTCGTTGCCTAACCCCTTAACCCCTGTCAACTAGGAATCGAAAATGACGAAAGCGCGACGACACCCGGAAGGACTTGCTTCTAGGCGAGCTACCTACTCAGTTCATTGTATTTCTTACGAACCCGTGCAAAAGTTCATAACGCTTGTACCTTTTTGGAAAGCTTATCAAAATAAGATACTTATTTTCGTGATTTGTATGCCGCTGTACATTTTTTTTCGAGTAACTCACCCCGATTTTTGAAAAAAATTGCAAAAACAATAATTCTTGCCAGTCAAATGCTTTTTTTTCCTAAAAAGTGATAATTTATTAATCAACTTTTAGAAGAGTATCAATTGAGGGCTCAGAGTGGCGTAGTTTAAAAAGAAATTATTTGTTTTTAGTAACAAATCTGAAGGTAACACGCGCTTTGATCCGGCGACAAAATATCCGCGGGACAAAATATCTGCCGATATTATATCTGCTGCCGGCAATTAAATGTGGAGGTATCTGTTTGGGTTTGTTTGGTGTTTTTTTAAATTGTTTGATGTTTTTTTTTATTGTTCGGTGTTTTTGGCGTTGGTTTGGTGTTTTGTTTGTTTTTGGTGTTTGTTGTTTTGGCGCGCAAAATACCCAAGGTTTTTTGCGCGCGACCCCGTTAATGTGGTGAACGAGATTTAGGATTTTGTCTCGCGGATGTTTTGTCGCGGATAGTTTTGTCGTTGGATCAAATGTCACGCAGCCAATCTGAAAGTTTCTTTAAAATCTTTAAACCGCCATAATTCGAAAATCACTCATTTTCGACGCCTAATTGGCAGGAGTTAATTCGTTCTAAACGGCTTTTAGCGTAACCCCTTCCAAGGTACTAGGGCTCGACTGCTAGAAAAACCTGCTAGACGGGCTCTACCGCTAAAAGCTCTAGTGCTAAATGGGCTCTAAACTCGGCTGCTAAATAGACTCTAGTGCTAAAAGCAGCACTGCTAAAGAGTCTCAACAGTTAAAACGCAAAAGGGTACCCAAACAAACCCAAACAAATGTTGTGATTTTTCGTCAATAATGCAGCCCTGGGGTAAACTTTGGCTGCAGGTATTTTTAACTTTTGACGTTTCTGACGTCACAGGAGTACAAATGAGGTGTCTACGAGGCATCCCGTCGAGTGCAACCAATGGTGCCGACAGCAAGGTAAGTTTTCTAAGAAAAATCCCAAAAAATCGTCGAAAAATCCCAAAAAGTACAGTATAACCTCCATCAGGGGAACTAGTATGAGCCCTCTGTCAGAAGCTAGTTTTAGCAGTCCAGTTTTATCAGTAGAGCCCATTTAGCAGTGGAGCCTTTTAGCAGTAGAGTTTTAGCAGTGGAGCTTTTAGCAGTAGAGCCCGTTTAGCAGTACATTTTTCGCAGTAGGGCCTTTAGCAGTAGAGCCCGATCGCGACTTCCAATCAATAGGCTGAATTACCAAACAGCCTGCATGTACGTGTGCGTGCGTTTTCCATCACTTTGGCTAACTGCAAAATGATATTTGGATAATACGCTTCTTTTTATTTCTTATAGAGTATCTTCGTGGAATAAAATAAATGATATTAATCCAACGTAATATCGCAATTGTCCAAAGTGATCGAAGACTTTGGATCGATAACGCATAAACACGTCCACCCAAAGGTCTCAATCTCCATAGCATGCATCTCGCCACAATTCCACGAAGTCCATACAATCGCATTGTGCGCTGGACGGACGTACACGTTGACAGTTATTTTGCAAAGCATCGGAAGAGCGTCTATTGATTGTGCTAGCATGAAATAACAATACCGCTACACCTTGACTTATAGCTCTAGTTGAAGCGCACTAGAGGTGCGGTACCTCTCATGGCGTAAGTTCAATCGATATTTTAATATAATACCCCACACGTCCCACTTTACGACCGGTGAATGAAATTTTCATCGTCCAACGAGAACAGAGTGTAAATAACTACAAACTCGTGGCGAATGGATGGTAAAAACGGGCGCAACTTCTGCATATACGACGATGAAGTTTATTTCCATCGATAATCGATACGGATGTGCATTGGGCTCACCTCCTATGATGCGCTTTCGAATGTCATCCGGTCGTGTGTTTATCGGTATAGCGGTGCTATTACCGTTGCCCATCGTCGTCATTTGGAGTGACATTTTGACTCTAGACGTGTCCCCTTTTTCGGTGCTTCGAAACTTGTCGCCAGCTGTGAAAAGAAAATCATTTCTTAAAGTAAACGCGTCGATTGATTCGACGAGCGAAAGCGTAAATTCACCTTCCGAAATACAAATGGAATCGAACGTTTTTCTTCCAACTTTGCACTTGAAAGATTTGAAATGAGACAAGTTTTGGAATTCGTTATTGAGAAGCCTTTGATTCGTTATTGAGAATTCGTTATTTTAAAAAATGCGAGCATCCACATTTCCAAAAAAAAAAAAAAAACGAACGGACTTTGAAACAAAAAAAAAGGAAGAGTTACAATTCTTACAAAGTACAATTTCTAAAATCACAATTTCGTTTATACAGCAAACCACGAAAAACTTCGATCCGGTGCAGAAGCTTCCGTGCTAAAGGTGCAAAGGATGATCGGTGGAGAAACGAATCGACTTACTTCTTCAAATTGCGAAAATGTCGAAACTCTTACGAGCTTTCGTCACGCCCGTCGAGCCACGAAGATTCGAATTTTCGAAAAGACTCGAAGCGCTGGTCTGACGCGAGCCGTCAGTACAGCGAGGTATCCTGGCGCGTTTCGAAGTGTGGCAAGTACGAAGACGTTGCCACGACTACCGTACGTCGAGGCTTTCATCGACCTCACCCTCCGCGTCGTCCTGAACTACACCCTCGACACCACGCACCCGCGCACTATGCAACGTCACGTACTATTTATCCTCCCCCTAGGTCAATGTTGATCTCCAACATTCGTACGATATTTCTTCGTATTAATATGATTCGCAAAACAAAAAAACACGAACGACAATAGCGTTGTAATCCTTAACGGTACGGGTCTATTTTCCAGGGTAACGCTCGTGGTTGTTGAGAAATTTAAAGGAACGCACTTTTACGCGATTACTACGGACACTGACCCAAGCAGGCACGCTTGAAATGAACAAAGTGCCATACACGGTCGCAATGAATTCCTTTTGTCGAATTTTAATCATTTTTATCGATGTATTTACAACTTGTACACATAACAGTAAGTATTATCGCTTGGTACTTCGTTCTCAGATTATATATATATATATATATATATATATATATATATATATATATATATATAAGAAAATTCGAAAAATTTGGCCACACGCCATAGGACGTCGATCAACGTTTCGTTCTGAATTTTCGAATTCCACGAGTATCTCCGTACATATCTTTAAATTCATTTCTATCTAACAGAAGTTCGTACGCACGTGATCACTCGACGAAGAGCAACGATCGAGTATCGCTTCCCTTCGCGTCAATCTTCGCTCGGTTCAGTTCCATCCATTCGCTAGGAAAAATAGAAAAATTTGTCTAGAAAGTGGCTCCGATGAGAGGCGAAAATGCATCCCACAACGCTTCATTATTTCCCTCTTGTCCGGCTTCACCTTCAACATCGTATTTACGTTTATAAATATTTCCGTTTTGTTTTTTGTTTCCTTCTGTTTTTTTTTTGGCAACGTTAGAGCGCAAAGATATCTCGCGCGACTCGTCGCTCCCTTCGCCTTATTTCGAGATAAATTCTCACCGATTGATACGTATCTCTGAATACGAAACCCCCTTTTCCGTGTATCGCTGAACTAATATCGCAAAAAACGAACATTTTATACAAATATATACGGCCTCGAGCGTATGATATTTCCTCGCAAAATGATGAACGAAAAATATTCGCTCTTTGACGTTCTTTTGATCCGTTTCAACGCGCGCACACACACACACACACACACACACACACACACACACACACACACACACACACACACACACACACACACACACACACACACACACACACACACACACACACACACACACACACACACACACACACACACACACACACACACACACACACACACACACACACACACACACACACACACACACACACACACACACACACACACACACACACACACACACACACACACACACACACACACACACACACACACACACACACACACACACACACACACACACACACACACACACACACACACACACACACACACACACACACACACACACACACACACACACACACACACACACACACACACACACACACACACACACACACACACACACACACACACACACACACACACACACACACACACACACACACACACACACACACACACACACACACACACACACACACACACACACACACACACACACACACACACACACACACACACACACACACACACACACACACACACACACACACACACACACACACACACACACACACACACACACACACACACACACACACACACACACACACACACACACACACACACACACACACACACACACACACACACACACACACACACACACACACACACACACACACACACACACACACACACACACACACACACACACACACACACACACACACACACACACACACACACACACACACACACACACACACACACACACACACACACACACACACACACACACACACACACACACACACACACACACACACACACACACACACACACACACACACACACACACACACACACACACACACACACACACACACACACACACACACACACACACACACACACACACACACACACACACACACACACACACACACACACACACACACACACACACACACACACACACACACACACACACACACACACACACACACACACACACACACACACACACACACACACACACACACACACACACACACACACACACACACACACACACACACACACACACACACACACACACACACACACACACACACACACACACACACACACACACACACACACACACACACACACACACACACACACACACACACACACACACACACACACACACACACACACACACACACACACACACACACACACACACACACACACACACACACACACACACACACACACACACACACACACACACACACACACACACACACACACACACACACACACACACACACACACACACACACACACACACACACACACACACACACACACACACACACACACACACACACACACACACACACACACACACACACACACACACACACACACACACACACACACACACACACACACACACACACACACACACACACACACACACACACACACACACACACACACACACACACACACACACACACACACACACACACACACACACACACACACACACACACACACACACACACACACACACACACACACACACACACACACACACACACACACACACACACACACACACACACACACACACACACACACACACACACACACACACACACACACACACACACACACACACACACACACACACACACACACACACACACACACACACACACACACACACACACACACACACACACACACACACACACACACACACACACACACACACACACACACACACACACACACACACACACACACACACACACACACACACACACACACACACACACACACACACACACACACACACACACACACACACACACACACACACACACACACACACACACACACACACACACACACACACACACACACACACACACACACACACACACACACACACACACACACACACACACACACACACACACACACACACACACACACACACACACACACACACACACACACACACACACACACACACACACACACACACACACACACACACACACACACACACACACACACACACACACACACACACACACACACACACACACACACACACACACACACACACACACACACACACACACACACACACACACACACACACACACACACACACACACACACACACACACACACACACACACACACACACACACACACACACACACACACACACACACACACACACACACACACACACACACACACACACACACACACACACACACACACACACACACACACACATATATATATATATATATGTATGTATGTATGTGTATATATATATATATATATATAAATCATTTATCGCAATCGCTTCTGTTCAGTCGAATGTAAATTTACTTCGCAATGTTCTCCAAAAAGAATTGTACGCCACAGGTAGTTGTTTTTTCGGAGCATTGTATATTTTTTTTCGTCAGTTGGTTCGCCTTGATCCTTCGTCGTGGAACTCGGGCCTATCTATTACCATCAAATTATATCGAGATTGGCGGAAAGAAAATCGAGATCGAGTATAGATTAGGGTGGTTCAAAAAAAAATTCTTTTTTTTCGCGCTACTCAACGGAAAGTGTTACTACGTTATGAAAAAGTAATTCATACAACATTTGAGAGGTCTAGACATTTTTAGGTAGTGCTCAAACGACTCTTAATTGTTTTTCCTTCGATTTTTCGTCAATTTTTTTCTTCATTTTTCTTCTTATTCCAGAACAACATATCCCTCCAAAAAAACACGCATACTTGTTAGACGTTCAGTGATGTAAACACCGTGTTCTTGTTCATCAAGTGGTCGATATAATTTTCACAATCGAATTACATATATCGACTCTTAATCTGCAAATACAAATTGTTTATGGTAAAAAAAGTATTTGAATAAAAATTGCGTATTGTTGAAGAAAAAATTAAATCAAGACTTACATTGGATCACGCACTGACATTTTCTGCATCGAGATAAGAAAAGGTAAATATTCGGAAGTGGGCGCTCCTGCTAGAATCAGGCTAATTTTTGTTTGCATTTGTTTGGGGCTGTTTGAAGTTGTTTAGGGTTGTTTGGGTTTATTTGAACCCTCGAAGAAAATTGGCCTGATTCTAACAGGAGCCCCATTTCCTAATATTAACCTAAAAAATGAATACTCCGATAATCATGAGGAAAAAAACATGAAAAAGGTGTTTGAGCACTAAAAAATTGTTGAAAACCTTCGAATTTTGCAAAAATTTCTTTTAACAAACTTCAGTTTTACGTTGAGAAAAATACCGATTTTTTTAACCACCCTAGTATAGATATTAGAGAGTGTCGAAAGAAAAAAACAGATTTTTTATCTTCTTTTTGCGTCTTGCACTTTTGACGACAGTTGGGCTGCTGTCGGGTTTCCCGCGAAAGGGGAGCCCGGTTTTTTTCCTTCGACACGCCCTCATAGATATACGTGGATGGGTTCTGAGGTCGCCGCGATCTTTATTTCCTGGATGGGTCTAACGTCGAAATACCATCTTTCGTTCAAGTTCGCCGAATTCGCCCGAACAAGAGCTCGATAGCCTGAAATACCGTACGAATTTCGTAACTCAAAGCCGTGGCACGAGAATTCCATCTTTGTCACGCTACGAAGTGGCGTTCTCAACACGCAAATAAAAACAATCTCGAAGAAAATTCGTATGGCGCGAAAGCGTCAATTCCTCATAGCTTCTCGTTTCTAGAAACAAACATGGCAAAACGTCCGACGAATTATTTTGATATCAAGCAGCGAGTGAAAAGTCCTTACGTACGAAGAATACTCGAACAAGCGCGTTCGCACCTGCGATATGGCCACTGCGTAACTCCGCGTACGCCAAATGATAAGGCCGAATGACTGATTGGCAAATTAGTGATTGAAGAAATTGTTGACGAACAACCAAAATACTTTCGTTCCTCGAATACTTTTGTGCGTATTCTAATCGTGTGCTCGGAGATGGGCACGTCCGATCTGGTGGCTTCTTCAAACCTAACATAACGTACCCGAAAATCTAAATCGGTAAGTCGACCCATCGAAAATAATATGCAGATACAACCCCATCACTCGATCGTCATCGATCGTCCGATGAACGCGGTCGATGCTTGCGAAACATTGCCTCCGCAGGGTGAACAAAAAAAATTGTAGAAAATCTGGACCAGCAGGAGTGCAAGAGCAGTCGAAAAAAAGAAAATAATCTCGTCCCGAATTGTCGACAATTGTCGCACAGCGTTAAGTACCTCGTATGCTTGTAACGCAAAATATATAAAGTAGAAAAAAAAGCATTCGCAGCTGCCGAGAGGTGCCCACCTCCCTAATGTGCTTGACCATTTTTGTTTTTTTTTTTTTCGTTACTTTGTGCAATCTTTGTAATCGTCGATGCGCTGTTGTTTTTCCGCAAGTGTGCAGCATCGTTTCGCTTTTTACGTGTTGCGTGAATTTATGTTTGAGAAACAGCGAGATCGCTACGTGATTCTCGCGATCCTAACACGGCGACGCGAGTGTGTAGGCCGTTAGCAATTGCGCAGCTATTAAAATTAAGTCGCACCGGAATCGACGAGATTTTGCAGAGCCTTGATGTTGCGAGCGGTGAGATCAGGCGGGCCGAATAGAAATTCTCTCCTTCTGCTCGGATTATCCAGCAATTCGTGCATACTGTCGCCGGTAAGTACCAAAGAATGCAACGAAGCATGGGTCAAGTTGACTCGTCGCGCTATCGTGCCGGTCACGTGGACATCGTCGATCCAAAAGTAAGGCTCACGCTGGGCCTCGCGATACAGAAGGAACACGCTGTCGGGCGAGTAAAGTATCGCCCAGCCTGCGCAATACGTCGGATATTGCCTGCCGGGATATTCGAGCGGCGAAACGCGCCACTTCGAGCGCCACGATCTCTTCACAATGGCCGTCGATATTGGATCGCACAGTATTAATCTTCTTGCACCCCACGGCGATAAGTCACGCTTGAGAAAATCCATCATCGCTGGAATGTTCACGAATACGTCGTCGTCTAACTTTAATATATACTTGGCACCTGCAAACACACAATTCGGAGCAATTAAAAAGTCGTTCGAGTATACGCACGTCGATATTTATGTTTGTAAGTCGGTCGTGTGCTTCTTGTGAGACGAAAAAGAAACGCGTGCTAATTCGACGCACGTTGCTTTCTCGGCTTCTTATTTCCCTCGCGAATATTCGTCCCTGGGAAAATCGGATTTTCAAAAGTCGATTTCTCGGGGAGGATCAGGGTTGTTACGCATTATTGACGCAGAAATTTCTTCAATCTTCGTAATAATAATATTAACATATCAACCATAAAAGCGGACTGAAAAGACAAAAAAAAATCAGCCGAAAACCACATACTCTTCGAAGGGGAATACTTACTCGAACAGTGATATGTGGCCCACTTCAACGCCATCACGTGTTTGTAGGTCATATTCCTGTAGGCGTCCAGGAAGTTACCTTGGATAATGTCCATGTACTTTCTATCCTCTTGGAGGAGTTGACTCTGATAAATATCGGACCAACCGATCATAAATAAAACTATTATTTCGGGACTCGAGCGTCCCCAAGTTTCTCTAACTACATTGCGCTTGGGGAAATTTCCCGGCGCCGAGTGTACGAGCACCAGCAGAAGCGGTTGACTCTTGTTGCAGGGATTGTGATTTACGGTGAAACGGAAGTGATTCAAGTCAATTAGCGTAGTCTCGTCATTGGACGGCAGTTCTTTGAGGCTGTAGGGTTGTTGAATGAGCTGCAGATGCTGAGTCTGGACGTATGCCTGTCCGGCGGACGGCCCTGACGTATTCTCCGGCAGTAGAAGAATGTAGCTCGGCGCCGAAACTTCCTCCGCGATTGGCAGTGAAATCGCGGGCGAGGCGCTCAGTATCCAGAACGAGAAGCAACCGGTTATTATGAGAGCGACCACGACCAAGAGGGTGCATGGCGGCGACCCGGGGGCATGGAGCCGCCGCTTATCCAGCATGCTAGCGACACCTTTCCATCCTACTCTTTCCACTCCCCCTGCAAAAAGCAATGCGCGGGTTCAATCAGCTTCCTTTCGTAACTTTTATCGCGTAGCGTCCCTCTCCCTCTCTCACTCTGAAATCTTATCACTTTTTACGCTTTCCACAAAATAATCAATATTTAGTTAGTTTATTGTTAGAATTTGTCAGCCGAAATGGCACACCTTCGGTAACAGAACCCAGGAACAGCTGTGCCAAATTTTCTCAATAATGACTGAACGACAATGACTTGAAATTGTCACAGTCGCCGTCTAACTGCTAGCGGAAGGACCTATCACCCCGTGATATTCGTGATACGAAAAGGAATTACAGAATCGCTTAGTACAAAAACTATATTTAAAGGAGGCACGAAAATGATGTTTCGTTTGAGCTAATAGCAAATTGAAAAAAAGTAGCTCACAGTCACACTAGAAACACGCACTTTGACTTTCGGCGACGCCATTTTTGTTGTTTTTTCTATACTTTTTGCTTTCTTTAACGCTTTTAATACATGCCCCTTTGTGTTGAAAAAAAATCTGTTTCTTCTTCACCAACCGTTTGCAACGTTTTTTCGGGCCTCAATATATTTCTCGTACTTATACTTTGCAGTGCGTGTCATTTAGTCTTACACAGTCGTGGCTCTCGTCTCTACGACTAAATTACTGTCTTCCAGACCAACAAAGCGTCCCAGCCGCAAAGTCTTCTATGGACATTCTCGCATTCGCGTTCCTAAAGTTTACCTAGATTCAGCTTTCTACCCATCTCTTCAGGCTGTACAACATCTCTCGTTGAGCTCAAGGGAGCCGGGAGTACACCCTTCGTTCTACCGCACCAAAGTCACTGAAATACCTTACGATCGAAGCCCTCTCTAAGCGCAGACTCAACACTCTCCAGCCTTTATTATCGTTCTTTACCCGGTACTCGACTTTTTCCCAGTGAACGAGCCATGAGCATAGATAACGCGAGCGTTGATAACGCGAGAGATAAGCTCCAATAGAGATAACGATTCGGCTCGAGATCACAAAATGTACTAGCTCCCTTCTCCTCGAAGGGAAGAAGGGAAGACACTCATGGAACACACCCACGCATGTTTTTTTCCATTGACTAGCTCTTCTCAGCTCTTGACGTACCTTCATTATCAGTTGCACATTCTTGGAAAAGCGTCTACTCCGAACAGTGATATTCCAGGTACCAAGAGTCCCTTGATTTTCCTCTCCGTTGCTCAACCTTAGAACGGCCTCGGAGAACGCTCGTTCGGCTTTATCTACGAATCCAATATTTACACAGTATTCAAATTCCATCTCAAGCTTCTACAAACGCGACCTACAAAACACGTACAGTTAGTTTACAGCAATTTTACGCGTTCGGCGTGGACGTACCAGGAAACAATTGAAAATTAAATTGCAACGAAAATATAAACAATTTGTGCATCGATAAATTTCGAAATGTTTGAATAATTGAAGAGTTTGGGTATCGCGTTAAATTGATAGGCGCGCGGTGTTTTCCGCATTGAAATTATCATTCGAACGAGACCGCACGGCGAACAACGCCGTACGAAGTACGAATCGATGAAACTTTGGGTTTTTGGCAAATTGCCGTGACGTTAGGATGCGGCGTATATAAAATCGAGTGGAGCGATGAGAGATGACAGGCGGGGAGGGGAAGCAGATAGCAAGGGCGGAGATGAAACGTTAGAAAAGGACGAAGAAAAAAGGTTAGGTAGATTTACCTCCTTGCGGTTATGCGATATGTTCCCTATTTTTGGTTTTTAAAATCAATACCGAGACAACCTTGCGCTTGTCGAATTATTTTTGCAATATTCAAACATTTCACGAGCGGCGGATGCAACGTCGGTGATCGAGGGAGAGTCGATGACACGCGATACGGTAGGCGGGCGCGCGAGCGCTATCTCCACTGATCTCACCCGCCGAGTCGCCTTTCCGTGCCGCCTCTCTCGCGACAGCTATATACATATGCGCGCTATACTTACGATGCGAATATACATCACGTATGCGCACCGCGAACTTCCCCGTGACGTACGTTTCGGCGGTTTTTCGAACAAGCAAACAAAAACTTTACAAACAAGGAAGAAATAATCGTCGGGAATATTTCTGCCCGTACCACGCGTTTAACGTCTTCTCTGACACACCTTGTCGCTCGTAGAAATACTGTACGGCCTTGCCTATCTTTCGAATTTACGAAACTAACAAGTTTCTAGGAAACATCACACCATCGGGCGTTCCTGTGTGTGTGCGCGCGTGTGAAATGGCGAAAGAGAGAGAGCACATGCGAAACAGTGGCGCCGAAGGCAAACCGAGTGAGACGGAAAATACGTATTCGACAACGCTGTCTCCCTCGCTCTTCGCCGGCGGATATTGGCGTCTCTCTCCAAGCCGCCGGCATCTGTTTCCCGTAACGCCGACATTTGAAAATCAACATATCCGAAACTCGTGTGGATTGCGTAACCCGAAGTTTTGCGCACTCTTCCCATTTCGAGGCCCGTTGACCTTGAAATCGCGTGAATGTCACGGCTCGAAATAACCGAAAACGACTGCAATTCGCAAATCTTGAAAAAAAAAACCCTTGCTTTTTTGCTCTTGTCTCCGACTTTCGTCGGCTAAAATCAGTATTTGTCATTATTCGGATGCTGATTTCCACCGACTCACATTCGGTGCAAAGTATTGCAAATGAAATTTTGCAATGCGTAAAAACTGCCGCACACTTTTTTGGTCATTTACTTTCGTCCCAAGTGACGATGAAGATTGCAATCGCCTATTTTAGCGTGACGTGATATTCGGTAGCTAACTCACCAGGCCCGCGTGCGTATATCGAATGAGTTTATGGATCGAGCACGCGTGGGTGCGTAGTGCGCCGCGCGCTGGTACATCGCGCTGTCGTTTCGCGACGAGCCTGTATGATTTGCTGTACCGGCAACCTACTCGTTCTTCGTTCGCAACTACAAACACATTTTTATCGTACAGATATCCCGAAGAGTTTTCGGAGCACCAGTGGGCGAAAAGTATGCGAATCGTACCAGCTGTTTTTGAGGTTAGTCGTACGCGCTTCGATATTTGCTACGTGCAACGTCAATAATTCGATGATTGTTCATTGGTCATCGATGAGTGATGGATTACGCCAGTAGACTTTCCCGCTATACGAAAAAGAAATCGTTCAAGTACGGTTTACCGTTTGTCATCTTTGTCGTCGGAGGATCTTTTGGACTCAAAGAATTCACGGAACTACGGTACATATATCTCACTCGCTCTCTTTCGGTCTCGCTCCCCCCTCTCTCCCTTTTAATGCACCACGGACGTTCACAACCTACTCGTTAGTTGATAGCGCCTGGATAAAGCGATAATATTTTCATTTGCTGTTTTTCCTCTGAATATGTGTGCGTGTGTGTACTCTGCCCCATACGTGGCCTCACGAATGGACTACAATCATCAATTTATCTTTCCCGCGTTTCTATTTTACTTCCCTGGGTTTGTTTGGGTTTGCGTTTATCGGTGAACTCTTGAAGACACTATTCACCTCGGTGCTATCATCTTATTCCTCGCGTCTTCATTTTTCTCGATAAAGCCTAGCTTCCTCCGCGCGTTTCAATGCTTTGCTAATGACGTTGATATTCCATCCGATGTATATTGCGCCGTACGATCGACCCAAACTGCCCGTGGAAGCAATAAGTTATAAAAGTCGGGCTCCGTTGCTCGCCGATACTTTTAAACGCCAAAAATTGGAGGGAGGTTCGTGGAATATGCTGCGGGATTTATTATTCCAGTCGCATGAGAAAAAAGTACGCGTGATTGAAGAAAAAGCCGATGGAGGGAGTAGCGTACAGATTTGGAAGACAAACTCACGCTTCGGAGTTACTCTCTGAGTCAATTGCTACCCAGTCTTGTTCCTTTGTATCCAGGTTCCGATACAGCAAGGTCACAGGGGTTCTGCGTGATCAGCTCGAGAGGCTTGGAGTACCAGTCAAGGAGCCAGGTGTCGTTACCTTGGAGACGGAATATGAGAAAACGAAAAAGGTAAATATGAGACCCAGGGATCAGAAAAAATGGCCAAATCACGATTTTTTTTTCTTCGAAATCGTCGGTAAAAAAGAAATGCATTTTTGTAACCACAAAGGTGCATATATTCAGAGCCTCTGTAAAAAAGATCGCCGAAAAATACACAAAAACAACAAAAACATGGCAAATGCAATTTTCGACCCACCTAGGTAGACGTCGCCCGTTAATTTTCCGCGTAGAAAGCCAGAGAAGAAGCTTCGATAAAACACTGTTGCAGCAAAGTCTCTACCGAGAGCGAGGCGATCTATTCGCGCGAAAACTCGTCGCTCATAGTGTGTTATTTTACTTTTAATACCCGTATATACGTGACAAACAACGGTTACACGCCTGCGATTCGTTACGGCGAGATTGCGCGACTCGCGATCGCGGGAAGGTCAACGAGTGCTCAACTACGACTGTGCGGTCACCATTGCCGGACGCATCGATCGACGATTTTTCACGGAATTCTTATCAGCGAAACGAATGATATAGCGCGATGATAAATGTAAATCTTTTTACGAACATCCGCGATACTCTTCGTAGTCGGCGATTCGACGACTATAAATTTCGTTGGTCGCTAGTTGGGGACTCGACCGATACGCTCGCGGTCATGACCACCTGTGGTCTCTATACGCCCCGCGCTAGAACTGAATTATTCAGGTGGTCGTGGTTGCCGCGTCGAGCGTTTTATTATAAGCTCGAGCAATTTGCCTGCCTCCGCAACTATGCTCGTTAAAAAAAAAATTCTCTTCATCCTGACGGACGGTAGAATCGAAATACCCTTCAGACGCGAGAACCATTTGCCGGACGCGTCACGCTACTTCCGGGCGTGGATAAAATGTATTTTTCAGCTCGAAGTGTGGAAAATGTCCCGCGGTATAATTCATGGTTGATCGACGCAATTGTCATTGAGAAATAAAACGATTATTCAATTTTCCAGATGGATATCGATAACTGGAAGAACGTGAGGATTCCACGGCCCTGGGAGGAAGAGGGGCAAGAAAAATGAACAATCGTCATCGCTCTCGTGAAGACCGAAACGAGTACTATTCTATAAACGAAGCTTGAACTATAGTAAACTCGTATAAACTCTAACTATACACATTAAAATGATGAAAGAAACAGAGGCATTGTTGGTGGAACTCAGTAGCGTTTACCGTTCACCTCCTCATCCTCCGTTACCCCTCGAGGGGTAGCGCTACCCCGGAGGGGCCGAACGATTTTCCCTATTGGTCCGAAGCGAGCACTCGTTGCTACATATTCCAAGTAGAGAAAGTTCCCTAGATAGATGGACGTAGTTCCAGAAAGGACCTACCTCCGATTAATTTGGAACTTCGTATACCCGTGTATTTTGACCCGCTGATTACGAATATGATAGTCAAAAATCCGCAAATTTGATTCTCAAGGTCGAGACTCACAAAAACTGATTTTTTTAAAGTTTTCATACTTTATTTTAATATATTCTGATCTTAGAGAAAAATGTTTCTAACAAAAGTTGTAGCTTATAGACAGATTGGTCTTTTACGTACGATAGAGTTTTCGTCTAAAATCATTCTGTTGCGAGAGAAAAGGGACAATGCAATAAGTACATTTTGTTGAAGTTTGTATTAGTATAGTATAGTATCAGTTTGTATTTTGTATTAGTTTCGATATTATTTACTTTCGCACTTTACCGCGGGAAGTTTGGAGTTTGTTTGGTTTTTTTTATTGTGTTGTGTGTTGTTCGTTGTTTGGGATTGTTTGTTGTGTCGTTCGTTGTTTGGATTTGTTTGTTGTGTTGCGTGTTGTTTCGTTTTGATTGCCGTGTTGTGTGTGGTTCAGTGTCTGTTGTTTGCGTTTGATTGCTGTATTGCGGGTTGTTCGTTATCTGTCGTTTGGGTTTGTTTGTTGTGTGTTGTTCGTTCTTTGGGTTTGTTTGTTGTGTTGCGTGTTGTACGTTCTTTGGGTTTGTTTGTTGTGTTGTGTGTTTGGGTTTGTTTGTTGCGTTGTTGGGTTTATTTGTTGTGTTGTGTTGTGCGCTGTTTGGGTTTGGTTGTTGTGTCGTGCGTTTGGGTTTGGTTGTTGCGCTGTCTGTGTTTGGGTATGCGTATAGTGTTAAATATCACACTGCAACCTTCCCGTGCTAAAGGGCGTAAGTAGATAATATCGAATCTAACGGAGTTTAGGAAAATGTATTTTTCGGAGCATTATCTTATTTTTCTCGAAACAGCTGGGATTTGCACAATTCTTGTATACAAAGGTCAATCTTTTTATAGGCTACAACGTTTTAGGAAACATTTTTTTCTGTATCAACATTTATTACAATAAAATAGGAAGACTTTTAAAAAATCAGTTTTTGTGAGGTTTGACCTGGAAAAGTAAAAGTACATGGGTACAGAAAATACCAAAGTAATCAGAGGGATGTCCTTTTCGGAATTTTGTCCAGATTTACAGTTTCCTTTAGAGTACACTAAACGCTCCAAGTTGCGCGTCCTTTGCGGGCCTCTGGACGAGCCATGCTCCTGCAGATCTCTCGATGGTTATTATTGCTCAGGCGGATTCCCCAGCCGCGTTTTATCGTCGTAACTTTGCCGTGCACGGTTGTTGAATGTAATTCAGGCAAAATCCTCGGTTCCCTACGTCGTTGGGAGCTTCCGTGCCGTCGGTGTGAAAGACGAGCCTGAACGGTTTGATGGTGCCTGCGAAGAAGGATTCACGCCGCGACAATTAGGCCGACTCGTGGAAAGCGACGGGCGATCGACGAGCGACTCACCGATCACCGATGAGGAGTTCAAGTTCTGACTCTCCGAGTTGAAGGTCCCGCCGCAGAGTCGATCGACGCACTGGACGCCGCCAACGGGTGGAGCGACTCTACCGACGTTCGACGCGCACGGTATCATCAACCAATCGGTCTGACACGCGGCACCGGTCATCGAAGCTATTTGCATCGCTTGGCTATTTCCCGTCAGTGTAAACGCGGCGCTTCGCGTCGGTCTCGCCTGTTGCGGCTGATTGGCGGCTTGCGGCAGATAATCCGCTGCAGGATACAACGTAAGCAGGGTTGTTGAGGCTATTTGGGAAACAGGGAAAACAGGAGATGTCTTCCCTCCTCGAATGATGATCAGGAAAAAGTCAGGGAATTTTGGAAATTCGTTGCAATTTCTCGGAACCTAACTTTTTGCAAGAATTCCGAAAAATAAAACCGACTTGACAATCAAACTGAACAGTACAAAAATAAATATTTTTGTATATTTATATTATTCTTCATTATATACAAAAAAAAAACGTTATGTCAGTGCCAAACATTGAAAATTTGAAAAACTGAAAGCTAATTTACTGTGAAGCTCTATGTATGTGCATTCGATCTATCACTACACAACCTCATAATTATAGGGAGATTGCGATATCTCTGGCGCCTTAATTTGACCATTGGATTATGAAATAGCGCTGAAAAAAATACGAAAAACAAGAATAACTTTTTTCGTTTTGAGCCTTAGTTTTGGATTTACACCGCTTCGAAGAGAAAAAATGTGTTTTTCCGATTTTCGATGTAAATCGAATTTTCCGTGTGCTTTACATTGTTTCGTCGTACTTTGTCGTTGAATTAACGAAGTTGGCTGCATACGTGTTTATATTTATTTTTTATCGTCACCGGCACGAAAATTTCTGTTTATAATGAAGACCAGGTTCTGTATTTGCATTTAATGTATTTTTTTAACTTCACAATGTTTGAATTACGTTTCGAATTTCAGTTTTTCAAATTTTATTCCAATTTTTCACATTTTCGTATGGTTGATTGAGAAAAAAAAATATGTTACCCAGCTCGACATAATTTTTCAATAGAAGCATCGAATTGAGAATTTCCTTTGTTTTTTCAAGTAAGTTTGAAATGTTTTTTCTTTTTACAAAAATGATTAATTGCTATTTCTACGTATATAATTTTCCCCGTATAGCTTGTAACGTTTACAAATACTGGTATGGTCGAGACGAGACTCAACTTGTGGTCTTTGACTTTAAAAAAATGCATATTCGATGAAAACAAAGTATTCTTTATTTGACTTTAATCTGGGTCATTTGCAAAACCTAGAAAAGTCAGGGAATTTCCGAGTTGTGCGCAACAACTGTGCTAAGACGAGTAAGGAGGACAGTAATACCGTGTACCTTGATCCGGACAGGGAGTGTACCGAATGCCGCAGAAGTTCCGCTCCATCCTGATGCAAATGCTGTAATCCTGATTGGACAACTGCAGGCCGGTGCTCGGATGGTAATTGAACGATTTGACCTGACCCGCGACACCCGTGTAATATTGGAGACAGCCTTCCTCGCCCCGATATATGGTGCTGCACGGGATCTGCGAGACGCGAATTTTCCAAGATCGCGGAAAGCCACTTCCGGTCGCGACGACCGTCAGAGTTATCGGATTCGTCTGTCCGACACCGGCGTCGACGTACACTTTTGGGTACAAGAGAGCAGTGGTCGTGTCCTCGCCCATCAGCCATTTTTTTTTTTCGAAATCTACATTTGATACGTTTATGTTTTTTTCTTATCGCTCACTCACTGTGATTTCCGCCGTTGCTACCGCATATCGGTGGCACCGGGCTCGCACCGGAAACGATGAACTGATCGTAAGCGCACACGTGGTTCGTGGTCTCGGGCCCTCTCACGTTGAATTGCGCAAAGTCTAATCTACCCGTGGGAGAGAGAATTTCAGCGACACGCAGTTTGCGATACAATGTCATGGCTGTTACGCGTGTGAAAAACAAGAAAAACTCGAGGAATTTCTTGCCTCCTGGAATAATCAGGGAAAAGTCGGGGATGTTTGTAAATTCACTGGAATTTATCCGGAATTTACTTTTTGCAAGAATAAGGCATCTGACTGTTGTGCGGAAATCATCGTAAATGGTTAATTATTGTATATGGTGCTCGCAATATTTTTTTTTCATCTTCAGGTTCCGTAACAGGTTCCGTAATTGCTTTGAATGTATTTTTTTTACTCTACAGTGTGTGAATTATTTTTCGAATTTCCGATTTTTCACATTTGTTTTAATACTCAACATTTTTATATATTTGATTTTGAAAAAAAGTGTTTTTTAATCCGAATTTTCCTGGAATATTTGCAAAACCTGGAGAGGTCAAGGAATTTGTGAGTTAATGCGTAACGATCGTGAATATCAGGCCAATGCGAATTGGGATGTGCAGCGATGTGTGGCGAGGAAACGAAAAACACGGGAATTTACCTGAACTGACATACGTCCGGGTGAGACTTCAGTATCGTTAGCTGACACGAATCGGTGCCGTCGAACGACGAGGGATAATTCGGATTTACAAAATACGTATTGTTCTCGCTCGTCGATGAGCCGCAAGTCGCCGTCACTGTAAAAATCGAATTATCGCCTGGGTACAGTTGATCGGCTTTGTGCTGCGATTCGCTTTGGTTCGTGCATGTACATGCGAAAGTATACCTGTGCAACAAACGCCGTAACCGTTCGCGCATATTCCGTTCGCCACTCCGCGTCTCTGAGAGCATTGCCCCGGCGAAATGCACGATCCGTTCTCTCCGCGAGTGTCCGTGCAAATATCGTTCTCGAATTTAACAACCGTGAACAGTGAGAATACTGAAAACAAACACAATTCACGGGGGTCATCCGAGCGGTGATACTCAAGTGTTGTGTCGAGGTTGACACAAGTTTTTGGATCGGGAATGCTTCGTTTTCAACGCTCTCTGACATTCAAAGAGGGATCAGTGTATTTTCATTCGGAAAGTTCGTTTTTGTGACTAGGAAGATTATATCATGAAGTTTAATGGGAAAAAAATGGTTTTATTTGCAATAGGCGTTCGGGTTAAGGGATTTGCTTGAGCTTGAAATTTCAAAAATACGTTCCTTAGTCGCATAGTTTTTATCGGCTACAGTCTTAAGGGCTTTCACCTAGAAATGCTTGGGCGTAGTTCCGAAAAGCTAATACCGCCGATTAATTTGGTATTTCGTGTACCCGGGTATTTGGGCTCTCTGATCACCGATGTGATAGTGAAAATACCCGCGAATTTAATTTTGAAAGCCTAACTCACAAAAACTGATTTTTTAGTAGGTTTTGTATCTTATTTTAATAAATGTTGATCTTAGGAAAAAATGTTTGTTTAGAGATCTTAGAGAGAAATGAGAAAAATACCTTTTTTGTAATTTATTTTATTTTTTTGGTTTTTTCAAAATATTTTGTTTTAGGCTTTTTTGTATTTTGTTTGGGTTTCTTTGGCTTTGGAGACTAAACTCCAACCCTTCCGTGGTAAAGTGCGTAAGTGGATAATATAGAAACTAATGGAGTTTAGCTAAATGTACTTATTGGAGCTCCATCCCATTTTTCTCGAAACGGTATGGTTTTGGACAAAACCTGTATATAACGTGAAAGATCAATCTGTTTATAGGCTACAACTTTTGTAGAAAACATTTTTCTCTAAGATCAACATTTGTTAATATAAAATGGAAAAACTTTTGGGAAATCAGTTTTTATAAGCTTTGACCTTGAAAGTCAAATTTGCGGTCATTTTTACCATCATATTCGTGATCAGTGAGTCGTCAACATACACGGGTACACGAAGTTCTAAATAAATCGTCGGTATGGGCTTTTTGGAACTTTCTCAAAATATAACGTTTCGAAAAGATTCTCGGAAAAATTTCGGGTCGATCCGCGAGGGAGTTCTGGGCGTTTATAGGTAGGATCCGCAAATATGCGAGCTTTAAACGCTTTTTGCTGGAAAAGATTTTTTCAAGATGGGTCACCACGATATTTCGAAAATCAGTACACCGATCAGCGTTAAATTTTACAAGCTTCCTTTACATATCAAAAAGCAGTGCTTGAAGGAATTTTATTTTCGATGCATCGTTCTGTTTTATCAATGAACATAGGGCGTTTCCTCTATCCACTTGTGATTGATCGTACAATTATTAAAGTGAAATGATTAAAGTTGTGTGTTTTGCGGTCGAAAATCGAATCCTTCTTTCTACAACTTGACATTTTCTTAATTTCCACAATTTCCAACAAGTATCAGGTCTTAGGATAGATTTATAACTGTACTGAGAGTACGTTTTATTTATTTTTCCATTTTAGATAGTTGCCAGAATCACCTGAACCGACCTACCGAGACGATCTCCTAACACCTACGTTTTCAATAGCTTTTGAAAAGTACATTCAAAATAAAGAACAGGCACCTTTTTGCTTTTTTTCGTGACCAAAATCACTCTAGATTTGTTCCCCCTCGCTCCAACTCTCCCCCCGGTCCCAAACAAACCAACATTCGATATTGAACGAGTCGTGTATTAAGGGGGGCGATACCTTTAGGCGAAGAAAAAATATGCTGATTTTCATGATTTGTTTTTTAAAGGAAAAATTTCTTTGTCATTTTTTAGACTTAGGGTATCTTTTATTACTACTTTTGGCTGTTACATGGTATTTTACACAGTTGATGGTGTATTGGCTGCACATGGTCTTCTAAACAGCATTTTCAAAACTAGCGTGACGTATGCTAAAAAGCTAATCTACCAATTCTGATGAAATTTGGTATAAATATTTCTAGCCTTATTGTCCAAAACATGCTCTTTCTTTTTAACCAAAGTCACGAGAATCAGCTATTTTTCCTCGCCAATGGTATCTCCCCCTCTTAATCGCGATAAAATGTAAAAAGGAACAATTGTCTCAATATCTTTATCTCGACCGTCTCACGTTGTCGTTCCTATGTGGAAAATCGAAAAGGTAGCGTTTTTAACCCAGCCCAGGGGGCTGACACCTACCCCTTACCGCATATAAAAATGATACGCTTTTTGACCGCTTTATTTAGTTCTACCTGTTCCCGTGGTGCTAGTAGGTTACTTGTAATATTCTTATTGCGCAGGCGCGCGGCCCGCCGGCGTATTTAACCACCCCGCGCCGAATACTACGCCGAAATTACTTAACTCGTGCGCTAATGCGATGTGATGTGCACGGTTGTATCTCAAGGTACCCGCGTAATTCTGAATAGTTACATTTTTCACCATCCCAGCCGATCCTCGTGTCGAAGCTATGACGCCTATGGGTTATATGTGTGCGTGTGTGTGTATATATCCATAGCCCCTACGCGCGCGTAGGATATGGAACTAGCGCTGCGCGTCGCAGAGTCGGACACTACAAAAAGCGGACAATCGTGTAGCAAAAATTCCAAAAGATGCCAGCCCCCTGAATCAGACCCAATATTTTTTCTCCATCCACCGGTGTTTTCCCGAATGGAAGATCAAGCCCGGAGCTTACGTCTTTTGTCACGGGTGGCGGGTCCGGGGTTGTGATTCGCTTGAAGAGTCTGCGCGTTCGCGCGTTGCTGCGCTCCCGCGAAGCTCAAATTATCTCTGTTGAGCGGCTGGCTCGAGCCGCGCAAACCAAAGAACTGCCAGAGGCTTTGCTGCCGCCGTTCCGGCGCTTGTGACTCCAAACTTCTTCGGTAATTCGATCCATCCTCGTCCGTCCGTGCAACCGCGTGAAAAACGAACGAGCCAACGATCAGCAGCAGCAACTCACCGTACATTTCTTTCTTTGAGATATCCACCCACAGAATTCGTCCTTCAGCCAAAAGTTGATGCGAGATACGTACAACGCGAGTCCTCGAGTCTCACTGTTTCGCGCGGTCTTCGACCGTGCGACTAAAAGTACTTTCGCTCTCCCGCCCAGCCAATTATTCGCCTGTCGCCGAGAGACGAAAATCGCGGACGCGTTAAATGGATATTCGCCCGGGCGCTCTTACTAGCCAATTTCAAGAACTCTGTGAAACTTAATTCGCAGGCGCATTGTCTCTGACGTTGTCGAGTATATAGAGTGCACAGATACGAGATCGGCCACTTTCTACCGGGGACAATCGAAACCATCGTCTTTACCTCGAGTCTTGAAAAAATAATGTGGAGTGAACGCAACGAGAAGGATTACTCCGGTAAATTTAACGTGACGAGCCATTTTTCAACAATATATACAGGGTGCCCTGTTGTGAATGGATAATCCTGCAACTGTCGATGGCTCAGATCATGTCCTACTATATGCTGGAATTTCACTTTAGTCAAAGTCCCACGGTTTACGAGATAAATATCTGCTTTTGGTTTCTCGCATGCCATTTCTACAAAGGGTAACTTTTTTTACCCGCTTCTTAAAAAAGCATTCTTTGTTATTTGTTTTATCTAGAAAAGTCTTCTTTTTAATCTTAAATGTTAAGGAAACTTTATGAAACAAGGATCTTATGCCGAATTTTCATACAAACTAATTCGAACTTCTGACTTTGATAACCTGTGGTGTAAAAAAATGTACTACGCATATCGTACCAATTACTTTACAAAGTTGCTTAGGTATTGTCGATTCATATCATTTGTAGAAATGGCATACGAAAAACCAAAAGCAGATTTTAAAAAATAACATAAAGCCCAAAATCTCGAAAACCGTGGGACTTACTTCGAGTTCTAATATATATGAAAGAATATGACCAGTGTTGGAAAAAAACACATGAGCGGGACTCGATCCTGCGATCACGGACATTGTACTTTAACCACTTGACCGCTGCCGTCTCGTGCTCAGTGTCGCTACGCACCGGTAGATATTGGTCGCGTAAAACTCCTCTTGCGATTTTCTCGACACACCTAAGTAGTACGCCTTGCTACTTGCACATTATGTTGTCCTAATGGACGACTAAAAGCATAAAAGGTTTGAAGAAAATCCCTGATCCGAACGTCGTGGCCTCCTCTTGTGAACTGAAATTCCAGCATATACTAGCTGTAGAAATACAAAACCGGAATTTCCCTATAGACGGTGCTAGCCATCAGTTTAGGGACCGTAAGACCGCTTCCGCAGCGCCATCATCTCCCTCTAACAGCTGACGAAGATTTTCATCCCACACAACCCAAGTTTCCTACACCGGTATATTTTTCTATAACCTTAAACATGTCGAGTTTTGTGCCTACGAACTACGATTTGCGGACAGCATTGGTTTTCTGTTATCATTTGAAGTAAACTGCTGCAGAATCGCATCGAATGCATGTCGAACCTTACGGTGAACATGCTCTTGGTAAAACAGTGTTTTGACTGGTTCAAAACAGTCGAAAGTGGTGATTTTTACGTGAGAAACGAAGAGCGTGGGAAACCACCGAAAAAGTTCGCAGACAACGAATTGCAAGCCTTATTGGACGAAGATGATACTCAAAGCCAGCAAGAACTCGCGGATCAGTTTGAATGTGACGCAAAAGGCCGTCACCATTCGTTTTTATCCCTTTCAAACGGACGTGTAATTTTAAAAAAATCCGGTTTCATACTTCTACACCCGCTAGTAGGCCATGATCTGACCTATCAACAACTGCAGGATTATCCATTCGTAACAGGACACCCTATATATAAACACGCGATGTTTCACTGCAAACTTTTCACGCAATTATCTTTCCTACCGGCGTGCGTTGTCGGATCGAAAAATTACTTCAACCGGAACTCACTTCGCGTTGATCGCGACACGGATACCTTAACGTGGACACAAAATTCGTCTCTAGGTGAACGTATCCCGGCAACAAAGCGCGAGGCCCAGTATTTTTTTAATCCATTATAACTGCACATCCGAAATTTTTTATAGATATATTTTTTTCATGTATTGGCAACTTTTTTCTGGTTTGTCGTACAACTCGGACGACTCGTAATCTTTTGCGAGTTGATTGGGAAAAATACGTGGTATAAATTTGACGCGTGAATAGTCGATTGCTCACTGTATGTATGTGTGTGATCTTTGATGAATTTCAAAGAGAGTACTAATTAAAGCCTCTGCGATCATCGTGTGGTGGTAAGCGGCAATGTCGCTACGGAGGATCGAAGAAAGTGATTTTTTAAAGCTTTAAATCGTACTTTAGGGTCTTAAGGGGGGAGATACCTTCAGGCGAGAAAAAAATTTGCTGGTTGGCATGATATTTTCTTAAAGGAAAGATTTCTTCGCCATTTTGAGACTTGGAGTGTATTTTATTATTACTTTTGGTTGTTACATGGTATTTTTTTTTATTAATTCTTCAAAAATGACGGAGATGTGGCACGGTCTTTTGAACTGCCTTTTCAAAACTGGCGTGATGTGTAGTTTAAATACTAATCCACCGATTCTGATGAAATTTGGTATAAATCTTTCTCACCTTATTGTCTAAAAGATGAGTAAATATTTTTGGAAATAAAATAAATTTTGTAAAAGGTAGCCATTTTTTAAGGCAAATTCAATTTTTTCGTCTCAAAGCGTACCATATCATCGATTTTCAACATTTCTCACTTTTTCTTGATTCTTGTTCTACTTATGAGTGTTAGCGAAAGAAAAATTGTCATTGGTGTTTTTTTCTTCAGATTAACCCCGCCTACGCCTACGTGCACGTCGTGACAACATCCACTGCAACCCATTTAAAAGCCCATGCCATACTTCCGCCATTTTTAATGATCAATAAAAAAAGTACCACGTAACAGCCAAAAATAGTCATAAAACATACCCTTTGTCTAAAAAATAGTGAATAAATCATTCCTTCGAAAAAAGAATCACAAAAATCGCAAATTTTTCCTCGCCTAAAGTTATCGCCCCCCTTAATTTAAAAAAGGACAGTCGCATTGACAACGAAAATATGTTATTTCAACTAATAAACGTTAACTGTCGAACGCGAAACAATACGACGCGAAACTTGAGGCGTTTGATCGTGAAACGTTTTTTAACCAGGCTCGCGTAAATGAAGCAAATTTATAAATTGATTGACAATTCATAAATTGATTTATAGTGTATCAGCTGAACAACACTTCTATTGCTGTAAACAATTTTTCGTGTAATTTTTTTATAATGATCAAACGTTTATTCTCTACCGCTTGCTATTTCGATGAAAAAACTTTATTTTACCAAATCCCATTTTTCCCTTCAGTTATTGTCATACAGATAACGAAAAAATATGGTTTTTTTCGACGTCAAAATTTGCGCTTGCGCTGCAAGCTCCTTGGAGCTTTCCGCAATCGAAAAAAAAATGTCTACAATTTACGCCCCGTCAAGTTTGTCGAAATAGATTTTCGCTTTACGATCTTTGACGCACAAGAAATGGCGAAAGCTGCACTTATTTTTCGAGCCTCCGCAGCAGTGTCGCTCCGTCGATAAGACTATCCGCAATCTACTCATAAATCCATCGAGTCGACATCTCGTTGACACGGAGGTTTCAAAATAAGAGTTAAAACACAATATTCTGACTGGAACTTTGCTCTGGAGTGCAAATAATTTATATGAAATGTTAACCGCCGATCCAATGGCGAATATACCTCAACATTCATTCCTCTCTCGAAATTTCATACATGTACAAATTTATGTGTGTACGTCCGCTTATGTACTACGCGGTGCGAGACAGTTTTCGAAAAGAAGCAGCTGGGTGCGCGTGGTGAAACGATTTAAGAAAAAAGACGCACCGATACTAATCAAAGTAAAGCTTTATCGTAGGTATAATCTGGTTGCATTTATACGCTTGAAACAGTGAACGCCGAGTTATTCGCGACGTTATCTAACGCGTAGTACAGACGTGGATTGGAAAGAATAAAAATACGATAACGTCACGAACCGATTCGTCGTACGTAACGTTCAACGTGTAAATTCCGCTCGCTCTATTTAAGCCAAATATCATAACAGCGCAACGCACACTCGCCACGAGCGACGAAAATGTTTAATATCTGTTCATTTTCATCGGAGCATGCGCGGCTCGTTCGCGAACGATGACGAATCAGAGCGCAAACGCGTACGACGGGGAATGAAGAAAATAGTCAAAATATGTATCGACCTCGAAGGCGTACGATAAACATCGTCGGTGACCGGTACGTTTGTCCCGCGGGCAAAATAAAAAGTATCTAAAACAATCGAAATTCATGAGTATCGGGGTGTATTTCGTTCAGGATTCGGCCATATCGGCGCTATCGTCGTCCCATTCGTCGGCGAGATGACTACCGTCGGTGTGCCGAACGATATTCGCCTGTGGCCGATGTTCGATCGTTGGTTCATCCTCGACTCGTTCCTCCTCGATGATCATCATGGTGTCCTGATGGCTCGCATCGCCGTTGCTGTGGTGACTGTTGCTATCGTCGTACTCGACGATTTCCGTCTCTTCCTCGACATACTGAATGACTTCTTCGATCTGTTGCTCGCCGTTCGTATCAGCCTCGATGATTTCTTGCTCGGTGACGATTATAGATTCGTTCTCGTCAACGTGTTCCTCCTCGACGACTTCCTCCTCGACTTCTTCGACGACTTCCTCGACCTCCTCGACTTCCTCGACCTCCTCCACTTCCTCGACGATCTCCTCGGTGGTCTCTTGTCCGCCGATCTCGACGGTCTGATAAGTTTCGTAGGTCTGACGATGATCGTTCGTGGGAGTCTCGGTGCCGTGGATATAGACGATCATGCCTTCCTCGGTGCCTTGCATCACTATTTGCTCGTCGCCCGTTATCTCCAACTGATGGGCTTGGGCCTGATGATGCTCCTGTTCGGGCTCCTGCTCTTGTTGTTGATCGACCTGTTGCTCAATGTGCTCCGTTTGATAAGCCTCGCCGTCAATCAGCATTATCATCTGCTGGCCCTCGACGAGCTCGTGGCCGTTGTACGTTCCCTCCTGCACGATGTTGTTCAAGTGTATTCCGGTGTTGCACACGGGAAAGGCATTTCCGTCGGTGACCATCTCGTGTTGGTCGGTCGTTATGGCGTCGCAACCAACGCCGAGAGAAGCGGCTATGCCGCTTGCCACGTGACTTAGGGCTTCCGCCTCCGAGGACGGCTCGAGCGCTATGGGCGGTGAACTTTGGAGATTGGCCTCGCGATTCTCGGCCTCCCGTATGTCCTTGTGGGCGCAATCGAGATGGACCTGAAGATTGGCAGCTCGTACGAACACTTTGCCACAGTGGGGGCAACGATTGGTCTTGTCCTTGCCGTCGGGGGTACTTCCGTGGCCGGTGTTTATCTCGTGACTCGCTAGCTCGTTGACGTCCTTGAAGGTGTGCGAGCAGGTCAGACAGTGGACCTCGTCGAGGCTCGAGGAATGCGTGCGGCTGCTCGGCCGATGATTGTGGTTTATCTGGTGCCTCACCAGCAGAGCCTCCGAAAGGGCGACGTAGCTGCAGGCGTGACATTTCGGGAAACACATGCTCTTCGGGGGCGGCACGTTGTGCTTCGTGTACAAATGATACATGAGTATGTTACGCTTGGTCGCTTTGTAACCGCAGTGCTCGCAAATTCGCGGATCGAATTTTTCATCGTGCACGTCCTGCATGTGTCGCCTGTACATGTAATAATTCGTGTATTGCTCCTCGAGATCGCACTTGTTGCACTTCCAGGGACCGGCCTCGGCGCCGTCTATCGTCACCGACGCTTTCGTCGTCGTCGTCGTCGTCCCTCCCGTCGTCGTCGTCGTCGTCGCTCCTCCCACCGTACTCGTCGTCGTCTTATCCGCATCCCCACCCGTCGAGCAATTGCTCATCAAGTGGTCCGACTTCAAAACCACGTACGAGACTTTCGTCTTCGCCGGTGCACTCGGCTCCGACGATTTCGACTCCTTTTGCATTATCTTCAGACGTATGTTCTTGTTGTTCTTCACGAGGTGGGGATACTTCTTCAGTACCTGGAAGGATAAGGCGCGTAAGAATAACCGTCGTTGTTGCGCACTGTTGACTCAGAAATCCAACTGACTTTTTCACGCTTTCCACGCATATTTCAAGGAGATTGGCGTCGAATAAAGAACTTTCTTTTTAGGTCAAACATATGGAAATGTTAAGTATTGGAATAAACATTTGTAAAAACTGATATTCGAATAATTTTAACACTGTAGAGTAAAAATATACATTAAAGGCATACACAGAACTTGTAAACCGAAGTTTTTATATCGGTATTTGAGTATATTAAAAATATGGTTCATTCTCTTGTCATCCTAAAAGAATATAGTGTCTAAAAAGCATTTTCTATCATTTTATCGAAAAAATATGCATTATTTGCGTTTATTGCCATTTCTAGATTAGATAAATTCGAACGTTTGGTCCTTACCACATGTGTTAAGTATGTGAATTTGATTATTTTTAAGAATCCGATGGATTCTCCCTATTGTATACGCTTTTGTAGCGACCGGAAATTGGGTTTTCGTATGTCGTCTCGGGATTCCTTCACAAAAGTGCACAATTTATATATTTTTTTCTCTGTAATGAGGTCACTAACCGACCCTGAAATTTTACAGAGACGATTATCGATATACTCAGTGAAGCTCAAAAAAAATTATGAAAATCCTATGAATTGAAGCCTGTCGATAGGACTATCTTAACTGGCATGAGACGTCATGACCGTCACGCGACTGCATATCCGACAACGGGAGCGTTTTGACGGTCCGGTTGAATATTTAAATTTTATTGCTGATTTATATCGTAAATACTGACATTCACGAAGAGAAAAAATATTGTGAGCAACAACATTCAAATAGCCTATTGTGTGGTTGTGTATCGACAAATCGAATGCAAATATGTAGAGCTTTAGAGTAAATTAGTTTTTAGTTTTTGAAATGTTCAACGTTTGACACTGAGATCACTTTTTTTGTACACAATTATCAATAATATGAACATTAAAAATATACGAAAATATTTACTTTTATTCCTTCGATTTTTTTTTGTAGTCGGTTTCATTTTTAAATTCTAAATTCTCGCGAAAAGTAAATTCTATAGTAATTCCAGAGAATATTCAGAATACCCCGACTTTTCCCTGATTATTGCAGGAGGAAATTGCCTGAGTTTTCCATACGCGTAACAGCCATGATAACGAGTCGCGGGAAAACGCATTTTCAAGATCGCGTGCGTACGATGGAGCAAGTGCGCTCATACAATGGTAAGGAATAACATACCTCACGAATGATTTTCGCGTGATTGTTTATCGGGTCATCCGCGTTCGACTCATTTTTGCTCTTCTCCATATTCTCTTTTTCCTCGAGTTCGAAACGAACTCTCTTCGAGGGGGTGGATTGCACGTCGGGACTTCTGAGTATAGGCTTCGGTCCCGCCGCCCACTCGTCGTCGGAATTTTCCCACTTGTCGTCCGAGCCCCGTGACTGGGTATTGTTGTGCCGCGTGTGGTGCGCGTCCTCGTCCTCGTCCTCGGTCGTGTCGTTGTTCCTTCCCGATCTCTCCTCCAAATCCAGGGACGAGCGGCTCGCGTTCGTGCCACCGGGATTTCCCAGGACATCGTGGGCCTTCACGATTGGCTTCGTGTTGTACGTTATATCGTCGAACGACGAGAATACGCCGAGAGCGAAATCGTCGACTTCCGGCAAGTCGAACCTCGACGGGCCCGGTGTCGTTTCCGACGGTTTTGCTCCACCCTCGTAGTGCAACACCGGCTGGTCCAACTTTCTCTTCCATATCGGTAGCCTGATTCGTCGGAAAAGAACAACTCGTAGTCACACGATAAAAGCGACGCAGCTTGATACGTTACGAAAGTTAAAGGTCAACGCGGTGCGCGTACTTCCTGCCTGGCAATAGCTGAGTAGGCAGTGCTCCCAGTTGATTGACGCCACCAATTTTCTTCGTCGGACTGGCAGGTTTCTGCGGCACGATGATAGGCTGCATGTTTGCCTTCCCCGTACTCACTGGACTCGACTGCAGCGCGCTTGTGTTGAATTGAGCGTCCAGGAGTTTCGTCAGTACCGTCATGTTCATCTTTTGAGCCGTGCGGTACAGGGCGTTCTGCTCGGACGTCCAATATTCCAGCTGGCCCGTGTACATGAAGCTGCGACGACAAAATGTAAAGTTCATTCGCTACGAGTCCCACGGTCGAGAACGGCACGACGTTTTCTACGATCGAGCGACGCACCTTATGATCGACTTGACGCACTCGTAAGGCATATCGGGTGGCATTATCAAAACTCCGTCGAAATTTTCGTCCTTCTCCTTTTGATGGCGCTCCAGATGAACGAAATAGTCCGTACACGTCGTGATGACCAGCCGATGCGCCTGCGCTAAGAAAAACATTTCCGTTACAGCGAGGCAGATTTTTCAAACTAATATTTGAAGTGGGAGAAAGGTATCGACCTGAACGGTGATATCGCTGGTGGGAAATTTGATGGTCAGATCGAGGAGTTCCTCCTCGAAGTAAAGCTGCTGCAGGCGTTGGAGAAAGAACGTGCCCCAATTGTCCACTTTGACCTGTTTGAGGCCCCTCGAAGGGGGCGGCTGCTTACTCTGCACCGAAGATTGCATTGCCGTTAGCGGATCTGGCAACAGTAAGAAGCAAGGCTAGGTCCACCGATTTGTCTCCTATCCGAAATTGCGGGATGGTGGGCTCAGGATGCTCGAGCGCACCACCCCCGATTTCCCCGGTACGTAGTCGGCTCCCAGGGTGCGGAGAGGGGGTAAGAGATGCAACGAAAAAACTGGAACAGCGCGTACATCCGTGGCAGTTCGATCTCGGGCTCTGGCGAACCGAAAATCTTGAAAACTGAGTTCCGTTGTCGAACGAAAAAAAAGAACACGATTTTTTGCTGCAGTGGTGTATAAAAAGAGAATGAGGGTTGGCTGAGTAGAGGGAGGGTGGTGGACGAACGGGTTGCAGGACAGCAGCATGCGACATTCGCTCAGACAGTGGCTATCGCGCCATCGCCATTTATTGGTCGGGCCAGAGCATTCGATCTTTCACGCGAATCGTTACAACGTAAACCAACCAAAAATAATCACTTTCTGCCCGGCTACCGGCGACACCGCGAAACTGTGCACAATTCACGAAACTCGTTCGAACTCGTCGCGATAGTAGACATACCTTTACCGTGTCTTGGCTATTCTCCGCTCAGCTCCATCTCTCACAAATTCGTTCAGTAGCCGAAGAGTATCGAGCTTCTCGACCGTATGGCGTCACTCACAGATGGAGCTGAGTACGCATCGCCGACGCCTTCCTCTCGCCCCTCTGCCGACGAGTACGGCGTTCTTGGACAAATTTCGCCGCAGCCGACAAGCGAGAGTGCGTTTTTAGTTTGGAACTAGGGATAAGGCTCTAGCTCTAGGGAAGCTTATCTCTAAGCTCTCTCTCTCGCTCACTTCCGACCACACAAACAATAATCGTACTAATGTAAAAAGTGGTTCCGATGCTTGGCGAGTGGGACGAGTGAAAGCAAAAAGTTGGAGCCCGCTGCCTATCCCGACACTTTTGCCTCTTGTGTGCTTCGAATCAAAATAAAATTTGGACTCCAGATGGTAGACTCGTTCTTGTCTGACGACGTCGAACGAGGCCCGCGCCTGGATCTAGGGACTTTAAGCGTGCGTTTTTGTTTTACCATGGAGGCTAGAGTGGGAGGAGTCCGAACTCTTATGGTGGGACTTGAAAAAGTGGCTACCAAATATGGTCAAACAGGGTTGACGCCACTATCGCTAAGACCTCGAGAAGCGCGCTGCCTGTGACAGGCGGAATAAATAAATCGTGAGAAGTGAGCGGTCTATGAGGCAGAATAATACTTGAGAAATGGGCTGTGTGCGAGAGAGATGTAAAATGATTATACCAGAGAGATCCCGTAAATGCGCAAAGATAGAAGAATATTTTTAATATAGCAATACACAATGAACAATATGCATTAGTTGCAAAATTAATGGTGAAAAATGTCGAATATAATAATAATAATAATAATAATAATAATAATAATGCAATACGTAGTGATAGAAAAATAATTTGATTATAACAGTGTTCAATTGTACAACGAACGATAGGCGATGTCTTAAATAATACAAAACACGAACTAATAATAATACAATACAGCGAATAATAATACAATACACAACAATAAGGATGCTTTTTTTCTTGAGTCAAATTTTGTTTTCTTAGGTAAATTAATCCCTGCTATCAAAAAACAATGCTTTCCGATCTGTTTATATTAAAACTCGCAACGACATCTAGCTGCTAATGCGACTATCCCGCGAACGACTCAGAGAGTCCCGCCGCGGACTTTGAGAGTACTCATAACGACATCTAGCGGCTAATCCGAAAATCTCGTAAACGACTCTGAGCGTCCCGAGAAGGCTTTAAGAGTACTTCTAACGACATCTAGCGACTAATCCGAGTATCCCGCAAAGATGTTATGGGTACTCTCGAAGTATAGTTCTCGGGATTAGCCGCTATATGTCGTTAGAGGAGGACTCACAAAGTCCTTTACGCGCCTCTCAGAGTCGTTCGCGGGATGCTCGGATTAGCCGCCAGATGTGCGTGGGGGTTACTCCCTTAAAGTCCTTCGCGGGATCCCCAGCTAACCGCGTACTGCACAGGTACGGCTCACGTGGAGTGCGTCGTTTCGATACTGTGGCAACCACGTGTGTACGTCGGATACTGATACGTCAGCGGTGCGCCGTACGGTACGCTGTACCGTAAATGTACCGTACAAATGTATAGTACTGGTACAGTACCGCCACCGTGGTGCCACCGTGTTCTACAGTACCCTAACGGTGACGATACCGTGAAGGTACGATTACGCTGGTACCCCGTACCCGTACATTACCCGTATCGTATAGTATGGCGTACTCCACATTTGCGGTACGCTGTACCAATGGTACGCTTGGCTAAACCTCATCAAAGTTAGCCCCCCCACTATGACTAATCGAACTTTTTTTTTACGAATCGTTTGGTAGCGTTCGGTAGTCCCTTTAAATCGTTTGGTAGTTCTCCGTTTTTCGAAAAATCGATAATCAAAAATCGGGCAGTAAGCTGGCCTCCCCACTTTGACTAATCGAACTTTTTTTTTACGAATCGTTTGGTAGTCGTTTGCTAGCGTTTGGTAGTCCATTCAAATCGTTTGATAATTTACCGTCCTTTCGGAAAATCAAAAAGAAAATTCCGATCCATGAGATAGGACGATAGGTGGCGGAAAGACTCGATAACCAAAGCCATCTATGGCAAAAACGTCGTATATTATCGCGACCAATCACAGCCTTCCGTTTCGGATATGCGTAATGTCTTTCGGTTCGGTCGGAGTTTATTTAAAAATTTTATTCGAAAATGTTGATTCGTTTGCATTTTGTTTAATTCATTTCCCAGCGACTTCTCCGTACTATCGTTCTGGGATTTAGTTGACTTTGGAGTCTAACTATGAAAATTACACATCGTTCTGCCCCTGCCGCTTTTGGCGACCAACCACAGCCCTCTATTCCTGATACGCACATATTTTGTGTTATCGTATTTGAATGATCGACTACCAATCGTCCCGAATAGAATACCAAACGCTACCGGATGTTTTCGTATCGATCGCGACCCTTTTGAACGTAATATTACGTAATATTGCGTTCAAAAGGGTCGCGATCGATATATTACGGAATATTACGTTCAAAAGGGTCGCGATCGATACGAAAACATCCGGTAGCGTTTGGTATTCTTTTCGGGACGTTTGGCAGTCGATCATTCAAATACGATAACACAAAATATGTGCGTATCAGGAATAGAGGGCTGTGGTTTGTCGCCAAAAGCGGCAGGGGCTGAACGATGTGTAATTTTCATAGTTAGACTCCAAAGTCAACTAAATGCAAGAACGATAGTACGAAGAAGTCGCTGGGAAATGAATTAAACGAAATGCAAACGAATCAACATTTTCGAATTAAATTTTTTAATAAACTCCAACCGTACCGAAAGAAATTACGCATATCCGAAACGGAAGGCTGTGATTGGTTGCGATAATATACGACGTTTTTGCCATAGATGGCGTTGGTTATCGAGTCTTTTTCCGCCACCTATCGTCCTATCTCATGGATCGGAATTTTATTTTTGATTTTCCGAAAGAACGGGAAACTACCAAACGATTTGAATGGGCTACCAAACGCTACCAAACGACTACCAAACGATTCGTAAAAAAAAAAGTTCGATTAATCAAAGTGGGGGGCGAACTTATGACCGAATTTTTGATTATCGATTTTTCGAAAAACGGAGAACTACCAAACGATTTAAACGGACTACCAAACGCTACCAAACGACCACCAAACGCTACCAAACGACCACCAAACGATTCGTAAAAAAAAAGTTCGATTAGTCAAAGTGGGATGGCTAACTTTGGTGAGGTCTTGGCTAACTAGGTATTGGAACGCATGCCCCTGAGACCACTAGTGAGAAACGCAGGAACGATGTAGCGGCGTAGCAGTAAGATAGTGGAACTAGCAGGACTGCCACATTATAAACAGACGGCAAAGCATTGTTCTTTGACAGCAGGAATTCATTTACGGTCGTATTTACTTAAGAAAATAAAAATTGATTCGAGAGAAAAAAGCATAATTATTATTGCGTACTGTATTATTAAATAAGACATCTTATACCGTGCGTTGTATTGTATTATTATTAATTCGTGTATTGTTATTATAAAATAGTGTATAGTTATAATAAAAATATTTTTCTATCACTACTTATTACATTATTATTATTATTTTCGACCTTTTTCACCGTTAGTTATGCAACTAATGCATATTGTTCATTGTGCATTGCTATATTAAAAATCTTCTTCTATCTTTACGCATTTGCGGTGATCTCTCTCGTTATATCATTTTAAATCTCTCTCGCATCAGCCCATTTCTCAAGTATCATCTGTCTCATATACAGCTCACTTCACATGATTTATTTGTTCCGTCTCTGTCACACGCAGCTCACTTCTCGAGGTCTTAGATTTAGTGGCGCCAGCCCTGTGTGCCCACATTTTTGTAGCCATTTTTTTCAAGTCTCTCCTATAGCTTCTGCACACTGCGCGCGAGGAGCGACGAGCGATGAGCGATATCCAATAGGAGCTCAGGCATTCCGGAAACCCCCTGGGAGAGTGAAGCTCCCATTGGATATCGCTCATCGCTCCTCGCGCGCAGTGTGCAGAGGTCATTAGAGTTCGGACTCCTCCCAATCTAGTCTCCATGATTGAGAGACAACGGAAGCCCATTCTGTCCTTGTCGCACCGTACCTTCAACGGCTACCTAGTGGGGAAGAATGTAAAGAAACGTAGATCGGCCCAGCGTACCTACCAAATCGTAGTTGTTTCCAGACCTGTACGTAAAACCGTGATAAAAGTGTACCTAAAACGAACGGACAGCTGAACGAGCAGTTTCCGGGGGAATGACATGCGACTTCGCCGGTAGAGAAACTCACTCAAAATTTTCGAAACCTCTTTTCGAAACGACTGGACGTAAAATGTTCCCAGACTCAATTGCCATAGAAAAAAGCTATCTCGGAATCTTACAAAATAAAATGATACGAAAGATAAAATTACTTTTAAATCGATCTAATTGGCAATTGAACAGAAGTATCGTTTCGCGTCTAGTTCCAACTAATCCTAAAAACACCAGAAGCGCCAACTCTGTCCGCCCCCGTGATTTGTCGATTTTTCCACCAATCAACGGAACTACCACGATGGCCGAGGTGCTTCAAACGAGTGCGGACCGCGTCTGGCGAGCTCGCGCCACTGCGCCTGCGTGCTTCAAGCGCCTTGCGCTCGCAGCCCCCACCGCCGAGCAAGCGAATACCAAGATGGCGGCAGCAACGGCGGTGGGGGTGGAGTTGGCGTTTCTCAACCTCCGTGTCTCCCAGTCCGAACATCATTGTCATCGGCAATGGTTCCGGCGCGTATAGAATGACGGAATTACCCCGTATTTCTCGTATTCCAATACAGAGCCAATCACCGATTGACGGGGAAAGCTTTCGTGAAAATCCGACAGATGTAGTAGTTTTCATTGCTCGGTGGGGTACATTGAGAGTAGGGGTATAGAGTGTCTAACGGCAAGCACAAGCCAAGCACAGAGGGCCCGCATCAAACCGAGGAACTTCGCTGCCTATATTGATCAACTTAGGCTTTATAAATACAACGCGGGCCTGCCAAGACCCCAACGTCTTCATTCGTATTTTTGTTTTCCCCCCCCCCCAACGAGGAGCAGCGAGCTTGAGATTCTCGCTGCGAGTGACGATTGTTGTTCGCGGTGTTTGGTGGTTCGGCGGCGGTACGCGGATCTCGAACGAGGGGAGCGCACAATAGTACGTATCGTAAATATACACAACACCGCAATAACATTCGCGTGTGTACGCGGAGAGACGTCCAGATCTCACGCTCTCGATGGCTCCGCGCTACGGGAGCACAAACGCTCTCGGAACTTCGGCCACGACCGCGCACCCTCGGAATTAATCGTTCCTCTTCTGCCTCACAAAAAATGCGCCTGCTTTCTCCCGAGAACGCGTCTTCCGGTTTTCCCCCCACACACACGCATTCGTTTCGACGAGTTATCTCGGAATGATAACGCTTTTCAGATCGCGCGACAAAAACGATTATCGTAGTTTCGACGACGGACGACACACCGTCGTCTCTCTACCCGACCACGCGTACAGCGTTGAAACGTAATAGCCCGATGTTTCGTGACGTCACACGGGAACGAGAATGGAGGCAATTGCACAAGCGTCATTATCCTTCACTTGTCACCGTTCGCGAATGCCGCGAACTTTTGTCAATTTTACTTTGCCTCGAACAATGCGCGTTTGATTATTCCGGATGAACATTATTATTGTATCTGGTCGAAGCTTTGCTTATATCCGTTTTGCCATTGTCAAATGATATTCCTTTTATCAATTGTTGGCGGTGGGTATTCTTGAGAGCGAATTGCCAAATTGCCCCAGCAGCCGAGTCGGAACCATTCCGGCACTACTGCCCACCGCCTCCTGGGACTTGATCCATCTTTGAACACTCGCCGGCGATGGATTTTAGAACCTTTGCGTGTCAAAGATCAGCAGAAATGTTCTATACCCTTGAAATTAAGTTATCCGTGCTAAAAATGCGTATATTCGTTTCAACGGAAGAAGAACCGTAAGAAATTCAGTCGGATAACGATCGAAGCTAACGAGACTTACGTCGAGCATTTAGCAAAGAGCTTCCTTGCAAATGCACAAATATTGCGCCACTGTCCTTTCGACAGTATCCACTAACAGGGCTTACACTTCATTCAGCTGGAACAGAGTGCAGGAAATTCTGAAAGCATTTGTTCTGATCCGGAGGTTTGGGAATAAGCTTCAGCTGCTTTCACACAAACATCGCACGAACAGACTTTCCAAAAATGATGGATATCGTCCGAGTACTCTAACCCTGTCGGCTCAATTTGAGCCGGAAGCGGAGGGGCTACAATTTTACGTAAGTGGGATAATTTTGGTTCACTCTGGGAGATTGAGTTAGTCGATGAACTTTCAGGTAGCTGCTATGTCTTCATGGAACGAAGTAATCGATTCCCAAGCAACAGGGTTGGAATGAAGATTATTTCATTGCCTGCTTTGTTCTTTCCCCCCGTATAAAATGATGTGCCCAAGACTTAGAAATTCCCACTGACGTGGAGGTTTGCACCATTGGAACGCAATGAAATGAATTTATCTCTCATTGCAATTTTTGCGGATTAAAAACTACAGCCAACGTGTTTACAATCCTTAATGGAGACCTACAACATAAATCTATGGAAAGAGATTCTCGATCTGCCAAAAAAGCAGAGAACATGGAGAAGGAAGGAGATTAGAAAAGTATTTCAATTGCATTCCAACGATGCAAACGTCAGCAGCATTTCCACTGTGGTACATGGTGCGAGAATCGTCAGCAGGCTACTTTTTGGGATCGTTTCGACACAATCTCTTAACACATTTAACAAATTCAATCCGCACAGTCGCACTGGTGATTCGATAAATGTTGTAAATGTTGTGGGCGAAAGGAAACACGTTGCTGCGTTTATTGTCACAAAAAGGAAGTGGTCGCGCTTTTAGAGAGCAGGGAGCATTTGTGTAGCTTCCTATGTGTTGTGTATCATTCAAACATGGAGCACAGTACACTTATTAGTCATTGAAAGGACATCCACCATTTTCCCTCGATCCCTCGACGCGCAATGTCCATGTAGGTCCTTGGCCGGTGAAGCTTCCTTGCCTTACGCTCGAGTAAAAAGGTGCAACGCTCTTCCGCGTACAACTCGAACGGTACTGAACTTAGTGGAGCCTCGCAATTGCAAGGACAGTGCTCCCAGAACATTTTCTGTTGCGCCCCGCTCCAAAGTTTTACCTGCCTTCCAGAGTTGCTCGAACCGCAGACTAGCGCAGATCGAGCTGTCCGCATTGCCAGAAGGATCCTTCGCGTCCGTATCCCATTTTCTCCGTATCTCTGCAAGAACCCACCAACGCGCTGTTTTCGTTTCCGTCTCCCTCGGGGTCTCACTTTGCATTCGCTTAAGACACGCTCGCGCTCCAATGCTTCGTTAACTAGCGCACCTAAAAATGTTCCATCACATTCATTCCATACATTAACACAAGCGCTACGAGTGTTGTGATGAGAGCGAAGATATGAGAATTAGAAATGTTCATTGTCGATTCGTACCGGAGATAATGAAATAAGAGAGAGAAAGAGAGAGAACGCTATTGCTACAATATTCTTTGTTATCCGTTGCAGTTGGACAGATAAACGCGAATTGAAGCAGTGAGGGAACGAAAGTATCGCGGGAAGAGGGTGAGAGAGATCGGTCGCGGGAATAATACCAATCCCGTTGACATAAGAAAAGACCCGTCGAAATATGTCTATGCAACAGTTCTGTTTACGATGGAACAATCATCAGCCAAATTTCATATCCGTCTTCTCGTCGCTGCTGAACAATGAGACTCTGGTGGACGTTACTTTGGCCGCCGAGGGTCGTCATCTCCAAGCTCACAAAGTCGTACTATCGGCGTGCAGCACATACTTTCAGTCCCTCTTCACCGTCAATCCTTGTCAGCATCCTATCGTCATTCTCAAAGATGTCAAATTCTCCGATCTCAAGATCATGGTTGATTTCATGTATTACGGCGAAGTCAATGTTTCCCAGGATCAATTGCCCTCGATAATCAAGGTAAAGACAAAACAAAAAATCTTAACTTTCTTACAGTAAATTCAGCGCGGGCAAGTTCGAGCCGTCGTTCAAAAACGAGCAAAAAACAAAGAAAAATTCACTTACTCTACTTCTTCTCTCCTCACTACCACTGTACAGTTTTTCTCTTTTTTTTTACCCGCCCAAAAGTCCCGCACCTCTGCGACAATGTTTGGCGTCAATTCGTCGGGAACAATAGGAATCCTTTAGAAACGCAGTCTCTTATTTGTATTTTTTTTCCTTTTTGCTTTTCCCACTGGAGATATCGTCCGACAATACGCGAGAGGGATTTTTTCGTGTTTTTGTTTTGTTTTGAAATCTCTTCCGCTTGTTTCGCGTACATCGCGATTATCCCGGCGGCCATGTTTGCCTCGCCGACGAATATTTCCCTTTTCTAACATGTTTTCGTGCACGCGCCTAATCGCGAGACGTCGCGCGGTACGCGACGATGACGATTGAGCACGGCTTTGTTTGCAATATATATATATATATATATATATCTTCGCATTGCGAGTGAGCGAGAAGGAGAGACAAGCCTTCCTCGATCTGCACGCTTTGCAGCCCGGTCGTTACCGGCTTTCCCATAATTGTGCGATCGCGCGTACTCGATTGCGGGAGGCGTTAGAGGGAGAGACAAGTGTTCCGCGGTCGTTTCGCTTTTTGAGGTCAATTCTCATCCGCTCGTGATATTTTGTGATTCATATTGTAAAATTGATCGAACCTTTGATCGTGTACGAAAGATACGGAAATGGGAAATCGACAAAAAGAAATACGGCACGACGAGAAGCAGCGGAGAAATTGCCGATAATTACGGTACCGGCACGACCGATGCTTCGCGCGCGATAAAATCGAAAACAAGAGAGGATAAACGTTGGAAAAAGAACTCGGTGAATTTGCAATTCGCGTGAAACGTTGCCGATTGTTTTTACCGCGGACCGACGGTTCCGTCGGTAAGAAATCCTCGAAAGATTTTCGGAACTTTTTTCAACAACGGCTGGACCGAGAGACTCAAACGGTTCACAGTCGACGTCCAATTCAGAGAGAAAAGCTACACCTCTCCGATTTATGGCATCGAAGTTTGCCTCGTTACAAACCAACGGAGAGATCTTTGATCGTATTGCCCTTTTTTAGAACATTTGGCCTGCAAAGATCACCAAAGCCTGCAAAAGAAGAGTCCGGATAAGTAACAAGAATAAAGAAATGAATGAATAGAAAAGGACTTTTATTGCGTTCCAACGATGCAAACTTCGACAGGATCCCGATTTTCGTGGTGAAGAAGAAACAGATTCACTTGCCAGAGAAAACTGCAATGAGATTGAAAAATGATGCTTGGCTTGAGATTTAGCAAATCGAAGAAAAGTACCTCCTAGCTATGAAGGAATGCTACGCATTCTTCCACTCGAAGCATTGCTGTGAACGAATAACTGAGAAAAGTTCCGAAAACCGTGTGGGTAATTGTGACCAAGTGCGTAGGTAACTGTGACCAAATGCGCAGCCCACTCGCACAGAGTACCTTTGATATACAAAAGAGGCATCTTGCGGTGGTCAGCATTGTTGCGGCGCTAAAAAAACTTGCACATGCGGGGCTTTCAATGCGGATTCCCGCAAATTTTTTTAAAACCGGTTAATGAAGGCAACTGAATGTGGATAATTCCGATAATACAGATAGTAAAATTCATCAAAAAATTACGACTTAAACACGGAAGTAACTATAGTTGACCAATAATTTCGACATTGCGTGCAGTCAGTACACGTAGCTAACAAGTAATCGTAATTTGAAACGTGTTTTTCCTCTGTTTCAATATTTGCTGTGACGTTTTCAATAGTAATTCATTTGGAAAAACCCGCGCCACTCTGTTTTTTATTCGTTGATGATTGTTTTTTATTGTGTTTGATATTTTGTGTTCTCGTTATTACTAGGATATTTAGTTCCAGTTTTAGAGGACTATTTTCAATAATTCATATTTTATTTTAATATTTGATGGTAAATAGCAGCATACTATTATGCTCGATCGTCTAGTGATACTGAAAATTTTAATGTCGTCGATTAGCTATAGTAAAGAGACAGAATTTTTTGCTTAATTGTAATAAATATGAATAAAACTACTTTTTAACGAATTTCCGTTTTTTTTTTTCAAAACTATCCGAAAATCCCGACATGCGGAAACGAAAAACGGATAAGCTTTATGCACATGAAAAGAGACGTAAAGAAAAATCCTCAGCGTCTGTAATTTCGTCTAGAGATTGTCCGCGATTATGAACTCTATTAAACCGCTTTGATGAAAAATTCTCGGGTTGTTCGCCGAATGCACTAACGAATGTACAACCCCGTTGATTGCAGACAGCGGAAAGTTTGAAGATCAAGGGCCTCGCGGAGATGCACACGGCCTCTCTGACAAAGTGGCCAAGCGAAACCGGTGGCGCAGATTGCGGAGAGTCCTGTTCGCCGAGTCCCTCGCCATTGTCGCCCTCCTTCCGTAGAAAACGCTTGCGCAAGGGTTCGACGGGCTCGACTTCCGGTGGATCGGCCGACAAGACGGAGGAAATAAACGAGATCACACTCGTCGCCACGAACATAGTTAAACCGGAGCCCCACATTGTACCCCAGGACGGAGCAGGCGACGCCCTCAGGCGCCCCGTCAACACCACCACCGACACCCAAGGCAGCATCGACGAAGATCAAATATCCATCGTGAGTTCGACTTTCCGCTCCTTCTCGGCCCCGTTATAACGCCGATTACAACGCGAGCGTATTCGCACGAATCGCTCGTGTCCCTCTCGATGGATCAAGCTTTATTGAAAGACGTAAGTATAACGTTTTCGATTCACAGATGAGCAACATGGAGAGCAGCACGACGACGACGCCCGCTCAGAGCGAAGGTTCTTTGCAGGAAGTCGGCCATCACGCCGGTAACATCGGCCACGGCTCCCTGTCTCATCCGCCGAGCCACCAAGGTGAGCACACTTTTCCACCTTCTCACGTTTCGTCTATACTTTTTCTCTATTTTCATTCAATTATTTTCCCGCCAATTGCAGCCCTATCGCACTTGGCCGTGTATCGCATGCTGTTTCTTTTAGAGACTCGAACGTTTTACCGATTAATGTCGATGGAAGCGTCAACGTGAAAGTTCCATTTTCAAGTTTCGACTAGTTACGCTGCATCTTTTTGGAGGATAAAATAGTGAGATAAGCTGTGGAAGATTCTCGATTCTTTACAGGATACGAAGTTTTTGGTATTTGGTGTACAATTTTGCTTACGCCGTTCCTTTATCTCCAAAATTTGAGGCTTTGTTCTTAAAAGTAATTGCCTATTCATGATTCAAAGCACTGTCGGTCGCTAGCTACTGCTTTTTCCCATCTTTTTGGCAATTGGTCGGATCTCGAAAGAAAGAAAAAATGATGCGTCTTTTGAGGCGATCCGCGAATCGATTGATTTTTGGACTTCATAAGAGTGGAAATGCTGATCAGCCAGGGTGTGTGCGATCGATCGAAGCGAATGGTAGTCGGAAGGAGCAACGTCTGGAGAGTTCGGCGGGTGGAGTAAGACCTCCCATTTTGGCGATTCCAAGTATGTCTTGACCGGTCTTGAGACACGTGGCCGAGCATTGTCGTGCTGGAGGATAACTTTGTCGTGCCTCTTTTGGTACTGTGGCCGTTTCTCCTCCAATGCTCGGCTCAAACGCATCAATTGCGTTCGATATCGAATTCTCCTCGCGTTTGGCACGAGTCTTCATCGAGTAATGCCTCCAGTTCGGAATCTTCGAGAATGTTCTCTCTTCCACCGCCATGCCGGTCCTCGACGTCGAAATCAACGCTCTTGAAGCGTTGAAACCACTGGCCACATGTTCTTTCACTAAGAGCAGACTCGCCGTAAGTACTCGAGAGCATTCGATGCGCCTCAGCCGCAGTTTTCTTCATGGAAGCACAAAATCAAAGCTTCCCGCAAATGACGAGAATTTGGCTCGATAACTGACATCTTCGATCGAGAATAAACTCATGATGCAAACGCAAATTAACTAATGCGGTGCTGTCGTTACGTTAACAGATGTCCAAGCTTATTGTGTGACATTTTTTATCTGCCTGTCGCGACCAGCGCTCACCGCTGCAGCCATCTATCGAAACACGGCGGAAGCAAACTTGTACACCTGATAGATTCAATTCTTCTCTCTTGAAAACGATGCAGCTGAATTTGCGGACACTTGGAGGTCGATTTTTTCACCGGACGTATCGACCTCGAAAAGTCTGTTCGTCGATAAAACACTCGATCCTCGTTCAAATTCCTATTTAATTCGGAAAGCTTAGATACTGAAAAAATGAGCGTCGTATCGACCTGTAACGATATCTTTTACGTAAATCATTGTCGCCCTGGTATAGAGGAACAAACATTTCAGAATAAAATTCGGCACATTTTTGGAATTTCATTTTCATTGCTATTTGAAAAATTTGCCACTTCGACAATTTTCTTTCCCTCCCCGTCGTCGTGTGTCGATCGTTCATTTACTGTTGTCCCGTCCTCTCTGGATACGCCCTGTAGTTTTTATCGAAACGATAATGGAAAAGTGAAAAGAATGTGAGCAACGGTAGGAGAAGAGCGTTGAATTTTAGTGTCGAGTGCCACGCAAGAACCGCGCACGACCCCGGAGTATGACGAAGTGAAAATTCGATGTAAAACAGATAAGATGTAACGTTGTTTGAGCGAGTCTTGTTGGGGAAACGTGCCAATCAGCGCCGTGCACTACCTGACCGTTTCAGGAGACGCGGAAAAATCCAAATTGAAATTTCACAGACGAATGTAAATGTTACGAATGGCCCGATGTAAAAAAAAAAGAATTCGAAGATCTTGACATGGCTCAAATTTTAATGTGGCTTATGCAACGGAGATAAACGTTGAAAAACAATTGTAGCTTCGAACGAACCAATAAATGCCGTGCGTTTATTGGTTCGTCGGGTTATCGATAGTGCACGGTCTTACGTACAGGTCTGGAAACTTGTAGGATGGAGAGTGACTCAGATAATGAGACAAAGTGGTAGTTCTTGCTTCTGCCACCTGGAGCGCTGCTACCTTGGGGTGAGCCAATCAAAGGCAGGCTCGAACCGCTTCGCAATGGTGCAAATTTTTCGAAATAGCGAATATTTTCGAGAGCAGGACGATTGGAAAATGTTTCGGTTTTTTAAAAATACTCATCCTATAGCGAGATTGATAATCATGTGTGATTTAAAGAAAACCGCAAGCTTCTTCATTTAGGCGGGATATACATTTAGATAGGAAAACATTAAGTAATTTTGGGAGAGTTTTTAAACTAAGAAATAATTATTCTACATTTATCAAACTCTAGGCATACATTAATAGTATACTATATTAATATATAAATATAAGTATAAAGTGTAGGTATAAGGTGTAGTAAAAAGAAATCCATTATTTTTGGCTTTATTTTCATGCACAAATAATGGATTGCTTTTTACTACGCCTAATATATTTAAGTATACGGAGGAATAAAAAATGATTTATCATCACGATAGTGGACCTGTGGCAGAGTGTTGCAGTATAGTTTCTAGTAAAACATGTATAGTTTCTTTTTGGCAGTCATTAAAATGAAGAAAATGCGAATTAAAGAGAATGACACGAATTTAAAACGAAATAAAACTTTTTGTCATTTACTAAAACTTCAGTAAAGTTTAGAAAAGTAAAAGAAAAAGTTAGAAAGATTAATAAACAAAAATATCATGTAACAGCCAAAAGTAGTATTAAAACATATGCAACTAGGAAAATCACTTAAGTGTCCGCCGCTGCTTTTGTTGAAACTCATATAGGAGATAAAGCATTGAAAACTATTAGACACGTATTGTTTTTTATCTGCAGTAAAACGTTTTCACGGGAGAAACAACCCCGCAAAAAAAGCCGTGTCACCCCGCAAATGCATGTTTTTTTTTTTCAATTATCATATAGTGAATTTTTCATGGCTGTACATTAGAAGAATTTTGGATTTTGTTTCATTCAGATCATTGGTTTATACCAATGCTTTATCACATATATGAGTTTCAACAAAGTGGACGGCGGACATTTGTGTGACGTTCCTTGTAAGTCTCAAAAATGGCGAAGAAATTTATCCTTAAAAAAATCATGAAAATCAGCACATTTTTTATCTCACGTGAATATATCTCCCCCTTAAACACCGAATACTTTCCACTATCGTTAAAACTTTCTTTCGACACTACAACGTAACACGAAAACACGATTTAACGACTTTGACGAAGTTATCTTCTGGTGTGTGTGTGTGTGTGTTTGTGCGTGTTTCCAACACTCCTACGTGACGGGGCTCCTAGTGGATAGATAAGGAACTAACTTTGTACCACGCTATATCGGTGACACTCGCCACCGCTGAAAAACGCCGGAGTTTCCAGACCTGTATGTGAGACCGTGCGATTGTCATTCATTCCAATTGGATCGAGCGGGTAGACAAAGAAATGAAAATTCAACTTCCCCTGTAACATAGAAACAAATACAGGAATCTTAGAAATATTATTAGCCGGTTTTTTTTCTCTCCATAGGCTTTATTATGTATATTATAGTATTGCGAAATATATGAGAAATGTATTTTTATGTAGTTTGATCAAATGATGCGATATAAATTTGCGATTGCACGTTATTTGCTTCATTTTTTTTTTATTCCGTATGCTACATAAAGATTGTTGAAAAGCAAAAAAAAATGTTTTACCGCATACCATTCCGAACGATTGATATTTCTAGACATACTATGGAATTATTATTATCTTAGTTAGTAATATTTACCACTATATATATATATGTATATATCTATATATGTATATATGCGTGTGTATATATGTATATTGATTGCATGCCTGAAAGAAAGGATACCGAACGAAGCGATATCGCAAATGCGAAATTGGCCTAACGTTAAATCACGATACTAATGATGCTGGCACAGATGCGTTCAAGTATTTTGCACGAAGGAATCAACAGACGTTTGACATGATAATAGAGCGAAAAGTGAGATCGGTTGTGAGTCAAGAATTATAATAACAAGTTATAAAAAGAAAGAAACAAACGTGAATAAAGAACGAGAAGAAACGAATAGAAACGACAGCAACACCCAGTATACCGGACGAAAGCGTGTGAACATTAGTCGATCGAGATCAGTCTAATATCAATCAATTTCGAAAAAGCGAATCGATACAATAACGGCACACAGATACATAGCACACATTAATGTGGAGAGTTTCAATCTTTCTTACAGTACCAAAAAAAAAATCGAAAAGTAACATTCAACTTTCTACTCTTCAAGTGTATATGTGTGTCCACCATTCTCGAACAATTTTGTTCCATAGAAAAACGCGATGGATGAGAAACGGATAAAAAAATCTTACGAACAGAGGGAAGAGAAAAGCTACACGTAGATTCGCGTAGTCCGACGATGCTGTGCTTGAATATGTATCTGTGCCATGCCAGAACAACTTTTTTTCTCTCGATACATCATTGTCTGTCTCATTCTGTTCCTTTTTCTTTTTCTAAGCGGAGAAATTAGCTGTGAGAAGTAGCAAGCATTGATTCTCAGTTCGGTAAATCGGGTTGTCCGTTTTGTCGTTTTTGCTTTCTTTTCTTCAACCTATCAATTTACATCGAGAGCTCAAAACGCCCGATGAATTTTTCCTTGGGTTAACGGAACAGACATCACGCTCTCTCCTTTTGTTCTTCAGTTTCACTATCACCGCAGTCCCGCGGAGATCGTCACTTTGCTCGAATTGAATTGGGGGGCCCGGTGTCGTGTAAGAGCTAAAACGAACGTAGAGAATAATAAAAAGAATGCAAAACGAAATAGAAGACAATAAGATGTCGATGTTATGTAAATTCTTGCTGACCAACGATGCAAATTGGTCTGTTCTACAGGATTGCAATGGACAATAATGGAGCATACGTATCCGCGTTTCGCTCTGTCCTCGTGTCAAACGAATCTGTCGGTCCAAGCTTCGTCGGCATTCACGACACCCGAAATAGGCCCAGCCTCGAGCCTCAGCGAGCATCAGTATCAATCGGGTGGTGGTGGTGGTGGCGGCGGCGGCGGCGGCGGTGGCGGCGGCACGAGTACGACAGCGTCATCTAACTGCGGGCTGACCAACTACCCGAACTCGTCGATGCAGCACGGCTCGAACACGGATGGCGCGGGTGCTGCTGGTGCTGCTGCTGGCGGTGGCGGTGGCGGTGGAAGCGGTAACGGTGGCGGAGGTAACGGACAGAGCGGTGGCCTATCGCCGGCCCAGTGCTCGAGCAATTGTCAGAGTCCTTGCGCCAGTCCGCAAGCAACTATAAAGAGAAAAAGATCGACGAATCCCCAAGCGGACGAAAATTTTATACGAGCCCTGGAGGCGGTGCGTTACGGTGGTATAGGATTTTGTAAAGCTGCCCGAATGTTCGGCGTTAACAATCGGACCTTGTGGCTCGAGTACAAAAAACGGGGCTACCCGAACAATCGTCCGAGCTTGAAGTCGCGGGTGAAGCAGGAATCGAGCGCGTCACCGCCGCCACCACCACCACCGGCAACCTCGTCGCAGACGGTCGATTCGCAGAGTCCGACACCTATGGGACCACCGACGACGCCCCACAGTACACACAACACGCATCCGAGCCACACGATGCTCACCGCTCACAGTCCTCACCCGATGCTCTCCGGATACATCGACAACAGACACTCCGATTATACCCTACCGAGCTCGACGATGCCGATCAACCTGCACGGCGTTAATTACAACTCCATGTGAGCTCAGCCTCCCAACGTACAGCAGCGCGAACAAGAGCAGCGGGAACAAACCGAACAACAATAATTATCGTTCGTTGTAATTGTACAGAATTGTAATTGTGCAAAGCCAACGGTCACTTCGCACCGATCAATCTTCGAACTCTCGTACTGCGAAATCGTTCCGACCTGTTTTTCCGTTTTTTTCGCGGCCCGTCGTGAAAACGACGCTGAGGTTGCGTCGATGCGTGCGAACGACGCGAGCTCTTTTCGTTCGACGAGACGGAAAACTGCGGCTATGATTTTGAAGGAGATGGTGCGGTTGGATCGGTGCGAGGAACTGAGACGATGACGGCTCGACGGATCTCGATGACGTTTGCACGGGGATTGGGCGGTTTCGATCGAACGAACACATGCTCGCTGCGAATTCACATTTGGAGTGTGCAATGGTCCCGTGCGATATGCAACGCATTCTCGACGCGCTTCTCTGCGTTTGAGCCGTACGTCTACGCTAGATTTATAGTCGGACGAAGCTAGCCTGCGCGTATGGAGAGACTAACGTGTGTGTGTGTGTGTGCGTGTGAGAGAGACAATATTTATAGTATCGGGAATCGAGAAACAGGTGGATGGCCACTCAAAGGTTCAAGTTCAGGAGAGAGATTGGATGCGGCAACGTGCGTCGATCGAACGAAAAGCCATTGAAAATTATATTTTTATAAAATGCCTCAAGCTTTTGTTCTCGGAACATAAATATCATTTTGTACATGCCTTATAACAGGGCTGGACAAACTTTTGAAGTGTGCGGTCGACACTACGATTCGAAATATCCCTGGCGGCCTACCGCCGGCAACAGTTCTGAGGGATCATCGCAGTCTTACTGGTAGAAGCTGATTTACGCTTTTTTTTTTGTCTTTTTCCATGGTTAAAATGTGCTGAGCAGTCTGATTTTCTAATGACAAATCAAAGCACTCGTGAAGGACAGAAAATACATTTGTAAACGTTTATTTTTATTTTACATTTTTTTTCCTCACGTTGTACACGGTTGTAGCCGTAAATATAATCTGAGACAAAATTTGTAAAAAGATTATTAGTCGGTATGAAAGCCGCTATCTTGCTATGGAGATTTTTTCAATCGAGATTGACAAAATGGCGGCGGTTTGAAAAATGTATCGAATTTAGCCTATTTTCTCGACAGTTTATCGTTTAAAAATGTGAAGATTTGAAAAATGAAAAGTTCGTAGCAAGATGAAGAATGTTGAGTGCAAAATTTAAAGCGGGTAGCTTAGAAATTCTTCCTTCGAGAGTGTACACCCTTTTGAAAAACGACATTTCGAGAAAAACGCATTCAGAGTTTCGAGTGGGGAATTTTTCCATACATTGTCTATTAGCGTTTATGGAAGTATACGAACAACATGTTTATAACCGTCTATACTATCGGATAATGCACAAAACTCGATTTTTTGAAAATTTTACACTGCGTGGATCCCTTGAGGGCAAAAAAAACCAAACATATTCTTAAATTGATTTCACTTCCCCGGGCTACTGAAATCGTTTAAACGGTCGACGGTTTGGCCACCCCTGCCTCGTGACGTTTATACGTTTTTTTTTGCGAACGCGATTTATATTTATTTTTCCACTCCGTTGTCCAAACCTCACCAAACGAGTAACGCTCCGCCGCTTTATTTAATTTAAATTCGATCCTACAAGCGATGAATGTCGACGAGAGGCACGTGAACGATAATGTGCCAAAGTACGTTCACGAGACCGATAAAAGCACGGCTCGTAGCCGACCTGGCCGCGAGTGTCGTGTTCCGCACATTTCGACCTTTAAGTGGCCATGACGCCTGGGCCATACCCACAAATGCTACCAACGCACACGCCCAGGCGCACTCTCATTCTCCAAGTGTCGAAGCTTCTCAAGATGAAAACGAAAATCGTCAAATTATCCAGTTTGCGCTTGAAAATTTGTCACACTGATTTTTCAGTCGGTATTACACTTTTTCCTGATTTTCGATCATCGCAGTTCATACACGATCACCGATTATCGATACATACCGATAGCACGAAGCATTTTCGCAATATATCTCTCTAAGTGTAAAAAAACGACGATCCAGGCCAATCGCTCGACGCGAGTGTAGAATTAATCTAGTATAGACTCGAGTTCATTTTCGTTAATTTACGTCGAGGTCGTTTCTCGCCTTGCTCCTCCATTTCGTTGTAAATTCGTTTTATTTGCATTCGCATCACATTCGTACCGCTGTGTACTTTTCCAATCGTACGAACGACACTCGAGACGCAACGAGTTGCAACGTGTTGTAAAAAGTGCTTTACCCGATATCGCACGGAACAATCTCACAAAATTGCGAAACGAAGGAGAGAAAAAAGCAAACTTTGTTTCTCGGAGAAACTAGGGAGAGAGGGAGAGAGAGGGAGAGAGAGAGAGAGAGAGAGAGAGAGAGAGAGAGAGAGAGAGAGAGAGAGAGAGAGAGAGAACAAAAACGGATTTAGATAAGCCACCGATTTTACAATTAGCTACTCGTTTATTTATATGTAGACGTTTTTTTTTCTTCTAATTTAATCGTCCTAGCTTTAGATACGAATATACGAGCTTCAATTTCTGTTCACATTGTTACGTCGATTATTAATTTTATTCCATTCATTTTCTATCGTAATAACTTGATGCGAGAAGAAGAAATTGCTTTTTAAAGATATATATATATATGTGTGTGTGTATACACGTGTGGGGTGTTGCGGGAGATGTTCAATGACGATGACGTTAGCTCAGCCTCGAAGTGACTCCACTGTGATCCGTGAATTTTTGGACAAATAAGTGGGGAAGACGACGAAGTGGACTTAGTTTTGACAAAAGCGGGAGTATAAAGTGGCTTCACTCATCGATATTTGGAACGGTCACCAATTCCAATCACATGCGCGCGAGCCAAAATTTCAACGATTATCGTTGAGCGAATGTCCGAACGTTGATATGTACCAGGAGATAAACGTGCGTTTACACGCGCGGTAAACTAATCGTCATGCTGTCCTATAACGGACTCGGCAATAATACTTCGAAGTGTATTAAAAAATACACATTGTATATGCAAATACACCGCTGAATATAACGACGAAAGCAATGTGTTTTGTATATGTATTTCTATCCGACAGCAAAACGATGTATATAGTCGCATAAATCGATCTTTTCTCATTTTTTTTTCTCTTCTTTCTCTTTATTTATCGTATTCGATTCGCGATTTTTTACAATACGAATTATCACATTTCCGAGGCAAAAATAATGACGATGAACGGAGGAAAAATTTCGTTATCGGATGGAGACTACTTAGGCATAACGATTAGTCACGGATATAAGATAATTGTTCAATAAGAATTGTCTATGTGAAATGTTAGTTATTCATAATACGACGTTGTATATCAATGGTAGCGTATATATTAGACGTACTATAAATAAACAAATAAACACGTGTATGTATGTGTGTATGCATACACACACGCACACACAGAGATTTGGTACCGTGCATATTCATACGTAGCGAGTACCGCGTTAGTTTTTCGTGCAGCGATGTGTCTGCTACATTGCTGCACGAAACACATGTCATCTAATATACGATGGTGGAATTAATTTTGGATACTTATCAATTTTTTATCTTGCTTCCATTGATCATTTTTACGTTGTAATCGCTTATGATCTATATTCCTACCAAAGTAGACCTATCAAGGCGAATATTAAGTAGAAACATTATACATTAGAATGAACATCACGGTATCATTTCAGCGTGGCAAAATATACATTTTCTGCGTAAACGTCACAGAGAGCCAATTTCTATTAGAAGTGTCCAGAATTAATCCCACTAGTGTGTATATATATATATATATATATATATATATATATATATATATATATATATATATATATATATATATATATATATATATATATATATATATATATATATATATACATACAGAACAAATGAGGAACAAAACTTAACACTCAAAAGAAAGAACTTAAACACTCGAGATCTTCATTTCATTTATATAGACCAGAATAAAACGGGGAATATTCAAATAAAAAATATGTGAAAAATAAAACTTGCGAACGATTATGTTCTTAGTGAATGTATGAGTTTTTCCGATTGTGCAACATCGCGATAATAGTCGAGCGTGTAGAGTAAATACTCGGCGTTTTTGTGGCAGCATATACGACAAGATGACTTTGAAGTTTGCGTCGTTGGAACGCAAAGATTATTCTGTTGATTCTCCAAATCTTTATTTTTATGCCAATTCAAAGCCTTTTTTTTGCAAATTGGGTTTATAAATCTCTACTAAGGATACGTAAAAAGGCTTGAGTGAATTTCACAGCGAAAGTAGTAAGCAATTGAAAGGAATTATTTTTCGTTGCACTCGAACGATGCAAACTTCAGCACCATGCGAAGAGTTCTTTCATTGATACGGTAATTCGATGGATTTAAAGGAGTCATCCCACGTGATAGCTATTTTCTTCGTTTTGTCTGGGGAATTTTTTTTTGTCAAGTACTAAAACGCTATCTTTGAATTTTTGCCACACATTTATTAACATTTTTACAGTCCCTCAGATTTACAGTCCCTCAGATCGACGAAAAAAAACGAGTTGAATCGACTTCACGCCGTTCGGAAGACACTCGTGTGTGAAAAAATCAAACCTCGTTTTAATTTGCAGACCTGAGGCTATCGCCGGAACGGGAATAAAATGAACATATCGAAAATTGAATTTTTCGACACGTTTTTAAGAGTCAAGTTTCAAGTTTCGTCATTTTGTTCGACTTTTTCGGCTTAAAAAAAGCTATGGCAGATGTTCTAGAAATATTCTAGTTCGGGTGAGAACCATGTGCTGACTATACGATAAAAATTTGAGCGAAATCCGTTCGATAGTTTTTGAGATATGGAAGCCACTTTGAAAAATACAGTTTTGGGAAAAACGCGTTTGAAAGTACAAGTAGGATTTACACAAAGAAAATGTAGTAAATATTCGGAAGTGGGGCTCCTGCTGAAGGGTTTTTCAATAAGGGCGGGTAGATGTTGAAATGGAATAAAACAAGCTGTGTGTGAGGTATCAACGAAATTATTTTTTTATTTGAAAGGCCCATGTATGCCATTATGTATGGAATATAACATCGTTCAAATTTCCGCCGCGGCTTCTCACGATGGCACGGATCCGAGTGGTCCAATTTTCAATGAGTCTGCCGCATGGATCCGGCTGAATATGAGCGATGGCTTGGATTGTGTTGACTTTAAGAGCATCGGTCGATTGCGGCTTATTGGCATAGACCTGCGACTTCAAGAAACCCCACAGGAAAAAGTCTAGCGGGGTCAGATCGCACGATCTTGGTGGCCAATTCACGGTCACCTCTGCGAGAGATAACCATACCCTCAAATCGTTCATGCAGAATGTGCATCGTGGCGTCCGCTGTGGCACGCAGCGCGGTCTCGCTGGAACCACATGTCTGCGTCTATATCGTTCAATTTTGGCCAAAAGCAATCGGTTATCGTTCTGTAGCGTTCGCCGTTGACGGTGACGGCCTCATCGGCGTCGTTTTAAAAAAAGTACGAACCAATGACGCCGCCGGCTCAAAATCCGCACGAAACAGTAACTTTTCGTGGATGCATTGCCACCTGGTGACCCTCGTGTGGGTTGGCGTCGTTCCATATACGGCAATTTTGCTTGCTAACATGGCCATTCATCCAAAAATCCGCCTCGTCGCTAAAGATGATTTTTCGACCAAAATTGGGGTCCTCTTGCAAACCCTCCGAAGCCCAGTCAGCGAACAAACGGCATTGTCTGTGGTCGTTAACTTTGAGCTCCTGAGACGGTTGGATCTTGTACGGGTGTAGGGCCCAAGTCCCGACGCAAAATTCGCCAAGTTGAAGTCTGCGAAAGGCCGAGTTCTTGTGCACGGCGAGGAATCGACTGCCTCGGGTTCTCCCGCACACTTTCACGGATCGTGGCGATGTTCGCGGCTGATCTGCCGTTCCTTTGACGTACGGGCGTTGGCTGATTGTTTACCGAATCGGTAGTTTCGAATTTGGCCACCAGACGTTGGATACTCGACTGTGAAGGGCCACCGCGTCTGCCGTAAAATGGGCGCAGCGTGCGCAACGTTTGCACTAACGAACACTCATTTTGATAATAAAGTTTTATCATTTGGACGTGCTGTTCAATCGTGTAACTTGCCATGGTGATTTGGCATCAGTGACTGAATAATAAACAACAGATTAGGACAGACGCCACCGAAACAACATGGCCGCCAACATCTACCGGCGCCAATTGAAAAACCCCATAGAAACAGGCTAATTTTATTCAAGGGTTCAAACAAACCCAAACGACCGCAAGCAAACCCAAACAAACCCAAACAAAAATAAGTCTGATTCTAGCGGGAGCCCCACTTCCGAATATTTACCGAAAATGTTGACTGACCGTTAGTCATAAAACAGGCACACATTTTTTTTGCAATATGTGGAGAAAAGTCGATTTTTTGGACCTGTCGCACGGGATGACCGCATTAAAAAGAAAGCGAAATTAAGAAAATCAGGGAACGGGTAAAAGTTGGAGAGGATTTTCGTTTCATTGTGATAAACAAAGCGCCAATGGCGAATGAACGAAATAACACGAGATTGGCCGTTTTAGGGCATCTTCTGAAGCAAAGCGGAACGAAGCACGGTCGTTTGTTGATGCGACAGCCACGCGTGAAGAAAGAGTCGGAGCCTGGACAACGCGCTTCGCCGGACAGCGAGCCCGGATCGCCGCGGATCGTTCAACCAGCGGCGTCGTCGACGACGTCCTCGTCCACCTCGACGGTCGTTCAGCAGGTCACTCCGACATTGAAATTGACAACGCTGTCACGCGAGCACAGCTGGGACGATCCTGACTCGGGAGTCATATCATCGAGCAAGACTATACCGTTGGCTGGAACGAACGCTGCTCCGACGAACCTTCTGGCCGTACCGCAACCTTCCTACCTCGTGAAGCAACACTCCCATCCACTTTTGCCGAGTCAGCAAGCACCGACGAGCGGCAATTACTGGACGATACAACGACAACACTCGAATCCCGAATATCCCGGTAGAACATCAAGCCCGAAGAGCCTCAACGATCCGCCAATACCGCTGATCAAAATCGACGAGGGCGGAACGACCCGCCAGTCCGAGCAGGCCAATAAACCGCAAATCCCCGCGAGAACGGAAAGCTCCACCTTGCCCAGTGGAGGAATCAGACTCGTACCGGCTGAACTGTTGAGAAGCTCCTCGGCCCCCCAGGTACTCATGGGTTATTCACCCGAAATGATAATTTTGCATGTTGTCTGTCCTTTTTCCTTAGATGCTACTCAATTGATTTGTACGTTTTTTTTTTTGGAATACACCAGTTTGAAACGTTTCGAACTCTTCCTGCGAGATTTGGCAAAAGGATCGTCGTTGTCCTATTTTTGTCTGTAATTTGAGTTTGGAAATCATTCCTCTGGAGTGTAAATATCCAAACTTCATATACACTAGCAAGCTGAAGTATTATTTTTTTTTATTCTCTCTGCTAGGGCGAACGCTTCCCCTTGTTGTAGCTTCCATGTACGGGGCACTTCCCCTTATTATGAGGGTCGTTTGATAAGTCCGTGCAAAAGTCTTAACTACTTAATTTTTTGGGATAAACCTTTTTTATTTTTCAACATAGCCTCTTTTTAGGCCTATACACTTCACCCAACGCTGCTCTAGTTTGTCGATCCCTTCCGTATAATAGGATTTGTCGAAGTTTGCAAAATAGCCATTCGTTTATGCAATCACCTCCTCGTTTGAATAAAATCTTTTTCCCGTCAGCCATTTCTTCACTTCGTGAAACGAGTTGGAACCCTATTTCCATCAATTTTGCGGCCACAACTGCGGGGGCCTGAGCCGGTGCATTGTCGTGATGGAAAAGAACTCTTTTGTGGGCCAATCGTGGACGTTCTTCTTGCAGCTCGGTTTTCAAACGGTCCAATAACGATGAATGATATACGCCTGTGATAGTTTTCTCCTTTTCCAGATAGTCGATGAGGCTTATTCCTTGCGAATCCCAAAAGTCAGTCGCCATAACCTTCCCGGCCCAGGGAACGGTCTTCGCTTTTTTTGGCCCCGATTCCCCCTTGCCAACCCATTGTTTAGATTGTTCTTTGGTCTCAGGAGTGTAGTGGTTTAACCATGTTTCATCACAGTGACGAAACGACGCTTAAAGTCCTGCGGATTCCTTTGGAACAGCTGCAAGCCGTCCTCGCAACACTTGGCACGATCTCGTTTTTGGTCAATCGTAAGCAATCGCGGCACCCATCTTGCGGATAGCTTTTTCACGGACAAATGTTGGTGCAAAATATTATGTACCCGTTCGTTCGAGATGCCCAAAGCAATCTCACGCACCTTCACTCTCCTGTCATCCATCACCATATCATGGATTTTATCAATGATTTCTGAAGTAGTGACCTCAACAGGGCGTCCAGACCGTTCAGCGTCGCTTGTGCCCATATGGCCACTCCGAAAATTTTGAAACCACTTATAAACTGTTTTAATCGAAGGTGCACAGCCACCACAATGTTTATCAAGCTTCTCTTTAGTCTTCTGAGGCGTTTTGCCTTTCACAAAGTAATGTTTAATCAACACGCGAAATTCTTTTTCGTCAATTTTTTTTGATCACTCGACTTCCTCGGTTCAAACGAATGCCAAACACATAGAAATACACCGATCTAGCTGAAACTTGGTATGTTTTCTTCCAAGAGATGCTATTAACTGAAAATAACCTCGATACGCACCAGTAGTGTCATCTCTCTGACTTTGCACGGACTTTTCAAACGACCCTAGTACATTCCCCACTATTTTCTCCACTTCACATCCCTAATCGATCCTCACCTTGCGGCGGCAACCGACTTCCCCCTCTGTATCGCATCCACCATGACATTTTCTCCCATGGGTATAGGGAAACTGCGAAAAACCTATACCAATACAGCCGGTCCACAAGTTAAGGATCGTTTCAACCATTCTAGTGTTTGTAAACGTTACAATCTATACGGAAAAAAATATATACGGGGAAATAGCAATGAATCATTTTTGTGAAAAAAAGACAATATTTTCAACCGACTTGAAAAAACAAAAGAAATTCGCAATGCGATCCTTCTATTGAAAAATTACGTTGAACTGGATAAACATAATTTTTCAAAGATAAAATATATGGAAATGTTAAAAATTGAAATTCGAAAAATAATTTAAACATTGTAAAGTTAAAATACATAAGCTATTCTTTATTATAAATACAAATTTTTAAGTCGGTGACAATAATTAAAAAATAAATATAAAAATTTATCTATAATAATAATGATGTGGTTGTGTATCGACAGATCGAATGCAAATGTATAGAGCTTTACAGTAAATTAGTTTCCAGTTTTTTAAATTTTCAATCTTTGGCACTGACATAACTTTTTTGGTATATAATGAAGAATAATATAAATGTTACAAATATACGAAAATATTTATTTTTGCACCTTTCGATTTTCCTTTCGAGTCGGTTTCATTTTTTCGTAATCCTTGCAAAGAGTAAATTCTACAGTAATTCCAGAGAATTTTCAAAATTCCCTGACTTTTTCCTGATTATTCCAGGACGAAAGAAATTCCCTGAGTTTTCCCTGTCTTCCCTACCCGTAATAGCCCTGCACCATCTTAGTTGCGCATGTGTGAATATGCATGAGCCTACAAAAAAAATGATTCTCTTAGATCATTGCCATGCCACTATCGGAAGAAGAGAGGCTCCGTACAAAAAGAGAAGCTGAAAAACGGAGATACGAAAGGCTCAAACAGGATCCTGTAGGAAGAGAGAAGTTGAAACAAAAAGAGCGAGATCAATATTCAAAGAAAAAGGAGAAGAAGATATTAATAAACCAATAAAAGCTTGATAGGAAAAGGTTTGCATCATTCCTCTGGCCTTACTATTGCTTTCGATAATGATAAATCTCTCAAAACTGCAAAATCAGTGTGATCCATAGGGAATCCATATTGTATCGATTAGAACTGAAGTCAATTGCATTTTTCAAACGAAAAAATGAAACATTTTTGTTCATAAATTTCATTTTCCTACAAAGTGATCATTTCGGGATATCCATATATCTTCGAAATAAAATTCTTTCGCCATCACGATTACTTTCCACGTTGCTCGATGTATGGAAGACTCCGGTGGAACGCAAGCTTGACACCGCGTTTGGGTTTGTTTCAGACGAGCACGAGCCCGTCGGAGAGTCGAACGTTTTCGTCGCGGGATGGAACGAGCGACCACCGCTTGGGACACTGTCCGGTTCAACGCCCCGGACCGGCGTTGGGATGCAATCATTGTTGGAACACCATAGACACACACGGGCGCATTTTGAGGCGAAAAACAAAATACCATTGTCCCGAGTGTCAAATCAATTTATGCATAGTGCCATGTTTCCAAGAATTTCACGAGCGTCCACGAGAAATCTCGAATCCGAGGCATTTACCAAAAACTAGCTCCATCTAAACTCCTCGTTGCATTATTATCGTTGTGATGATATGATTTACATGGTTATTTATTAATTACGTTTTTCAATAGTCTGATATATATGCTTGTAGTACATATCAATCGTGGCTATATACATGCATCTGTCCAATGTTGTAAAATATAATATTTTCGAACGACTCGTCTCGGCCCTGCTGCAACGACGACCCGCGATTTTCTTCTCCCTCCGCAGGTAAAATTGTCGAAACGTCATCGAACGGTACGTAACTAAATTCGCGTCAAGTCGAACGTGACCTTCGGACTGTAACTCACGATCGGTGTCTCGAGCATATTTTTAAAAATACAGATACAAGTATGAGATTAATTAATAAGTATATTTACATACATATTTTCCTGTACACTTGAACCGAATGTAAAAAAAACGGAAGGCTGTACAATGAACACGCGATTATTCTATTCGAGAGAACGAAAATGACGCGCGGCTCGTAGAGAAGCGAGGAACTTGTGAATTAAGCGGATGGAGGTTTCTCAAAAGGACAAATATTTTCGACCGTACAATTGGGCCTTCTTGTCGAAGCCGACGGAATTTATAGGTGTGTTCGGATTGTAGAACGGATTCATCGAATACTGTGGAAAATAATAATGTAATTGCACCGGATGTACGATTTTGTTTTGTTCGCGATTCGTTGGGGGTATCCCACGTGGCAAGCGCTAACCCTTTACCTTTATGTAAGCCTCGTACATTTCGCCGAAGAAACTTTTTATACCGTCCTCGTTCTTGTTGTCGTGCACCATGAGAAAACGAATCTGCGTGGCGGTGACGAAAGCGCTGACGAACCACTGATTGAATTTGTCGACGACTTTCAAATGCATGCTCGTCGTTTTCCACTTGTGCTCGTCCACTAGATCCAACGCAGCGTGCGCGATGAACTGATTCAGATGGGCATGGTCTTCTTTCTGCTGAACGGTTTAGGAATACGGGATTTGACTGTTGTAACGATATCATCTTAAATGGTTGGTTATTTTATATTATGCGTACAATATTTTATCTTCGTGAATGTCAGTATTTACGATATAAATCGGCAATGAAATTTGGATATTCAAACAGACCGCCAAAATCTTGCCGTTAGATATGTAGTCACGGGACGCCTGTGACGTCACATGCCAGTAAACAAGGTTAGGACCTACATCGCCGCTGAGTTGTCGCACAGCGAACTTTCCACTCGTCTAAAAGTTGATAATACGGCGACTATCACTACAAATAACTATGAATGACGAGAAAAAGGACGGAAATGCACTGAATTAAAGTGGAAAATCGCTCACTATTCGTCACAGGACCCGTAATGACGATCTGTTTACTGGCATGTGACGTCACTAGAGATCCAACCAATCCTGGAGGTGTTTTTGTTCACGTGATCAAACGTTCGAATTGATCTAATTTAAAAAAATTAAATAAACGAAAATAGTGCATATTGTTGTCGATAAAATGATAGAAAATACTTTTAAACGCTATATCCTTTCAGGATGACGAATGGACCATATTTTTAATTCAGTCAAATACCCTATTTCGTTATTTTTGGGATCTCTATGTGCATGCATATTTCTGATGTTTCAAAATACTCGGAGGGGAAAGAATTGTTGCGTTTAGATGGCTCGTACTTGAACGGCCGTAGTACCAAAGTGCACTTGATTATTGAAGAGTTGTAGAATGTTTTTTATACATTCCGTTTCCGGTAAACTCGTTCCCACATAACGCACTCACGCCTACGTGCATTATGTGGGAACGAGTTTACCGGAAACGGAGGCTAAGAAGATAAATCCAAAGGCGGTACATTTGGGGTGGCTTCATACGGGAATTGGACGGATGTAGGGCCGAAAATGGTGCTGAAGTTCACATAGTCGGAATGCAGCGAAAGTTTTTTTCTTCATGTTTTCAATTTCTTACTTTTATTGTGGTACAATATAGTTTTTTGTAGATTTCTATTAGCGATTGCTGAATAAGTATCTTTTAAAAATGGTTTATGGATTTTTGTAGGTAAAATGAGAAATTGAAGGAATTCAGAAATATTCATTTCCATTGCGTGTCAACGATGCAAGCTTCAAGCTTATGGAACAAAGAACGTAAGGGGGTCCAGGCATTTCGCAGATCGAAGTGTTAAAAAAAAGAGAGCAGATACTGTCTGCAAGGGCCCGATGTTTTTTAAATGCGCTCTCTCTATTATCGCATAGTTTTGTAGCCTAGAGTCTTGACTTCAATTTGCAAATGAGATTTTGTAAGAATTCGGAACATTGAAGGAGCTGTGATGATTTTTGTGAAGCGACGCGATTAGTCCTCTTTTCATTTTCATTTTTCTCCAACACTATGTTTTATGAAATCGTGAAAATACTATCTCAAAATCTATTCTTCCGATTCATTTCAGATTCGAACAGAACATAGTTCAAAACATTTTCCATCCTATGGCCGGATGATCTTTTCATATGTTTATCCATATGTTCGTAAGAAATTATGAAAGTTGTTTTTTTTTTGTGGAAAATCGAACTTTTTTATGACATTGAAGTTTGCATCGTTGCGTCGCAAACGAAACTCGATTATTCTTAATTACTCAAACTTTCTTGCACTTTTAGGCTGTGAAATAAGCTCGACCATTTCTACTTATTCTTATTAGAAATTCACGACCTCAATTTGCAAAAGAAAAGACTGGATGATGATGATGGAAGTGAAGAAATAAAAAGAAAAAAGGAAAAATCGTTGTGGTCCAACGATGCAAACTTCAACGTTGTACTTTTTCTTTCTCAAGCTGTAGAAAAAGTTCGACTCACGACAAAAACAACTTTAAATATTTGTTATTAACACATAGATAAACACCAACAAACCATCCAGACATAGGATAGAAAACATTCTAAACTATGCTCTGTTCAAATTTCAATTATGGAAAGTACCATTTTAGTCACTTTCAAAATATCGAAAAAAGTATCCGGTCGTAATAAAATTTTATTATACTAACAGGAACATCGCTTAAATGTCCGCCTTCGCTTTTGTTGAAACTCAAACACGTGATAAAGCATTGAAAACTATTCGACACAATTTTTTTTAAATTAGCTGATAAACGTTTTTAAGGTGGTAATAGACCCCTCAAAGCAAGCCGTGTAAACCCTTCATTTTTTTTGGATCATTCTTTAGTGGATTTTTCGGGCTTTACATTAGAATAATGGTAGGTTTGGTTTGTTTGAGATTGGTGGACTGCTTGTGGGTGAAACCGCAAAACCACCCCGCGACGCGCCTTTCTTTGCAAGGTGTTTTTCCCCCTTAAAGCGTTTTTCCGCCGATAAGAAAGATACGTGTCTTATAGTTTTCAATGCTTCATCAGATATACAAGTATCAACAAAATCGAAGGCAGAAACTTAAGTGATGTCTCTTGTAATGACGTTGAAGTTTGCATCGTTGGAATTCAACGATTTTTTCTTATTGAGTCATTTCTATTATTATTCGAAACATTTTTCTTGCATCTTGAGGTCACAAATCAGTTATAAGAGTACCCAAATCCGTTCGAATGATTTTCATAGACTAAACAGGCCGAAAAGAAATGTCATCAGTGATGAAGAATTCATTTTCGTTGCGTTCCAGCTATGCAAACTTCAAGACCATTCCTTGTAAGAGTTAATTCTTTTATCTTTTGTTCAATGTCGCCCTAGTAGCCACAACCACCGATACCGATGGACAATGCAGTGTCACGGCTCTTTGTTTACGCAATAACAACTTCGTCGTGTATCGATATATCTCAATAAGGAAAAAAACTCAATGCTGGGAAGACTATCTATCGACATCGTGTAAATTCGCGACATCGTCATCTCAAAACTTTCTTCAGAAAAAAATATTGCAACTCGATTTTTTTAGACCCAAGTTAACACGGACCCAGTATCGGTAGAAATAAGTCTGCGAGTACAGGACTCTCTGAGCCAAGATAGCGACGCTGTGATCTCGGTGGAACGAATGTCGTTCATTAATTAGCCATGCCAAAACGTGACGTGAAAAACGCCCCGAAAACATAGTGGAGCTCGTGCAATTCACGCCCCAGTTTATCATTCGCGAATTTCTACTCGACTGTGAAGTTATAGCAACAGATACGCTATGTTGGAAAACCTTTTTTAGGTTATGTTGACTTGTGAAATGTTCCTCTCGGTCGATCGACGTGAGCAAGAACCGATCGTGTCTCAATATTCTCCAGTTTGCGAAAAATAGAAACAAACCATTCCATGCATGCGGAAAATAAGTATTTTTCATATATACGATTTTCTCGCTATCGAAATTGAGGTTATTCGAACATTTCGCTGGCTCTTTCGACCAGCCACTGCGCTACATTCCATTTGGCTAATGACATTGTTTCGTGCAATAAATTAGGGCATTTCGTACCTTGCTGTCTTTGCTCGCGTTGTTAAATTCAATCTCGAACAACGGATTGTCAGCGTGTCCGATTATAACGAAGTAATACGACATCTTTCTAATCTCAAATCGAGTTTTCACAGACGCATCACTTGCAAAATCCGGGATATTCGTTCCCGTTTCCCTTCGTATCCTTAGTCATTTCCGCAATCAAAATGCGAAAAATTGACGATTCGACGCGTCTTTTTTCCGTGGTAAAATCTGACAGATTACGTTTGAAAGGAACGAAGGACGATCACGTGGGTGACTCGAGCCGTCGTAAATTACGGAGACGGCTGATGAATAGTGAAGGCTGCGCGATTGAGGGGCGTGGAAGCCGGCGATCGACACGTCATGCAGATGCCATTGGGGAAGATGTGCAGCCGGTCCGCTGCAGTAAAGTGAGCAGCGTTCTTGCACTTGCCTCGCAGCCGAAATGGACTTTGATTTTCAGGTAGAAAATTCGTATTTAAAATATTTCGCATACTGAGCTCGCGTCACATTCGTATCGATGGGTTACACGAAAGCATGCGAATAGAAATAAAATCCCTGGCGGGTTTTAAATGCTCCGTCGCCATAAATAAACAAACTGAGTTACAAGGGCGAGCTGACGGTTGGCTAAATTGTCGAGTGGCGGTAAATACGCGGACGATTTTTTAGGCTATTTCGCGCACGCTACTTTGTCGCTTCAAATCGCGTAGCCACCTAGCGTGTATTCACGCATATTTTCGTATTGCCCCGACGTTTCACCGCTTCGCCCATGTACACGTACAAAACACAAACAACTCTATCCGCTCGACCTTCGAGAACGCTTTAGAGGTCACCACAAGTACACTTCTGTCGGGCAGACTCAGCACCGAAAGTTATCGAAATTCGTTTTAAACTATGCTCACCGTCGACAAAAGAAAGGTATTTGGTTGAAAATGTCATTCTTAAAGAACTCACTGTAATACCGGGTGCAACAGGATTATGAAATTGCTGTAAGAATTACGCCACGTTAAGTTCATTCCAATTATCGTTTCTTTCGCCCGTACGTCGTAAATTTCGTTCGTAGTCGGGAATGAATTTCAAACCCATATCGTGTTATTTACCATCAAGGTCAACGTGGAAAATGCGTTTTTATCTCTAAAAGAAGCACGCTCTCTATGCTGTTTTGAAAAACCGTTTTTTATTGTTTTTCCCCAAAATCAAGGCCCAGTAAAGCTGTACCACGTGACACAAGCGCGAGCGAGATAGCTGAAATTTTCGGGTAGAGATTTCTCGGCGAATAATAATATTCAGGGCAAAAAAATAACGTTAAGTTCTGCGTGAGCGAACGTTACAGAGCCTGAGACTTTCTTTTTTCCAAAAAACTCAACTGTCCGTGAAAATAGTCGGTTCGAAAATTTGTGAGGTTCTGTTGACCTTGTACATCCCATTAATGCGTAAAAACGTAAATTGAGTCGGATAGTGATCAAAGCTTGAGAAACTGTTCGCCGTCGAGTATTCATCGGAAAGCTTCCTCGTAAAAGCTCAAGGGTACGGCTCCGTCCTTGCGAAGGGAATGTCGTACTTTCTCAGGTTCCGCTCGACAGATCCGGACGTCGCGAAGCGCAGGCAAATTCTGGAAGCATTTTCCACATACCGAAGGGAAAGAACCTCCAATTTGCGCTAACGTTTTCACATGCAGAGAAAATGTGCTATAGACATCGGGTCACAGGCCATTCCGGCAGCTTAATTTCGGTCCAAAGAGTGCACGCTTGAAACTAGACTCGTATCGCTAGTAAGATTGCGCAAGAGATACAGTAGGCATACGCGTGCCCTCTCATCTTTGCCGAATGATCGTTCTTTTATTTCGAGGATCCATTTTGTTGGCAATTGCACTGCTCTCCTACGCGATCAGCTGTTATCCGCCATTGCGATATCAGCTTTCAGATAGCCTTGCGATTAGTATACGGCCTTGGTAGATAGCATTGCCGACGCTCCAACGTGCTGTGCCACGCGGTGGCCGTTTTATGCGTTCGAGAACATTTCCTTCTACGAATGCCTACATCGTTGTTATATTGAGTCATTTTCCAGAGATTATCCAAGGATTAGAGCACCGTATGGGGAAAATTGACGACGTTGAAGTTTTCATCGTTGGAATGCAATGAATATTTTTTAAAAATTCTTCATTTTTGTTATCATCAAGAATTTTATCCTGCCAATGTGAGCCGCAGATTTTGGATAAGAATCCTAAAAAAACGTTTGAGTGACTTTGAAGCCCAAACTTGCCGAAAAAGTTTGGTCTACTAAACTTTCTCTGCGTTCCAACGATGCAAACTTCAATATCATGAAAATTGTCAATTCTATGAGCAATTTAAAAACACATTTTTAAATCTTGAAGCTGGAATATCTTAATACTAGTGTATATGATCTTCTAACCGGATCAGACGATCGGTTCAGCGAAGCAAAGGATGTGTGAGTATGAGGGAAACGTCACAGGGCGAAGCTGCGGGATCTGGACAATACGAGGAACGAAACGAGTGCCGTTGAAACCCGCTGGCAAAAGTTTCACGAACCGTCGGATCATTTAAGCACATGGTCCAAAACGAACGTACATACAACACTTTTATCAAAATTGAAACAACGATTTTCCCTGGAAGCGTCCATTTTATTGACAACGATTTGTTGATCTTTTCTTTCCATTGGACAACGCAAAAAAGTGATTTTTTTTTCTCGAGAGACTTTTCGCGGCCGATTCTGGATACGATCGCGATCGGTGGGTCGAAAAAAATGAGAGCGCATCTTTTCTGCACTCGCGGATCACATTGGATGAATTTAGGCGATAAGTTACAATAGCTTATTTTTAGACGAAAGTACGTACTAGTATCGCGTGTCGAGCTGGCAATAACGCTGATAAGCGTAAGATAGAAGACGACGCATTTTACTTTTTGTCCTAATCATTGTGACAGAAGTGGAGGGAATTGAGCGGGCAGGCGTTATCCAATGCGATAGCACAACGTTTTACATTCAGTCGTGTAGTCGTACACGAAACGAGGCCTCGCGTGGATACGGTTCTCGTATCTTCCGAGCAACGATTTTCCCAGCTAATTCGTGGCCCGTCGTAGTCTGTTCGAATAATCGTTTTCAACGCAACGTGACGAAACGTCGAGATGGAATGTTTCCTTAGAGTGAGTTTGCCTTCGCCTTCGAACAATTCGAATTTCGTAGCTTCAATATGGGCACTTCCGGTCGTGATTCGCATGGCTCAGGAAACGTTCAAGAACCGAAGAAAACGACATTTCGATTTGCATCTTTGACTTAGCGAGATAGCGGGAGTGTCAGTCGAGGTGGAAGTTGAGCGGATACTCAACTTTTAGGGATAGAGCAGTGTTGGAAGCGATGACGTTGATAGTTATGACCATCGGAACGACGCGTAGAAATATTACGAATAGTTCGATACGATCGAATCGATCGCTGCGCTCGATCCAGGACCTTCCGACACATCGATCGAATTATTATTCAGCAATACGCGCAAAAAACGGATACTGCATTCCAATGGGATTATTTATTTACGTGAAATTAGTTTTGACGCGCTTAACGACGGCGCGACCGGACGTAGCACACGAGGTGCCTTCGATTAACGAACGGACGAAGAAATGATCCGAGGGAAATCGGACTACCGCATTTACATAAGTAAATGCAATATTTTTCGCTCGGATCGCAAACAATGATGATAGCGAGTTAAGGGGCTATACCAGTGTGAACGCTGAAAATTTGGGTGATTTTTGGGAATTTTTCGGAAGAAAAGTGCTCAATTAAATGTTCCGGAAAATTAAGAATATTATTTGGCTATATTTGACCTATATAACAACATTTTTTCATAGAAAAATATTAAGATCCTAGCGACTTATGCGCTGCCTTCGGAGGCGCCAAGAAAAAGTTCCTCCACTGCTGACATGATTCTGGCCGATTAAGTAGCCCAAACCAAAAAAGGAAAAAAATCGTTAAACTGGAAGGAATTTCCTGTAAAATGACGTAGGATTTTCGAAAAAAATCAAAATCTAACAAAATGACGTTGTTATTGAAAAAAGTCTGTTTTGCCTATAAAATGGTCGTTTTTTTTTCAATGCCAAATCGTCAATTTTCATCCAATCAAAAATATCCTACGTCATTGTAGAGTAAATATATTCAAGAGTACTCAGTTCAAAATTCAAGTCAATCGGATAATTGCTCTTTGAGTTGCAATGTCAGCAAATTTGTATATTTTCGTTAACGGGTTATACCTAGTTCGTGGCCGGGAAACAAATTAGGTAAATTAGAAATTGGGAAATTGGGTAAGCAAAAAGAAATCCATTATTTTTACCTCCAATTTCATGCAAAAATAATGGATTTCTTTTTACTACACCTAATATCTATTTTTATATTGAAGAGTTCGGTTTTAAGGAGTTTCGGGACAATAGACTACATGTCACCGTTTGATGTAAATTTATACGGTAAATTCTTTGTCTCATACTAAATGCACCCTCCAAACTTTTAATCGATCGTCTACAGTCTGCACCTCTCCTATGAAATTTACAATTGAAGAAACACTTTTTAACTAGTCCTAGTACGTGTACTAGTTATCTAGTACGTGCCAAAGCCGATTTTTGAAAATATCGATTTATGACAAAATGGCGGACGTTTGAACATAATTAGTGATTTTTGGGGCAAAAATTAGTTAATATTTGGCCCATAAAACAAAAACTAAGTAACGGAAAAAAAATCCTATGACAAGTACTAGATAATGGTGTATAGAATAACCACGAAAAATCTCAAGGCAATTGGTTCATTGGTTTTCGAGAAATATTGGGTATCGATTTTTTTACGACGCTCCAAGGATCATACAATATCCTTGTATATTTTCGATATTTTTAAATAAAGAAGATTAAACATATTTTTGAATGTCTATACTTTTAGATAATTAAAACCCCAATCCGAAATTTCAAATAGTTTTCCTTGAAAAAATTCACAAAAATGACCTTTTTCCGGCTCCTAGGTGTATATCCGCCCTTAATTTCAACTCTGGCATGGTCAAATTTGCGAAATTCGATGAGATGCTATGATTCATTTTGCGAAGTTAGCATCTCATTTTATCAAAATCAGTGTTCAATATTAAGGATGTTGAGTTCTATGAAACATGGTCATGAAATTTTTACACGACATCCTGAATACTTCATCTAAAAACATACCAAATTTTCCGAATTCTATCATCATTACTTCAACCTCCTTAAGGGTTGAAATAAAAAACGATCAGAAAATTTTGAAAATTTGGTATGTTTTTGTATGAAGTATTTAAGAGGTCGTGTTACAATTTCACGACGATTAGGAAGCTCGTTATTAAACAATTAACATTTTGTTAAGAACAATTTTTAAAAGAAATAAAAAAAAATTTATCAATAAACTTCGTTTTGTTTCCGTTGCTTTCAGTATATTGTAGATATTACAAAATTGAGAGGTCAAAAAAAAACTTATTGCAAAGTTACATCAGTATCCATAAGAAAACATTTAATTTGTGAACGTTAATTGTTCAATAACGAGCTTCTTAATTGTCGTGAAATGTTTACACGACCTCTAAAATACTTCATACAAAAACATACCAAATTTCCAGAATTTTATCATCATTTGCGATTTGGGACTCAACATCCTTAAAATCGACAGAACTATTATTAAAACTTATCAAGAATTGTAGAACTATACGAGATGCCACTTTATATGGAGTTTATTTGCGAGATGCTAACAATCGAGATGCTAACTTCACACACGTGTGTCCGTGTTGGGTTGAACTTGCCGAGTGCACGTGAGCGCGCAACAAAAGTGTTGCTTATCGAGTTACGATAGCGCGAAATATGGAATTTGCCATGACGCAAGGAATAAAACAGTAGAAGATTGGAAACGTAATAGATCACTGGAAGATACAAAAGTATGTCAGATTTGCATTGGCGCGTGTGCGGGGCCTGATGTTTTCTCGAATCGGCTACAGATTAGGAGAGATCAAAGGCCCTACAGGGGTCGAGTGCATAGCCGCGATTGCTCTTCGAATGAGACATTATATCCATCTCGAAGTATCTATCATGCGGTTGAACTACGTTTCGTTACACAGCTCGGCCTCTGTTCTTTTGATAATTATAAACTTATGTAATCGTACAGACTCCCGAGTCATTCGATTCTCGTGGAATAAATCACTCAAGGCCTTCCGCGTCTGTCGCGAATTCCGCTTCGCCTTCTCGTGCGAACAATAGCACACAGATTGCACAATACCATTCAATCTTAATTAACACATTTTTATTCTCGGCGTTTTCAAGGCGTGACTACTTTACGGATCGCTTACAAACTGAGGATGTATTAGGGTCTTAGGGAACTGCTACGATGGCGATTAAAATTTGATGGACACTTGCTCTTAGCCTGTATGCAAAACTTGCAAGGTCCACTGACCGAGTCGAAAATTATGACACTTAATCTCCAGTCTTTTTTGACGCTCTTGTCCGACGTTGTTCTGCTCTCGGATATTATGGCAAAAGCATAGTGAAAACATTGCGCGGAATGTTTTAGACTTCTCGTGCGGGTAATTGGGGTGTGGAAGAATCTTTTTGGAAATTTTGGCAATCTTTCGTTATATGATTGTAGTGTAGTTGCAATGTATGGAATTTTTACGTGCTTTCTCGTTTGGCCGTTCTATAAATTTTCACGAAAACTGTATGGCAAAGCTGTGAGCAGCTGGGAGGCTCGAAGATTGCGGCAGTTGTGAGATGCGGCATGTTCACCTTTAAGATTTTAAAACCACTTTGCACATGGCTAAATTCGGTGCACTCAATTTGGACACAAGTGGTGGAGGAATTCAGAGTTTGCTCTTTACACTTGGTGCAGTTAATTTGCTAACTCAGTATAGTGAAAGCCGCTTTACATCTGGCCAAATGCAGAGCACTAAATGAAAAAGACTCTGCATAAAGATAGAAGCGCAGATAGGAAAAATATGTGTCCAATAGTTTTCGATGCTTTATCACGTACATGAGTTCCAACAAACTCGAAGGCGGACACTCAAGTGATGTTCCTTGTCAGAATGGAATTCTGAGTTATGTATAATTATGGCTAGTTATATTTACGTCAGGAGACCGTTTATTATTACCATTAATAAATATTTTGCCAAAATACGGCAACGTCGCAGACATTGAAGTTGACAGCCATGCACTTCAATCACCAGCCAAGATTCGCGATCTTTTATCAAACTTTGATGGTCCAATATTGAATAGATATATGGTTTACGATGAGCAAGATGGGTTTTGTCTTTTCCAAATGGTTGCAAAGGTTTAGTTTGCGTTAACACGTTGTTAGAAATGGTTTATCTGGGTGCTAAATAGCAAAAAAAAATAACAGCCCAAGTGCGAACGTCTTCCCCGTCTAATCGCACGTACAATGACATACCATAAACTATTTATTATCTCAGGTGTCTCACGGTGAAATTAAAAAAAAAAAATCGTCAAGCCTCAGTACAGTCTAGAGAATAACATACTTTTTTTTTTAAATCTCAGCAGGTGGTTAATGCTCCAACCTCCTTAAAGATCGTCAAAAACGACCGAAACGCTTATGAAAATAAAACATCTTTTTTACTGGAAATTGAAGACTTGGTCTATTTTGGTGCTACCTAAGGTTGACGTTAGTTCAAATCCAGGACGAGTAACCGAGAATTTCGAAATGTATACTACTTCGTTTTTGCTTTTCTTTTTTCTTCCACTTGAGTTATTTGTGCCCTTTTTGTCGGGGCAGTCACAGGGCCACCAGCGCCAGCCTTCGGACTCTCAGTCTTTTCGGGAAAAGACGAAACGCGATGCGGAAATCGATCTTCAAACGGAGCTCGATAGACTCGAGACAACAGCGGAACCGGACCTTCGGGCGAACTTCAAGACCGATTTCGATGGTTTTTCGGCGCTGTTCAAGAGATTTCTGCAGGATCGAGGCCCTTCGGTCGAATGGGAGCGCATTCAGAAGCTACCGGACACCGCGGTAATTTCTTTCTTACGGTGTTGGTATTGCAGGATCATAGAAATCGGCAGTTGAAAGCTGACTGCGTTGAAGTTTGCATCGTTGAATTTCAACGAAAGTTCTTTTTCATTTTCATCATTTCTTCATTTTTATTACAATCTTTCATTTCTTTCATAGATCGAGTTCTCTTAAGAGGATAAGAAAAAAACTGTTTGAGTGATTTTCGTATCCTAAATCGGCGTAACTCGATCAATTTTTTGCAAGCTTTCGTTTAACTTGACTTTCTGTGGGATGCAAAACGGAAAATCGTGATTTTTACGCGAGAAACGAAGAGCGTGGGAAACCACCGAAAAAGTTCGCGGACAACGAATTGCAAGCCTTATTGGACGAAGATGATACTCAAAGTCAACAAGAACTCGCGGATCAATTGAATGTGACGCAGAAAGCCGTCTCCATTTGTTTGAAAGATTTTTTATCATTTTCAAACAACAGACGTGTAATTTTTACAAAAAATTCCGGTTTCGTACTTCCACACCTTGTATAATCTTTAATTTACATAAATCCGTTAACACATCAACTATATTTAATTTACCGCAAAACAACCTTAGACTTCTCAAATAAAAATCCCGGAACTGCGTATAAACGTGTGATAATGTCTAATTACTATTTTGCCAAATTAAATTCGGTTAATGAAACTGAATTGGTCGAACTTATTAAACATTTAAAAAGTTAGGCACGCCAAGCTGTTTTACTTGAAGTCACATATATATGACTTGGTGAAAAAAAAATTCTTGTTTTTTTGTTGTAAAAAAACTTGTGAAGCAAGTTGTGCAAATAAAACTCGATTATTATAATAATATTGCCTTTTTTTTACATACTTTTTTTTTTACATATATTTGGAATTCTTGCAAAATATTCATTGCAACTAAAGTTAAGACCCTAGGCTACAAAATTCTGCAATCAAAAATCGCATTTCTCAGATATCAGGCTCTAGCGAACCCCTTAACGTGAATAATAATTGTGTCGCAGCAACGAGGTTCGAATAATACTTGAGCAGAGTGAAATAGTGTAAAGAGAAACGTTTTTAAATTAGATCCGGGATTATCAATCTCTCGAGGAACCTTCCGCGGAAGCCGTTAAGGAAATGCTCAACAAGCTGATCGTTGTAAAATTGAATGGAGGACTTGGAACGAGTATGGGCTGCCATGGCCCTAAATCCGTCATCACCGTACGAAATGATTTCACTTTCCTGGACTTGACGGTCCAACAAATCGAGGTAATTGTATCCTCGTCTCGATCGGCCCGATATCAACTATCAAATTCAACGTTATCTTATTCCATATTATCGTTGTTCAGTATTTAAACAAAACGTACCACGCCGATGTTCCGCTGATCCTGATGAATTCCTTCAATACCGATGCCGACACCAAGCGAATCATCAGAAAATACAAGGGCATCGATGTGACGATATATACCTTCAATCAGAGTTGCTATCCCCGCATAAGCAGAGAATCTTATCTCCCGATATCCCGGACGTGCGACATCGACGAGGATCCGGAAGCGTGAGTGTCCCCAATAAATTCCGCCCGTTCAAGGGAAGTTTCTACTTCGTTGGGCCAAAAAATCTTCGACTTTTCACCAGTTTTTTGTCCTCACAATACTAAATATAGAATGTTGAACCTAGGTACGTTTACTACGCGGTCTTCATTGAACGTGACAATATTTCTTAAAGTTTACTTAAACCATTAATTCAACCAATTTTGGCATTTTTCGAAATTGGCCAAGTGTAGCCCAGCCAAGCAATGCGCCATCTACGAGAACAAGTGATAATCCGAAGGGTCCAGGTTTGACGGCGCGTGCGTTAGCAGATTCCATTTCAGCATTTTGATGGTGTGGACGATGGAAGCGCGATGGCACGAAGCGTTGCCGTGCTACAAGATCACTCGTTCGTGTCTTGCGTGACATTTTGGCCATTTTTCGAGCAATGCACGGTTCAAATTGGTCAATTGTTGTCGGTAGCAATGCTCAATGATAGTTTGGTGCGTTTGCGTACCATCTTCATCCAATAGCACGTGCAGGTCGGCGTCCTCAATTGTTTTCGGTCTTCCGGAGCCCTCCTTGTCTGCAGCGTCGAAAACGCCACTTTTGAAGCGTTTAAAGCAATCTTCACAGGTAGTTTTCGATGGTGCATGTTGACCGTGGACCTCCTCAAGCAAACGACGTGCTTCGGCTGCGGTTTTTTTTTCAAGTTGAAGCGAAAAAGCAAAGCTTCCCAATGCTGTTTATTTGGCAGAAAACTCGACAACTTCATTGTTAGGAAAAATATTTTTGCGTTGCGATACGTGTTGGTATTACGACCGGTTATTGTTGACAGTTGTCCGATCTGAAAAATCACAACTTCAGACGTGTACGTCAACTACATGTGTCGTTATCGCCACCCATATACGAAACTAATCTGCTATGCCAGGACTATAGGTACACCAATCTCCTCAAGCATAAACCCTTTCCGACACAGCAGAACCAAATTTCTGTGGCCCAACAAAGTAAAAGCCTCCCTTAAGGTAGTCCTATCGACAGGCTTCAATTAATAGGATTTTAATAATTTTTTTTTTGAGATTCACTGACTATATTAATAATCGTCTCTGTAATATTTCAGGGTCGTTTATCGACGTTGTTACAGAGAAAAAACATATAAAAATTGCGCACTTTTGTGAAGGAATCCCGAGACGACATACAGAAACCCAATTTCCGGTCGCTACAAAAGTGTATACAATAGTGAGAATCCGTCAGATTCTTAAAAATAATCAGATTCACATACTCAACACGTGTAGTAATCCACTGCTCTCAGAAAAAAATACGCTTATTGACCTAATTTTCATGTAATATCAAGTTTAATTTGAACTTCCGGTATTGGATTTATTACCACTTGCTACGATGAAGAGACGCGACAGCAAGGCAACAGCTTACTGTAGTCGTAACCCCATCTCACTCATTCGAATTTCCACACCTATTTCATTTTTAACCGACGTATTTCGCCGACACAAATTTTCCACGCTTTTTTACCAGCCGTGGCCCGAATAAAATGCTTTACATTTCCCGCACCTGACATTGTTTTGACAGATCGACGTTGAAAAGCATGGAGGTTAAACTCGCCCGAATGAGTCAAAAGAGACGGAGATAGAACCAATGTTGCCAAATGCCAAACCTAGAAATACTACGCGAATCATTGGAATAGCTATTTTGTCATTATTTAAATTAAATGTGAACATTCGTTAAACAGTTTACAAATGGAAACTTTTAGTTGTTACAAATTATTTCTTTTGCATATGTTGAAAATATAAATTGTACAGGTCTCGAGTATGATCAGTGGTATGACTAGTGTGAAGCGATAGGACTACCTTAACAGTGACCAGGGATTCCGGAAAGCCACGTCTCAATTATTTTTCTTCGACTTGTTTCAGTTGGTACCCGCCAGGTCACGGCGACTTTTACGAAAGGTTCCACAAGTGCGGATTGTTGAAAAAGTTCATAGACGAAGTATGCGTCCCTGGTACACGATCGATCCATTTTTCGAAACGTTGGTTTCTCCTTGATGATCGTTTTTGCATATTTTCATTGCAGGGCCGGGAATATTGCTTCATCTCGAATATCGACAACTTGGGGGCAACGGTAGATTTGAAGATATTGAGCATGATAATGGCCTCCCGTGCTGTGAGTCCTCTGGAGTTCGTTATGGAAGTTACCGACAAAACGAAGGCCGACGTCAAGGTATGAAAGCCATTTTTATCGAATGGGGAATCCCATCGTCCAGTCGTCCTAATGCGGAATAATACACGCTTCCGCCGGTAAAGAACTCCATCAAATGTTTTCGGTTTTTCACGCGAAAAGGACTGTACCGAGTGACTCGAAATTTTCGCAGTTGACGTATCAGTTCGTATCGGCGTGTGTAATTTCGTCATAAAATTTCGTTTTTTCTCGCAGGGTGGTACGCTGATGCAATACGAGAATAAACTGCGGCTTCTGGAAATAGCCCAAGTACCGAAAGAGCATATCGACGATTTTCAGTCCGTGAAGACATTCAAGTTCTTCAACACGAACAACTTGTGGGTCAAATTGGGTGGTAAGTATCATTGCAATATCGCCCGGCCCCAAAAAGCGCTTACGTTTGTTAATTCACGAATTCGATCGCCCAGCCATTCAGCGGCTGCTGCAAGAAAAGTCATTGGAATTGGAAATTATCGTAAATCCAAAGACTCTTGAGAACGGAGCAAACGTGATACAACTGGAAACCGCGGTCGGGGCTGCGATGAAACTCTTCGACGGAAGTTTAGGTAAGTTCAGGCCCGGATGTTTAACATCACCAATGTGGCAGTTTGACATTGACAAGGTCGTTGACAGGAATCAACGTGCCGCGAAGCAGATTTTTGCCGGTCAAAAAGACTTCCGATTTGCTGCTCGTCATGAGTAATTTGTACAATCTCCGGAGCGGTTCGCTGTTGATGAGCTCTGCTCGGATGTTCCCAACCACGCCTCTCATCAAATTAGGCGAAAATCACTTTTCCAAGGTACGGTAATCTTTCTCGCTACCCTCACCCATCGCACGATCCATCCCCGTCACTAAGAAAACTCCAAAATGTTTCCAGGTCGAGGATTTCCTGCGGCGTTTCGCGACGATCCCAGACGTATTGGAACTCGACCATTTAACGGTATCGGGTGACGTGACGTTCGGCCGCGGCGTGTCGCTCAAGGGAACGGTCATTATAATCGCCAATCATGGCGATCGCATAGATCTCCCATCGGGGAGTACGCTGGAGAACAAAATTGTGTCGGGAAATTTGCGTATACTCAGTCATTAGAGAATGCATCATAGAAAAGTGTGAAAACCGTTCATTTCGAGCGTTCGTAGGGGGTTAAACGGGTGTTTTCTTTATCTCGTTTCATCGGCTCAATCGAAAGCCGCCTGTCATCCTCTCGTACACTTTTCATCCGTACAAAAATCGAACGCATTGTACATGCAATATCACGATATATTTACGGGAAATTTTCGCAACGACGGCTGAGAATATCGCAGTCGCGAGTCATTTTGTACAGATTAGTTTTAATCGAAATTCAGCAGCGCAACGGCCTCGCTCGACGAGAAAAGTGTGTCGGGCGTCAAGGGCCTCGCGTTTATCAGAAGCGCGGAAGAATTTTGCCATTCTCGCTGCAGCGATTCAGCGAAAACCTTGGGTTCGTTCTTCGCTTCGTATTCTTCCCTACTCTTTCAATCGTTACTTTGTATCCATGCCACAATCCGACAAGCGGCAGAGGGCTCTTTCGTACTGAATATCGATCCGTTATTTTTCGTATTCGCGCAACTGCTTGGCCATAGTTTATTTGCATACGGCACAATACGGTGAGGGACGAAATGTTGTGCATGAAGAGTGTTAGAAAGGACCGAAAGAAGTAGCTGGCAGATAAGGCGAATCTTTGAGAGTTAACGCTTGGGTTTTATGTAATATATAGTTTAACATAACATAGTTTTATGTAATTATATATTCGAAATACACGATACGCAAGAAAGCCATCCACTTTGCTCAGGCTTCGTGAATAGTGACGTCCCAACCTCCAGCTCCCTTCCTTCGTTCGCTCGGTCCATCGACAGTCTTCGCGATGGCGATCGTACGATAGCAAGGTCATTGACTTCGGCGAGGTCAATGACAAAATCGGGTTTGTCATTATTTCGCATTAAAAAAATATCGAAAAACGAAAGTTGGATCGCCAAGTTCACGTGAACTTGCCGTTTTGACGTTGGTTTTTCGATGTTTTTTGCCCTTTATTTACTTGAAAAATGAGAATTGAAAATCGACGGTAAGTTACCGACCCGTCAGTAAGATGGGAATAATTAGAACGAGATCGATGACGAAAAAATAATGGAATCGAAATGTCACTGCTTCGTATTCCGTTGGATCCTTCAATGACCAATTACGGCCCTCGACCGCATGCGCCTGGACATAGATGATTTTTCGATCGGCGTAATTAAGGAACTAACTACCAAACGTCGGTATTAGCATATTTGTGACCACCAAACGATTCTGCATCGATTTAGCTCGGCATTTTATGGATTGCATAATAAATTCAAAAAAGTCCGGCCAACATTACGGAAAAAAATATCATTTATTTATAAGAAAACGGTTGACCACCAAACCTTTTTATTCGGCGACCAACCACCACCATACGATTACAAAAATAAAAACCCTGAGAAGCTCAAGTCGTCCGGCTAGGTTTATGCTGTTAAGGACTTAGGCCACAGAAAGTCAAGTTAAATAAAAGTTTGTAAAAAAACTACAAAACATAAAAATTGCTTCTGTTGATATTTTGAACAAAACAAAAGAACACGACGAGCAACGTTTTTCTCTTCGTTTGCCCGAAATGTGATCCGTCTGCGAGAAAACTCGTTTGTAGGATTTTTACCGACCGAGCGAGTGTTTACAGCGCAGTCGGCAACCCGGTATGCGGAAAAGTCGCAACATTCGCTCATGGACGTGAACATCTTCCTATTGTAAAAAAGAACGTCTCATTAGGTTAATTGGTAACAAACGACTATTGAGAAACCTACAGATTCGCGTAGTCACTTGAATTCGAAAAAAATGTGAAAAAATCGAAATAGATACAACGGTGTATTCGGTGCGAACCCCTAGCGCGATAGCAATTTCGTTTAGAGGTTATGGTACTTTTAATTTTACATGTTCATTGTATCGGCTCAAAATCGATAGGAAATGTCAAAAAGCGCACGCGTGCAGTCGTGACGCACACGAGTGGCGAATTGAATGCACAGATATATATAGTTTTCCAGTCGACCAACCACTGCATTTAGTGGGCACCGAAAACCGAGCTGTTTATTTACGAAGCTTATAGTGCGCAAAGTCTTCCAAAGCTTTTATTCTCTTTCTCTTATATTGCAGTAAACGTTTGAGTTTTCTTTCTTCGTGATATAATCACAAAGAATAATGGCTTGTAAAAATCGTTCGACGGTGTATCTCGGGTACGAGGACGAGTTTGTCACGGATAAGCATCGATCACTTGTCAATTTTACGACCAACAAAATCGGCGGCAAGCCGGTAAGTAGGCGATGCGATTAATCTTCCAAAATAACAATTAATTAAGAAAAAAAGCACGAACTGTCATCGTTCAAAGTTAAAATGCGAACGAAGACAAAAATCAACGATTCACTACCAAATTGAAAAAGTTATTCAATTGATTAATCGAAGACGAATAAAAGGACTCAAATTTTGTGCGTAATTCGAATAAAAACATTAAGGGGCTACATCTGCCCAGAGGCTCGAAAAACATGGCCGAATTTGCATTTTTATAACACAAAGGTACATCAATTGAGAGCCTCAAAAAACTATCACAAAAAAATATCGAAAAGCAACAAAAACATGGCCGCAGGCAGATGGTGACATTTTTACCCGTCGTTTGGCGGTGGACACTCTCGAGCTTAAACGGCCCATCTGGAATCCAAAAACCAAACGGGTTATTCAAGTTAACAATAAATGCGAGTCGTTGACGATCGTCGATTTGCAAAATCATTTTTTTTCAACAACGTGGCGACCAACTTAAACGCGAGCATACAAAATCCATGAAAAAAGTCGTTATTTTTACGTAAGTATTGAAGAGTGAAGACCGATTTTAAAAAAGTGAGATCGTCAACTACCTTTAAATGTTTCTCATCGTATCTCCTGTAAATTTGCAAACAATTCATGAAGTAATTCTCGAGATATCATGTCCACCGACTTTGAAAAACGTTTCGAGAAAATGAGCAGATTATTCAATTTTAGAAACATTTCAATGCAATTTTTAGGGAGTATGGCTAAAGGTGACACAGTTGAATGAGAATATTTTTGGCAAAGGCAATTTTTTTACCCACTTAGGTGGACGTAACCCGTTAACGAGGATATTAGCCTCATCGACAACGATCGCTTAGCCTTGTGTTTTCTTCGGCCCGCAGGATCCTCACAATGAGAACTCACCCGTCCAGGATCCACGGTGCAAGCTCTGCGGCCTCCTTCAAATTCTGGCAATGCAAATGTACGCGCCGCTCGAGAAATCTCGTTACTGTCGCACCATGTACGTGTTCGTGTGTATAAATCCGAACTGTTGGAATCAAAACGAGAGCTGGACGTGCTTGAGGGTGCAGTCCCTGGAGCGCAAAACGATAACCGACGAGTCGGCCCATTGCGGTTCAACAGCGCCGTCGACAACGACCAGTTGGCTTTCCGACGCGGACGATTGGGGCGACGAGACCAACGACAACGTGTCCGAACAAAACGGCAATAACGTGCTCGCGAACGGGCGGAACAACGACTCGGACAATTCGGACACCGAGGAGACAGAGTTCAATAAAGATTTTTCGAACGTTCGCCTGGACGATCCGAACGCTAACAGGTGACGAGGATTCGGACGTTTTGTGGCTTAATTTTTGAAGTAGTGCATTCCCAATGATTGAGGTAGTACACGCTGATGTCGAAGACTCAAGCTGGTGGAAGGAGGCTTTCGCTATGGAAGCGGTCACATACCCTCGTTTCCATTGATTTTCTTCACTCTAAATAGAGCCATTGAGCGATTAGGTTACTGCGAGCTCTCGAATATCAGGGTTATATGAGATAATATAATTTTGAAGGAGAAAGTAAGATGATTGAAAAATCGATTGAACATTTATTTGTATATACATTAACAAAGTTGTGTATCCAGTTTCGTTACTAAATATGAATAACTGAAGAAGTTATAAACAATATCGCAAAGGACCTTCGTACGCGAGGTGCTCAACGGTGTACTTGGTTATGGCCACCCAGTGTATCTGAAACGAACGAAACGAGATTATTTTAAAAATGGATGATATTGGCTAGACTTGACCGAGCTTTTTTACAAGCTCTTATTAAACTTGCTTCGTTCGTGTGTCTGTCTTTCCGGGTCAAAATTTGTCATCAATTTTTCAAGCACTTACTGGCATCCGATTGAGCTGAAATTTGGCATACTCAAGTAACTTCAGTGACGATGCAATAATATGGTGCCTCGCAGCTGGTTTGATGATGGAGGTGGGAGGTGGGCAGTCGAATTTGACAATGGTGGTGGGAGGTGGAAACTGAAATTTTCCGTTGGCAAATGTTCAGACAATCGAGTTTGGACTCATTAACTTTGTTGACTCGAGCACCATTTATAATTACATCATTATAGTTTATCGCGAAACCTTTATAACCGAAAGCAAGGTTTTTCATTACGTTGATGTCTGAATGGCATGGGGGTCCGAGGTGGCAAGTAAATAAACAAATTCTAATACTAAAAAGTTAAAATGAAATAAACGTAAAAAACTTCTTAAAAACAACATTTTATTTAAAAGGTACTGTACTAAAAAGTGAAAAATACAGTTCAGTTAAAATGAAAATCAAAACAGTATAATTACATAAAAGTCCCGTCCTTGGTCACTCATCATAGGTGCAAGTACTTAAAAGGTGCATAAACGTAAATATTTTAAAAATATGAAATATAAATTTTAAAAGCTTGAGGCGTCAAACGTTATAAGTACTAATAGTCCTTTAAAATTTCTGAAAAAAAGCCTCAAGCTTTCAAAATTGATATCTCATATTTTATAAACATCTCCGTTTATGTACCTTTTAAGTACTTGCACCTCTGACGAGTCCCAAGAAGGGACTTTTTCCCAGTTGCACTGTTTTGATTTTCAATTTTAATGAACATTATTTTTTACTTTTTAGTACAGTACTTTTTAGATAAAAGCTTGTTAAAAAAAGATTATACGTTTTTCACGAAAAGTGACATCATTATTAATAGCTAATAAAAGAAAAACTAAACTGGTATCACACATAAGTGTACCAAATTACAAGTAAATCCGTCCATCAGATGTCGCGAACCCGTGTGCACCGTTTTGAGAAACACAGTTTCGAGAAAAGTGCTCTAAAAATGTTGTTACCAGTTTTATCATAGCAATAATAAGTTTGTCTTGAATCTACGATTCGTGCGCCATATGTCGGACCTTCCTCTTTAATTTGAGTCATCTCAAGTGCATTAACGATGCGATATCCGTAGCATACGAGAAGCATCAAGCAGCGATGGAATAATCGAGTATACGTTTTCCGTTACCGCAGCCCGACGAGTATCGAGAGCATGGTGGGGGGCGGAGCGGTGGGCAGGCTCGATTCGCCTCTCGCGTCGGCTGAAATCGAGGGTGAGGAGAGCGAGGTCGTGTGCATCGACACGCCGACCGAGCCGCGCTGCGACTTGATGGACCTCCTTCATCAGGTGACACCGCTGCCGTTGCAGCATTCCGACACGAAGATGCACGTGAATCTCTGCTTCGCCGAGATATTCATGAGCGTCGAGGAGGAGGATCTCACCGTCGACGTGTCCCAGCACGTACGTGATCTCTTCGGCGAGTATCAATCTTCCAATCCGGATGTTCCTACGATGAGCTCGGACTGGAGTGCCGACGACGAGATCAGATACGCCGACACGAGCACCGAGAAATACGAGGTGAGCGTACCGGCCCACGGTGACGAAATGTTTCACAATTTTCTCACCCGCATACAAAAGAATCCCGGACAGATCGTCAGGTAAGAAGATATTTCGATCGCTCTTGAAAAACGCCAAGGGAATCCGACGACGACGTTTGATGAAATTGCAGATATTGCCGGGACAACGGAGCCGCCCTGCTGGTCTCGCCGCTCCTCGATAGTGTCGGCACTTGCGCGAGCTGCGGCGCCGAAAGAATCTTCGAGTTCCAAATACTTCCTACTATAATACCAAAACTTCGTCTCCTTCCAAGCACCGGTCGCAACTTCGAAATCGAATTTGGCAATGTCCTCGTTTTCACGTGTTCTCGGAGTTGCTGGTCCTCCCACGACGTTTACAAAGAGGAGCACGTTGTGGTACAAGCCGAAAGATTATAATAATCACGCGCCATGCGTACCGAACGTTCCGTAATATCGTTGAACTTTCCAGAGACGAATCGAAGATACCGGTCGGTCTCAACAGCATTTACATATACGTTTGATCCGTAGATTTCCGTCCGCCAAGAAATCGGCATTACGTGACACCTCAATCATACGAGAAACAACGAAGTTGTTGTCCCCAATTCCCTTGTTTTTTAAAAAAGAATTTCGAAAATATGACGTATACGTTGCTTTCTTTATTTTTCTTTTCGTTACGGACAATTATGATACTCTTTCTTCCAAGGTATCGGAAATTGGTGAAGAATAGTGGATCTTCTCGAAAGGTTCGCTCGTAGAGTCGGTTAACGATGACATTTTAAATTCTATCCTAACTCTTCGCACGGTTGTGGAACTCTCGTCGCTCTTTGTCGTCTTTAGAGGAAACGAAAGACGGCGACCGAGAGACTTTGAAGAATCAAACGTCTAGTCAATAATAACGCGAAGTATATCAATTAAGAGAGAATAATTTAGACGTAAGTGTATTATACGACGATTGCCCAAACTTTCCTACGGTACTCGTTGCTTAGTTCCATATTAATAAATGTGATCGAAGCGAAAGCTTAGTTGCGACTGCAACGAGTTTCAAAGTCTCGCAGAATAAATCGTTATTGGGTTAAGAAGAAAAGACGACTGGATTATTGTTTGAAAGTAGTATTCCTCGCATCGGTCGTACAAAAGGCAATAATCGGCCTCGATGACAAGTGGATTACCTTACAAACTATATGTACAAGGCTATTAGTATAGATTTATTATATACAACGATTCCGACTAGAAATTACGTTCCAACGGATGCGACGCAAAGTATCCTTTCCGATCGAAACTCTTATTAGCGATATCCCTGATCATCGCGTCTCCGTTCGACCAATTTCCGTCCTCCAATTCGACGGCGAGAGACTTTACCCTCTCCTGGGTAGTATACGTAAAGTTGAGAGCGGCGCAAATCTCCTCGTCGGCGTTCCTCATGCCGATGCAGTACGCCCTCGAGGCTCGCGCGACCACGGCGGTCATGGCGTAAATTTCGATCATCATATCGGTCAATCTACGGAGTTCCATGCGCTGCTGTACCACATCCAAACCGTGCCTACAGAGTACCGTTTCGACGGACTTCTTCAGCGCGTCGACAGATATCTCGAGTGATCGCGCGGCAGTTCTCAGCGTCGGATGTAAATTCTCCTCGAGATACAAATTCTTGTGCTTCTGTATGGTGAACATCATACGCATCACGTTGTAGGGATAGAAAAAGGGATTTCGAGCTGAGCGCACTTTATCGACGAGGCCCCTGCCGGCGTGTTGAACACTGACGAGGGCGGCGAATATTTTCATGTCAATGGCGGAACGATCGTGAGTGCCAAGAGTGAGAGTGTCGCGTATGATCTGTTCGAAAGGTTCGCTCTTCAGATAAGCACTGGCGCCTAAAAGGGTTATTCCCCTAAGTACCGCGTCTCTGCAAACGCGCGTGCAGTAACACTCGACCAGCGATTGCTCCACGACCGCATCCTGATTCTCGTATTCGTCCATAAGTCCAGCGGTGAGATAAGTCATGGCCTCTATCGCGTACAGGGAAGCCGACACGTTGCCCACGACCTCGTGCGCCGTGTCCTCGTGGTTTCGTCTGCTGTTGAAGTGTTTGCCCTCTATGACGCTCTTGATCAACAGGTTCAGGAAGCGCCTCAACATCCCTATCGTCTGGGCTCCGACGTTGTTTTTTCCATTGACCAGCACGGACTTGAACAAATCGTGCTGTCGGACGTCCGTGCCCAAAAGCCCGTCCCGCGGCAACTTGACGTTCTCGAATGTTATCCTACAGGAGTCGATGCCTCGCTGACCGAACGCCGAATCCCATCGCTCGATCTTGACCCCCGGCGCTCCTCCGGGCACTATAAAGGCGCCCAGACTCATGACCTTTACGTACGCGTCTGTTGCTGCCGTTTGGGCCAGTATGATCAACGGATCCGCCTTGGTGGCATTAAAGACACAGGGCTTGCTAGCGTTGATAGTGTAAAAAGTTTCACACTCAGACAGAACAGCTGTGCTCTCGAGAGGCTCGGACAACGAACCCGTCGGACTGTCGGAGAAACACAAGGTTGGCGTTATATCGCCGTTTGCTATTTTTGGCAACAAATCCGATTTTTGCTGTTCCGTCCCGTATTCGGTTATGAGCTTTACAACGGCTGCGCGCTTGGCCATGTAACTGCCGAGGACCGGTACGACGGAGATGGTCTCCACGAGTTTCGCGTACTCGCTGTGGTTCAGGCCCAGACCACCGTAATCCTCGTCAACGGCGGCCTTTAGCACACCGAGTTTCTTCAATTCCTCGAAAATTTCGTCCTTTATCGCGCATGTTTCATCGATCTCGCGCAAATCGATCTTCTCGTTTACGTAAACCTCGATCGGCTTGAGCCATTCGAAAAATTCGCGATACCTGTCGTGCGTTTGTACCTCCGGATAAGCGAGAATTTCACGGTCGAATTTGCCCATCACCAAATTCTTGGCGAAAGGCTCGCGGGTCGGCTTCTTGGGCTTGTGAGCGGATAACCTCAATTCGAATGTTGGCCCGGTCGTCTCAGGCTCGACCGCCACTTGCGACGAATGTCGCGTCTGCCTTAGCGAACACGCCAGCCGCGTCAAATTCCTTCGAACCAATAATCTACGAATTAGCATCTTTACTTGTTGTTGGAGCTTCTTTTGTTTAAGTAAACGCGGCGCGAGGAGCCAGCCGAAACAAAACGCGAGATATATCGACGCTCGCAGCCATCTTGAAATGACGGCGCGCGCTTCGGAGACTCCCCGACGGGTGGCGCCAGTCGAAAACTCGACGCGCGAAATCAACGACTACGTTGCTTCTCTGAAGTGAGCCTCTGTGTAGAGAATTATTTGCTTTGAGCTTTCGTTGACCGCGAGCCGGACTCAGGAATTCTGAGAGTTTTTTCGTACACGGTCATTACAGGAAAAGCATTTTTGAGTCTGATTTCATTATAGTTTTCTATGGAAAGTGAAGCTGTAATCATTTTTTGGTTTTTTGCTCAAAGCCACGAATATTTGGAAGTTCGAGGTCCTCCCAACGGTTATTAGCCATCGACTGTGAAACTTTCAACACATTCGATTCAGCCGTTTTTGCGAAAACTTCTAAAAACTTTTCATAGGCATCTTTACCGTCCGAATCGTGTGTCATCTTCTTCTCGTTTACTTCATTCGCAGGTAGCTAAATGTTATCTATATGGTATCCGAAAGAAATCCCAAAACGGATATGGATATCTTTTTGGTCGTCTAAAAAGATGCCAGTTTGGATTACAAATAGTATCACTAAGGACCGCTTCGCGGATAACTTATTTGTATCCAATAAGTTAACTATACGGCAACTTTTAATGGTTGACATATTGACAACCAAAAGTTAATTTTTATCGGTCGTCGGTACGTTAGCGTTAAGTTATCAAATTGATATTTCCGAAAGATGTCCTCTTCAAGGCATGAGAATGCCTACATGCTATAGACGCCTGAAATTTGTCCAAAAGGCATCCATAAAGTTGACAAAAGGACATCCAAACGGTATCAAATCAGTCTTATCGAATGAATATTCATTTATTGGCGATATATATCCATTTCTTGATCAAAATCAACTTGTTAATAGTCTGGGATATTTAATGTAGCCCAATATTACCTATTTTTAGTTATTACATTTAGTTATTACATCGTTAATAAGCAAAAATAGGTAATATTAGGCTATATTAATTATTCTAGACTATTAATAAGTCGATTTTGATAAAGGAATGAGATAGCGTTATGATGGGTTTAAAGAGGGACGGGAATTAAATGTTAGCTGGTTAATGGAAAATGGAATGTCATTTAATATTACTAAACAATACATTCATTATTTGTCTTTTTGTTTGTGCTTCGTACGAAATCTGAAAAATAAAATGAACAAATATTATTAATCGTGGTGGAAAATATCATCCTGCCGTTCGCCGTCGTTTGGCGCGGCTAATTTGTTGAAGAGACACCGAAACGAATAATAATCCGGTCAAGCGAGCTGCCGGAAAATTTTCGTTTCCTCAGTCAATTGGACAAAACGAATGCTCATTAGCGATGAAGAAACGTCTTGGGGAATGAGGGAGCGGATTGTGAGAATGCGGGATTGGAAATTTTTTGAACATCGCGTGATATAGTGAACAAAAAGCGTATGACAGTGGGAGTAATAGTTTTTGCGCAAGCTCGAGGTATTACGAACGTCACGCGACAGGACTTGCAGAAGTTACACAGGCGTGGCAGCAGCGTGTTGTTGGTCTCAGCCGGATCGAAAGCTACTTCGACTCGTAACACACACACACACGTGCACAATGTTTTTCTGTTATGGCACACCTTGTACGATTCTTTCAAATTTCAAAAGCAGCGGACGACAAATCGAACAGTGCGACGATGAGACAGGATTGTCTCGCAATTAGGTTCACATGTATATGACAAAATTGAAAATAAATCAGTGCGTGATATATCGTTTCCTCTGGATAATATACACAGCTGCGAGGTGTGGTACGACGCGAAGAGAGTTTTTCTCTTATTTTCATTCACCTGCGTCTCGATGTGTGTCATTGGTAGATGAGGGGTGAGTGCGTCTGTACAATATCGAGTACTCGTCGAAGATTTTTTCCACCCAAAGTATATCGGAGGTGACTCAAGGTGACCTTGCCGCGGTTCAGTTGAGTCAAATCAGTGCTGGATCTTTATGATTCGTTTCTTTGGATTTTACCGTATAATGCTTTTGACAAATGGCTCAAGCATGGATTGCAAAAAATGAAATAAACAAAGACAAGTTAAATAAAAAATTGTAGAATAGTTCTATAAATATTGAATGAGATAAATGTCAATGGGAAGGGGCGAACGATAATTCGTCAGGATAATTCGGTCTGCGTATTTTTAACCATTATTCTATGTAACAGCCCTATCAAATGGCAAATCGATATCTGGCCTGCAATCGCGTGGGTGGTACGGAAATAGGCACAAGGGAGGTTGCAATTGCAGTACAACTGTCTCGTCGAAAATAAAATGCTTCAGTTTGTATAAGTGAAGAAATAAACGCAAAATAAGAGAATTCATTTATCTATACATATAAAAGAACATGTCCTGACTGATTCATCAACGCCGAGACAGAACCGCTGAAGCTGATTACATGAAATTTGGACAGTAGGTTGCTTTTGTGACGTAAGCACCAACTGAGAAGGGATTTTTCGAAATTCAACCCTTAAGGATGTTGCGTCCAAAATTGAAAATGGTAATAAAATTTTGAAAATTTGATAGGTCATTATGTAAAACATTTGAAAGGTTGTGTAAAAATTTCACGACGAATAGGAAGCTGGCTACTGAGAAATTAGAATTTACATTTTACACGCAGCCTTATGGAAACTGAAGTAAATTTGCAATTATTATTTTTTTTGTTATAAAAAATGATGACAAAAATACAAAAAAAATCACACGTGAGGAAAAACATATAAGAAGATAGTGGCCATGTTGCATAGACCGAAAGTAGCGTGAAATTTAAATACTCATTTTCGTTCACGGACGACGTCGTTCCTTGCACCATAAAGCTACTTTTGTTTTTGATATATATGAAATTAAAAAAAACGATCATTCATAAATATTTCTTCTATTTCTTGAAAACAAATAGCACAGTTTGCTACTTACTAATAGAGTTGCAAAGTTACTTCAGTTTCCATAAGGCTGCGTGTAATTTGTGAATTCTAATTTCTAAGTAGCCAGCTTCCTAATCGTCGTGAAATTTTTGTACATCCTTTCAAATGTTTTACATAATGAGCTATCAAATTTGTAAAATTTTATTACCATTTTCAATTTTGGCCACAACATCCTTAAGGGGAGAAAAGGGTCGGCAAATTTTGTATGGAAATTAAAAAAAAAAACCTGGTCAGATTTACTTGAAAATTGGTATTCGTGCCCTTTGACAGAATTAATGAAACACGTATTTCAGCGTTTTTAGAAATTCAACCCTTAAGGGAAGAAAGAGGGTGGCAAAGTTTACATGTAAAATTAAACAATCTGGTCAGAAGATTTACTTAAAACTTAGGAATAAAGCTCTTCAACACAATTAATAAAATACGTATTTTAGCGCTTTCGAAATTCAACCCCTAAACGAAAGGCGGTGGCAAAGTTTGTACAGAAAATGAAAAAATCGGGTCAAATTTGCTTGAAACTTTGTATTACTGCTCCTAGACGCAATTAATGAAATTTCAGCGTTTTTGAAAATTCAATCCTGAAGAGGAAAAGGGGCAGCAAAATTTTCTGTAGTCGAAGAAATATCTGTTCCAATGTACTCGAAACTCTGTATTCATGCTCTTCAAAACAATTATTATGTGTTCCTTAACGAGACATTTCGGGAGCACATTTCACTGAGAAACACTCAACACGAGTCTACGTTATCATAAACACAACGATAATTCAATTTGAACGAACATAATCAATATAATTGTTATTTTTGTACCAGCTATCAAGGCTCGGCTTCGTTCGCCTATTTTAAATAAATTTAAACATTTTCAATCTTCCATAAGCAGATCGTTCATACAGCAATTATAAACAATCAATTTGATTATAGTTTTGTGCATTTGTTATCGAGCCCTGCCTTGTTTCATTCAATGCTCTATCAATTTAATATTATTGATAATCCCCTATTAATATATTGTTTCTATACTAGTTGTAAATAATCAATTCAATGATTATTTATGCACTAATCATCTAGATTTCCCAACGTTCATTCTCTCCGAAAATGTAATACTGCCGTTTCTATGAGGGATAAAAAACAAAACAATTCATTATAAACACTACAATAATTCAATTACAATAAACACAATAAAGTAAGTTATTTTGTTATTAGTTATCAATGCTCTGTCTTAATCCGCACGTTGTTGATTAATAAAACATTACCATTCATCCATAGTTAATAGAGTTGACACAGTAATTTTGAATAATCATTTCAATGACCATTTTATCATTTATTATTGAGAACTGCGTCCATTCATTCAATTTTTAATCAATTTAACATTATGAGTAATCCCCTATTGCAAAAGTTAATTATATTGATCACCAATTATACATAATTAATTTCTAATTATTCGTGTCTTTCATTATCAAGGAGGTACGATCATTACTGCGAATCATTAAGGCGTTACCCCCACTTGTAGCGCAAAAAAAGGCCTTTTTCATAATTTTTTTTAAAGAAAACTACAAAACTTTTTCAATCGATCAATATACCATCTTAAAGAGCACATCTTGAAGAACTTTCAGTAATTTTTTTATTGAAAAATATTAAATTGCTTAGTGGCAAATGGCCGTCAATGAAATAATGTTTTTATATACACGGTTTGCGGTGACCAACATTGCGGCAAAGTGGATCATTTGAAAAAAATGCGGATGGGTTTAGTCAAATATAAGTATAAACTAGTCTTTAATCGAAGGTTTTAAAAAAATATTCATTTTTCACAAAATGGCGGACAGTCAAAGTTAATGGTTCGATTTTAACGAAAAAAAACAGCCGTTTTTTGGCTACAAAACGGCTATTTTTTTTCGAAAAAAAAATTGAACGATTAAAGAGTACATTTTTATGTATTAAATAAGCCTGCAAAATTTCAAGAAGATCGGTTCATTAGTGTTCGAGTAATCTTGGTCAACGACTTCAGAAATGCCATTTTGAGCAAAACGCGTTTAAAGTTTCAATTAGCCGGTCGTTTACACAACGGATTCTTCTCTTTCAACGCTCATATCTCAGTCAATTTTGTTCTGATCGACTTGAAATTTTCAGGATATATTCTCAGATACTTATACTTAAAAAAAATGCAATAAAAAAAAATCGATTTTTTCAAAACCGCAATTGGGGGTAACCCCTTAATACGAAATAATTCATTACTACGAAAAAATTCATCATTTATCACAACATTTGGCACACTATAATCGATAATACGAATAATCAACACAAGTAAACATCAATCGGAGCAGCTGTGGGTAAAATAAATGTAGACTCTTTTTTGACCCCGTGGAAGTGATCGTACCTCCTTAAGACTCTGCACTCATTCGCCCCCATCCCTTGGGCTAACGAACGGAGAACCGGAGACGTCCGGTTCTCCACCGGCGACGCATTTTCGGTTTTCCATCAGCGACCATGGCCCGACGAAATCGTCGAAAAATTGAATGACTCGACGATTGAATGAGGGATTTGAGTATATGCGCGCGCGGCGGAAGGTCTGAGCCGTTTGCGGGCGGCTGATGAATGGAAAGCTTTGGATGACAATATCAGCGTCATAGCGCACATCGGTACGTAATATGGAAGATGTGTCCGATCATTATACGTCTGGCCTATGAGATACAGGAGCAGAAATTGCGAGATTCATGACAAGGCGTTAGAAGCAATTCCTCGTGTGTCACGTGACGCGTATGACCCGCAACGTAGTGCGCTCATCGTTGAGCGAAGTAAAGTGATTGCCGTCAGTAAGCTACAGTCGCTAGAACTGCACGGCCATACCCCGCGCCGCCGCTGCCATCAGTGCCCACGAGGTTAAACACTGTAACATCAGCATCAAATCCCGGACTCGTATTTCTCATCAATTTGAGGCAAGTTCGGGAGATCATTTTCCACTTTCGTTTCCCGTTATATCCGGTTTGCACGTATAGGTAAGCGCTTTTATTTAGTCCACATCCGAACGGTACTCTTAATGAACGACAAGATGCGAACGGATGAACCATGATGGACCTCCTGGTTTTCCCGCGAATCATTCAATTTTCCGGGCTAAGGTCGATACATGCTTGGATCGTTTATCGATCATTCGTCAATTCCAAAAGATCCAAGATTCCAGATCGGCATGGTGGATCGCGACGTATCATCGTCGCTTGGTGGTATACTTTCGGGTATTGGACATTGACCAATACCCGTCGTGGTCGTGGCTGCGAGAGCAAAATCTTAGCGTATGGAAAACACGTAGTTGGATTACAAGGCAGGAAATATGCAATCAGCTCGATTGTTCATATTAAAAGACGACCTTGCTCTTACGTTGATCACATGCGATGTCAATCGGTATATATACGGCTAATTTTGAATCAAAGCCATTGCTCGTCCGCATATGTTTATATGTATATGCTGGTTGCATCTTCGCTCGAGAAACGCTTCGCGCTCTGCTCGCGAGCGGGGCAATAATTGGCTCCGATCATTTCGTCCTCCCGCGCTGCAAGCTTTGGCCTTTGAGATTTCATTGTAACAGGCCTCTCCGAGTTATATTGCTCTTGGCGTATCCAACTAACCGATTGATACACCGGTCCGTGTATTGAGGCTATTGAGAAATTCCACTGGAGCGCAGTGTTTGGCGTTCGACGATTCCGCGATGATTCCCGAGAATCAAAGTTCGAACAGTGTCTCGGGGAAAGGAAACTCTTTCATCTGCCAATCGACGTAATTCGAATGGAATCGCGACTCGAGTGGCTTGTCCGATTTTGCAACTTGACCGTCTGGGCTCGTTGTCTCCCAAGAGTTCGTTTTTTTACCCCCGATAATTGACAGATTGGCAGGACCGCCGTGAGCTTATCGATCCCAACGAATCGAGTACTTGGCGTAGTTTTTTTGATTGCTCGATTCTTATTGCCGATTTCGTATCGCCTTTGTCATCCACTTTCAGTCCGTTCGTCACTTTGGTATTTTCAGTCTCCGTCCGCTGCATTTCTGTTCGGCTACTCATTGTGGAAAAGTGAAAAACCGTAGAACGTGTCGTTCGGGGTTCGATCATTGAAGTTCCGCAGAACTGAAGTCGTCGAGGGCAATTTTCGAGCAGAAAATTGCCGGACTCCACCTGTGCTTTGACTTCCTGCGGAACACAGACTGAAAACGATGAATTGTTTGATTGCTGTAAATCGCGCCGCGTCTAAATATAACTTTGATGGGTGAAAAGTGGCATTCTTATTCGGAGATAGCCGGATCATTCATCAGTCAGTGGCTTGTAGGCGCGATAGGGCCCAGGCTAGCCATATACGGTTATTCCATATGGAACGATCAACGTACATTGTATTATTAGCCTACCGGATATTAACTCGAGCTCTCAAATGCCGGTTGGGGAATCGCGCCGCCCCCCTATGCCATCTGATACAGCCTGCGGAGGCAAAACTGATAGATGCGAAAGTGTTCGTCATGCGTTGGTGTGGTAGTCAACGGGCCCTCGACAATGAACAGATTCATGCAGGCCTTCTTACGCAGTCGGCATATCGTTCCAGGCCAATGCCGTAGGAACTGCTAGCCGATCATTCTTGTCCATTCAGTGGGTAAGACCAGATTTTCCAATCCATGATCGCCTATCCATCCGATCGTCAGCATGGCGGAGGACGAGCCGGTCAATTAGCACTGTATAGCTTCGAACATCTTCCTCGCCAATCAAGAATCTTCCTGGAGGCTGTGCGCCATCATCCCCTCGTGACTTCACGGTCCGCACAAACGTTGAAGCTTGATTTCTGTTTTCCAGTAAACGCCGCGGGCTTTGATCAGCCGCCAAAAGAGTAAATATGGAAAATTCCACTGCGGAATCGATCAACTTGCAGCTGATTGATCGGCAAGACTCTTACAAGTGAGTATCAAAATATCGTTTCGACAAAGGCAGTCGTTTCCAATATCATTGGGACTCTGGGTATTGGCGAATAAAGCGACGGCGAGTGACTGGTGGTCAAGACAGTTGGTCATTCAATGACGACTGAAAATCTAGATCAATCCTCGTAGCATTCGTAACCACAGGGTTTCATCAAATGGTCCGACTCGTTGGAAAAAGAAATACGAACTTGTTCGACTTTGCGTAAGCGCCAAATGTGTTTATCGCCAATCTTGCCTTAGGGAAACCGTTCGGACGGAAACAACGACCGAAGTGGTCGATTCACGGACATCGGTCCACGATGATAGTCCGTACGATCCGCACAAGCATCGCAATCGGCCAGTTCCCACGTCGTACGTAACAAACAATTTGACTATCCGCGTGCCACGAAGAAGAATCCTTTTTCTTTCGTTGTAAGCGTGAAAGAGTGGCGGCCTTGCGTTATCTGTTCCAGAAATACGGAGACCCTCATTCACTTGTTGAAGGGCAGTCTCGGAACTGGCATTCTCGCAATGCCAAACGCATTTTATAACAGCGGCCTCGTTACCGGTGTGATAGCAACCATTATTATTGGTGTATTGTGCACGTATTGTTTGCACGTGCTTGTCAAGTCTCAATACGAGTTGTGCAAGAGGTTGAGGGTGCCCATTCTCAGCTACCCGATGAGCATGAAATACGCTCTCGAGCAGGGACCACAGAGCCTCCGATGGTTTGCCCCATATGCACCGTAAGTACCGTTTACTATTCCTCGGTTACCATACTCTCGCTCAATGAACCCGATTAGGCAAGTTTTACACGTTGTGTCGCGCCAATTAACCACCCACGTAGTTAACCCAGCTGTTCATTGGTGACACGTGCGTCTCCGAGTGCGGAGGCAAACAAGGCGCGTGTTGTGGCAATTCGCTAGTCATCAATGGGTTAAGGTAGTCCATCGCCAGGCTTCAATTCATAGGATTTTCATAATTTTTTTTTGAGCTTCACTAAATATATTAATAATCGACTCTGTAAAATTTCAGGGTCGGTTATCGACCTTATTACAGAGAAAAAAAAAAATTGCCTACCTTTGTGAAGGAATTCCGAGACGACATGCAAAAACCCAATTTCCGGTCGCTTCAAAAGTTTATACAATAGTGAGAATCCGTCAGATTCTTAAAAATAATCAGATTTACGTACTCAACGCTTGTAGTAATCCAATGCTCTCGGAAAGAAATACGCTTATTGACCTAATTTTCATGCAATATCAAGTTTAATATGAACTTCCGGTATTGAATTTATTACCACTTGCTACGATGAAGAGACGTGACGGCAAGGCAACAGCTGACTGTAGTCGCAACCTCATCTTACTCGTTCGAATTTCCACACATATTTCATTTTTAACCGACATATTACGCCGACACAAATTTTCCACGCTTTTTTACCAGTCGTGGCCCGAACACAATGCTTTACATTTTCCGCGGCTGACATTGTTTTGACAGATCGATGTTGAAAAGCGTGGAGGTTAAACTCGCCTGAATGAGTAAAAAGAGACGATGACAGAACCAATGTTGCCAAATATCAAACCTGGAAATACTACGAGAATCGCTGGAATAGCTGTTTTTTCATTTTTCTAATTAAATGTGAACATTCATTGAACAGTTTACGAATGGAAAATTTTAGTTATGACGGATTATTTTTTTGCATATGTTAAAAATATAAATTGTACAGGTCTCAAGTATGATCAGTGTTATGGCTGGTGTGAAGCGATAGGACTACCTTAATAGTTCCTTTTTCTCACCTACAACTAGTTTAATGTGAGCTTTCGTGTCCAGCGGAAATAATCTGATACCAAATGTACTTGGTCCTCACATTATCGGACGATGAATCTTAGTGCTTACGATGAAAGAGCGCAGTTTACTTCTGCCAAGGCTGAGACAATGACGCGAAACGACGATAACACGAAAGAACCGTTAATTCATGCCTTTTGATCGCCGTGTCACGTGACCACGTGTCTCTTTCCACCTACGTGCATGATCCCATCTACGTATGGCAAAGTAGTCAACTTCATCAGTTTTGTAGACAAATGTATATAAAAATGAAAAACTTGTGAATTCCCTAATTGTGTCATTCGCAATTCCCACCCAACTGTAGTCACCTCAAGTAACGAAAGGGTGGCCCAGGCAGCAATTTTCAAAAAGTAGTCCAAAAGTCGGCTAAACGGGTGCCAAATGTCCGCTCGGAGGTTACCTCGAAGTTAACCACCCAAGAAGTCGTTGGACACATGATAACTTACAGGTGACTTCTGAGCAGACGTTTGATACCCATTTGGACAACTTCTGGACTAGTTGGAAGTTTCTACTTGGGTTGTTTGGTTTTTATTGCTACTTGCACATGTGGCGGCTCGAGACATTTTTTGTTTACCCTATCGCGGTTATCGCGCGACGTAGGCAGTAAGAAAATCTAAACAGCACTGCTTGACGTTTGCGGAGTGATGCGAAGAGGAACTGATAGCTTCTGATTATTTTCAGAGGCATTGTAGACGGGTTTTTAATTGCGTATCAGCTAGGAATCTGTTGCGTGTACATTGTATTCATAGCAACGAACATACAGCAGGTAGTGTGTTCAATCCATGTCCTTAAGTCACTCAATAAGCGAATGATATCAATTGAATGAATTAGTACGGTATGCGAGTAGTATTTAGCCATTGGCCGGGATATATTTTCTCGCAGATATGCGTAGCGTTCGACGATTGGTTCATCCACTTTCCGTTACTTTTTTCTTCTCTGCGCGTGTGTGCACGAACGATACAGGTAGCGGAGCAGTACTTCGCACCTCTGGGCATCTCCATTTACATGCTCATACTCTTGGTACCTTTGATACTTATCAACTACGTGAGGAATTTGAAGCTATTGGCGCCATTCTCGAGCGTCGCCAATGTCATTACGTTTATCGGGCTGGCCATGGTGCTGGTTTACGTATTCGACGATTTGCCATCGCTGAGCGAACGACAAATGTTCGGTTCGATAAGAAATTTCTCCCTGTACTTCGGCACAACTTTATTCGCCCTGGAAGCCGTTGGCGTGGTACGAGATTTTTATTTCTTCTTTATTTTATCGAAATTCGAAAGTTTGGTCATTGTGGGGGGGGAATGGTCACCACGTGTCTTTGAGGGAAAATGTATGACGACGAGAATGGCATTCTTTGATGTTGAAAGTGAGGCTGCGTGTGACCCGTTTGCTCTCTTGCTCAGATAATTGCTCTGGAGAACAACATGAAGACACCTCAGCACTTTGGTGGTAACTGCGGGGTCTTGAATATGGGAATGTCGGTAATCGTTGTTCTGTACGTTGTCGTTGGCTTCTTTGGATACATCAAGTACGGATCCAACGCAGCCGGAAGTATTACCTTAAATTTACCCATGGACGAAGTGTAAGTTTGCCGAGTTAAAAACAACGCGATGCACGTCTCGGATAAAAGGAAGAAGGAAAATATGCGAATGATGCTTGCGAAAATCGATCGTACCATCATCATTCTCGAGTCATCCTCTGTAGCGAAATTTTATTCCAGAATGGCACAGTGCATCAAAATTATGTTTGCTTTTGCAATTTTCATAACGTACGGTCTACAAGGATATGTGCCAGTTGAAATTCTCTGGAACACTTATCTCCAGCATCGCATCGAGAACCACAGAATCTTGTGGGAATATGTCTGCAGAACTGCTGTCACTCTCGTCACGTGTGAGTGCAAACCCATTGAGCTTAAAACTCGTGCCCGGTCAACTGTTTCACTTTCTTTTCACACCCTTTCTATTTTATGAGGAATCCATTTATTCAAATTGTACGTATATTTAATTACATACACCCACCAGACAGATATATATAGTAGGGTGGTTCAAAAAAAATTAATTTTTGTTTCGCGGTACTCAACGTTATGAAAAAGTAATTCATACAAAATTTGACGGGTCTAAACCTTTTTTTAGGTAGTGCTCAAAAGACTTTTAATTTTTTTTTTCGATTTTTCGTCGATTTTTTTTCGTCATTTGTTTTCTTACTGCAAAACAACATGCCACTAAAAAAAAACACGCATACTTGTTAGACGTTCAGTGATGTAAACACCGTGTTCTTGTTCATCAAGTGGTTGATGTAATTTTCACAATCGAATTGCATACATTATTTCTTAATCTGCAAATACAAATCGCTCATGGCAAAAAAAATATTTAAATAAAAATTGTGTATTGTTACATAAGAAATTAAATCATGACTTACATTGGATCACGAACTAACATTTTCTGCATGGAGATACAAAAAGAAAATTACTACTCCGATAATCATTTTAAAAAACATGAAAAAGGCGTTTGATCACTAACTAAAAAATTGTTTAGAAGCCTGAATTTTGCAAAACTTTATTTTTCTTAACATAATTCAATTTTCCGTTAAGAAAAAAACGGAAATTTGTTTTCGAACCACCCTCATATATATATATATATATATATATATATATATATATATATATATATATATATATATATATATATATATATTAGGGTGGTTCGAAAACAAATCGTTTTTAACTAAATTTTTATAAATACATATATATAACCGTTACACTTCTTTATTTGATTATAACAATGATAATGAGATAATAGTTTTGAAAAAACAATAATAAAAATATTGAAATAATAAAGAAAAAATCCTAAACTAATAATAATAATAATTTTCAAAAACAATAATAAAAAACTCAAATAATAATAAAAACCGTACAAAATAATAGTAATCATCATTTCGAGAGTATAAAAAATAATTTGAAAAGAATAATAATAAAAAACTAAAAAAATTACAATTATAATATTTTCATTTCTTTAAATGCCAAATTCCCTAGATTTCATTATTTTCTTCTCGAACACAATTCAGTGTGCACTTTTTGCGGTTAAATTTTTATACTACGTATCTACGCCTGAAAATATTCGTATCCTTTAAAATTCTTCGCTTTTATTGTTGTTGATTCTATTGAGCAACGATTACACCCGTTCTGCTTATCGTCAAATCAACAAATGTTATTCGTCGATTCAAAAAATGTCTATTGTTGTAGCAGAAAAAATATTGACCGTTGCAGTAAAAAAAATAATCCAAGCATTGATATTTGACGGGAGAATTCGGTGTTGTTTTCGTTGCAGTCGTATTGGCGATCGCGATACCGAGGCTCGGGCTGTTCATCTCTCTGTTCGGGGCATTGTGTCTGTCCGCTCTGGGAATAGCGTTCCCGGCGATAATTGAAATTTGTGTACTGTGGCCGAACAAGTTGGGGCCCTGCAGGCTACTACTGGTGAAGAACGTCCTGCTGATAATGTTTGGCGTGATAGGCCTCGTGGTCGGTACTTACGTCAGCCTCGTTGACATCGTCGATTCATTCGCTATTCATCCAAACAACGGCACCACCCTGCTGGAACCGAATTCGACGATCGTCGCGTAAACGTAAACCGCCAGCTGTAATCGCGATCTAACAGTCGCGATCGGTACTCCACACGGGGATCGAGGATGAAAAGTGAACCACGTCGCTGTGGTCACTTACAAGGAACATCAGTTAAGGCGTTAGGCCACTGTAACGGGTATAAAATCATGTGCGAATTTAACAATTTTTTTTCGTACGAAAAAGTGATTCACTCATAAAATTAATTACACATTTACTTAGTATGAATATCCAGCAGCTAGAAGTTTTTTTTCTTCGATTTACATAATGGCCGACTACTAATATTTTCTTTTATGGTTTTTTTAGGCGCTTCGCGAAGTGACATTTAGCGTACGCAATTTTTTACCTTGAACAAAAAACAAAAATTCTCGTCAATCTACATTAGAATATCTAGAGCGGTACGTACGGAATTTAAAAAATATTGTTTTATTAAAAACTTGTAGGTATTTTTGTTTTTTCCTAAAGTACACGCTTGTTCCCGTTTGTTATCTATTATTTCCTCCAATGTTTCTTTTTCTAGCACTTCTTTCTTCACTTTTTTGTCCCTATTCCCCCCCTCCCTGCGCCCGCAGTCGACTTCCCCCTCTGTGTCTTATTTATCATGACATTTCTGTCATGGGCATAGGGAAACTGCGGAAAACCTGTACCAATACAGCCGGTCATCAAGTTCGCCCCCCAGTCTTATTTCGCCGCGAAATGCCGAAAAAAAACATTTCATGACGAATTGTACGCGACTGGGATTCGAACCCGGGACTTCCCGGTCCGCAGGTTTAGTGGCAAGCACGCTAACCACTAGACCATCGCACCGTGTCTCGAAATTTGTAAGTGTTTGAACTTAGGGATGTTGTGTCCAAAATTGAAAATGGTAATAAAATTTTACAAATTTGATAGGTCATTGTGTAAAACATTTGAAAGGTTGTATAAAAATTTCACGACGATTAGGAAGCTGGCTAGTGAGAAATTAAAATTCACAAATTACACGCAGCCTTAAGGAAACTGAAGGAACTTTGCAATTCTATTAGCACATAGCAAACTTCGCTATTCGTTTTCAAGAAATAGAAGAAATATTTGTAAATGATCGTTTTTTTATCTCAAATATATCAAAAACAAAAGGGGCTTTATGGTGCAAGGCACGACGTCGTCCGTGAACGAAAATAAGTATTTCAATTTTCCGCTACTTTCGGTCTATGCAACGTTGCCACTATATTCTTATAGGTTTTGCCTCAAGTGTGATTTTTTTTTGTATTTTTGGCATCATTTTTTATAACGAAAAAAAAAAAAATAATAATTGCAAAGTTACTTCTGTTTCTATAAGGTTGCGTGTAATTTGTGAATGCTAATTTCTCAGTAGCCAGCTTCCTAATCGTCGTGAAATTTTCGTACAACCTTTCAAATGTTTTACATAATGACCTGTCGAATTTTTTAAATTTCATTACCATTTTCAATTTTCGACGCAATATCCTTAAGAAATGAATTTTCAGTGAAAAATTTCCTTTCAAGTGCTCATAAACTGCTCATAAAATGAAAAGTTTTCGATTAATCAAAAATTCCGTACGCACTTCTCGGCGAAATGCAATTAGGAACATCACTTTTAAACTTGAAGTAAATCGAGTGAAAATTGTTGAAGTTATTTGTCACGAAAATTGGAAAAAAGCTGTTTCGAGAGGTTTCGAGTAGTCGGCCATTTTGTACATCGAAAAAAAATATACATTTTCTAACAGCTTGATATTTATAGTAAATAGATATGTAATTAATTTCAAGAGTGACTCACTTTTTCATACGAAAAAAAATTGTTTAATTCGCACATGACTTTATACCCGCTACTGTAGCCTAAGGCCTTAATCATCAATCTCCTCATCGGAATGACCATTATCACTCATTTTCCGCGTTGCGTACGAAAAGTCTCTGAAAAAAGGAGGAACAAATGTAGAAAAATTCACGTGTGCATGTGCGTGTTTGTGAGTGTGTGCAATGATGAATGTATAGTCTCAGGAACATCGGTACGTTTTAATATTTCATTATTAGATTTCTCGCAATTTCGTTTGACCTTAGCGGAATCCTTTTTCCAGGATATTCCTGGAGAATTTCTCGACGAATGTTGATTTTTTTCGGGCTTCGTTACGTGTTATATGAGCTGTGGGAAAAAAGGATCGAGCCATGTTTCCAGAGCACGAATCGCAGTAGTGAAAAAAATACAATGATGCTTTTGCCCGTTGGGAATTTAATTAGGAATATGCGGCAATATATTTACCGTAACGAGCTTTGCAATGGCCTACACCGTACTACGGTAAATCAGTATTCGAAACACGTGAAACGCGGATATTTTGGTGGCGAATGAAATTCCACAATATCACAAATACACGCGGAAGAAAAATATATAATTAAATGTTTATCGAAAATCTTCTAATTAAAAATGCGATTTAAATTCAACTTGAACCAACATTTTTAAGTTTTTCAAAGTGAAAAGTTCATTTTCACTTCGGCATTTTGAATCGTAAATTTTATATATTTAATACCAGGCCGTGAATTTTAAATTCAACATTTTTAATTTTGAAATTTCAGATTCAAAATTTTACATTTTTAAATTTTAAATTCAAAATTTTTAATTTTTAAATTTTAGATTCAAAATTTTAGATTTTTTAATTTTAGATACCAAATTTTTAATTTTTGAATTTTAATTTCCAAAATATAAGTTTTCAAATTTTTAATTTTCAAATTTTAAATTCAAAATTTTAAATTTTCAAATTTTAAATTCAAAATTTAAAATTTTCAAATTTAAAATTTTTAAATTCAAAATTCAATTTCATTAGAAATTCAAAATCATTAGAAATTTCTAATTCAAAATTTCTAATTGTCCTTTTTTGATTATTCATTTTGAATGTTCTATTTCTAATTTCGAATTTTTGTATTTATCATAATGATCTGAAGCAATCGAATTGACAAAAATGTCAATCGGATTGTTTCGAATCGTGTATAGTCGTCGATAAGTTTCTCGCCCACGGTGCAGGGCCAATGATGTCTCGTTATTCTTTTGGAGGTGACAAGGGTGAGAAAGTTGAGCGACCGAAGCAATAATCGTTGAATCGAGGGCAATCGAATTGTCCGACCAGTTACTATAATAAATTTAGGGGCAGCCTTGTAACGCAGCTATCGTTATTCGATCCGAAGTAAGATCCGTTTTTACGCTAATTTAATATAGCATTAAACAAATACAGGTGCATAAGGAGTATTGGGTACCAGTAGGAGCAGCACGACGAGAGCAGTAACGGTCTTAGATCGATAAATTAGTGCCGCGAATTTGTCGTGGCCGTCGATCCAAATTAAAGTTAACGGATCATCACAGTGTAACGCGTCGAAAAATAGCCGATTTTCGCGATTTTTTTCCCAATTGTTAAAATACGCTGATCAGTCTGATTTTTTTATATCAAATCAACGCACTCGTGAAGAACGGAAAATAATTTTTTCAACATTTATTATTGTTTTTTTGTATTTTTGTTTCGGGTCCTCACAAAAAAAGGTGTCCTCACAGTGTACACGGTTGTTGCCTTCAATATTATCGGGAACAAAGTTTGTAAAGAGATTATTAATCAGTTTGAAAGCCGCTATCTTGCTATGGACGTTTTTAAAAATCAAAATTGACAAAATGGCGGCGGTTTGCCAAAAAAGCATCGAATTTTGCCTACTTTTTCGACAGTTTTTCGTAAAAAAATATGAAGATTAAAAAAAAGCTTCCATAGCAAGATAATGGTGTGAAAAATGTTGTGCCAAAATTTGAGACGGATAGCTTGAAAACCTTTCCTTTGAGAGTCCACACCGTTTTGAAAAACGACATTTCGAGAAAAACGCGTTTGAAATTTCGAGTGTGGAATTTTCATATAAATTGTCTACTTACTTGTGTAAGTATCCGAACAGCATGTTTATAATCTTCTATAGTATCGAATAATGCACGAAAAATGGATTTTTTGAATATTTGACACTGTGACGATCCCTTAAATAATACACGAAACAATTGCTCTGGAACTCGGAGTCATTGGAATTATTGGCGGCGTTTTATAATTGCGGAAGAGAAATTTAATTGGTCAAGAGATTGAGGCGAATGTACAGTGAATTCCATGGGTTCGTTTTGCTCACGGATTCGTACTGATTGTGAGGTATTTTTCAATCGGATCGAGCAATTTAATCCTCAATCCGTGAAGGTATTTGAGGCACCTTAAGGATGTTGTGTCCCTATGAAACATGTTAATGTTAATTGTTCAATAAATAGCTTCTTAATCGTCATGAAATTTTTACACGACCTCCTGAATACTTCATGTAAAAACATACCAAATTTTCAGAATTCTATCATCATTACTTCAACCTCCTTAGTGGTGGAAATAAAAAATGATAAGACAATTCTGAAAATTTGGTATGTTTTTGTATGAAGTATTTAAGAGGTCGTGTTAAAATTTCATGACGATTAGGAAGCTCGTTATTAAAAAATTAACATTTTGTTAAGAACAATTTTTAAAAGAAATTAAAAAAAAATTATCAATAAACTTCGTTTTGTTTCTGTTGCTTTCAGTATATTGTAGATATTACAAAATTGAGAGGTCAAAAAAAAAAACTTATTGCATAGTTACATCAGTTTCCATAAAACAACATTTAATTTGTGAATGTTAATTGTTCAATAACGAGCTTCCTAAATGTCGTGAAATTTTTACACGACCTCTGAAATACTTCATACAAAAACGTACCAAATTTTCAGAATTTTATTGTTATTTTCGATTTCTGACTCAACATCCTTAATCCCGTGGCTCCTTTTTGTTTTTGCGCTACCAAGCCAACAATTGTCAACGAAAAAAATCTGAAAAAATTCATGATCGATCGTCAGGCCGTACTTCTCAAGGAAAAATAAAGTTTCCTTTTTCTTTTTTACTTTTAACATATTTTTTTCCATTGAACATTAAGCAACTTGCGAAGAAAATGATTTTGGGTAGGAGGAAAATGACCCAGGTTTACGGATTGAGGGTTAAAGATGATTTTTTAAAACAATTTTTCTGCCATCCGCGTTACCGAGACCTTTCTCATATATTTCCCTTATATTTTTCTCTCTCTTTTTTTTCTCATCGATGGAAAGCTGCTGAGGGAAGAAAGGAAATTGTTAAGCGAAGATGTGATAGATTATCGTAGGCCACGTATGCAACAACGATGGGAGTTCACTGTTGAAAATATACAGGGAGAGGATTTGCCAGGATCAGCTGTCACAGCTATTGCGAAATTATAAACTGCGAATCCTATATAAGCTACGTATTACAGACACTGCCATATATATGTCGAAATTATGCACGCGTAAGATTTAATCGTAATCTTCGGCCACGTCCCTCCTAATGATGACATTTCTCCACAATACACACGATATATATATATATATATATATATATATATATATATATATATATATATATATACACATATACACACACACACGAAAGGACGAGTACCAATGGATATATGGGAATAAGAATTTCAGAGGACTTTGAGCTCGCGACTTCTCGTTTTGGAACGTCATTATATATAAGCGCTTATCAATCGACAAGCTTTACGAGTGAGAAATTATCCCGTACGATTTGTCCCTGGAAATGAGTATAAAAATGGAAGGATTAGAGCTCAATCGTCCCCTGTTTTTCAACTTTACGATTCGATTTGTATTTGCAGGTATCAAGTATATGGATCTTCCATGACAGGAAGCCTAGCAATTTTATGAATTTTATTTGCTATTGTGAACGATGATAAATAAAATTTGCGAACATTTTTTTTTGCTGAATATTTTTTGTTTTTCTGATTGTGGGTTATTTGACGGCTATTTTTTGCGAATTAGACTATTTTTTGCGAATAATTGTGCCCTTTTGGACAATTTTCATGCAATTTTTTCGAGAATATTCATGACATTTTTTGTGGAATATTTACGCTTTTATTTGAAGAATAATCATGCATTTTTTGGAGAATATTCATGCAATTTTTTGGAGAATATTTATTCAAGTTTTTGGAGAATATTCATGCAATTTTTTGGAGCAAATTTTTGCTCACATTTGCACAATTTTTTTGTGCCATCGGTACCATAATTTGTATCAGTTTTATGAGAATATTTATGCCATTATCTGTGCCATTATTTTGTCGAACATTTGCCAAGTTTTCAGCGATACGAGAAATCATTTCACAAATTTCACTCAGTTTTCCTCAAAGTGTGAGTGATTTTTTTCTGCAGAATGTATTGCTTATTTTTTCACTCACTCATTTTTCTACTCGATTCATTTATTCCGATACTTTGAACGTATCGATATGTGTCTTTGTTGAGTGCGATAATTGTTGCACTGCCGGAAGTGAACATCGGAATGCAAATAATTTGAAAGAAACAAATGTTCACAAAAATCTGTTACAAGTCGCACCATTTAAAAGCGGTATTTGCCGTGAAAAAAAACTGACAGTGCAATTGAAAAAAGCAGCAGATTCGAAAGTCATTCTCGGATCGGAGTAAATTGTACGTGCGAGAACGAAATGATGGGACCCGCATTCGTTGTGTTATCCTGTTAGGAATACTGACATTTCAGAGCTATCTAGTGTTGACAATGATATTTTTATTTTTTTATAGGACACCATAGAAAAATTGCGAGTAGAGGTTAAAAAAGTAAATTCTAGTATACTATAAATACCCAACGAAATAAAAGCTCGTACTCAATTATTTTCTAGTAGCAATGTATTTTATCTGCGTTATAATTTCGTAATAATGTAACTAGGCCAATATTAGAAACACTAACCCGACAATAATTTTCGCAAATATTTCGTTACACTATTCGTCCCATTCCCAAATATGTTGACGTAATTATTTCTAAGCATTTTTCCAAATACGTCAAATCATTTTTCAGTGTTATTTTGTTTAATTAGAAAAACTGGAACACCGTCGATGAATTTCAGGGGAAAAAAATAACACTGTTATATTTTGTAATCCACTGTTAATATTTTGTGTGCCAGCGATCATTAAAAAAAAACGTTATGGATAAACTGAAAAATGTCTCTCACTTTTTCTCTGTCCCACTGCTGTTTCACATGCTTGGAGAGCAGTGCTTAATAAGTAAGTATGCATCGGCATTCTCGCTCGCAACTAGCTGTATTTCATCGTGGTCAATAAAAATATGCTATTGTTGATTTTTTCTCGATTATTTAGAGTAGGTTTCGCAAAGACATCCACCCGCAAAAATCGACCATTGAATAAACATTCGTAAGCCTGTTTGACGCGAAAGTTACGCGCTATTTTGTTCAAGCCTACTTATAAAAAATTAATCACCAAGTTATTGCTTTACCTCGATTTAGGAAAAGCTATCGAACACAGAAACTTAATAAAACCTTTTTTTGTAGGATAATTTGAAAAAGGCGACGTGCACGGATACTTTTTACCCACTGTGTATATATACCATATATTAGAGTGGTTAAAAAAAAATTAATTTTTTCCGCGTTACTCAACGGAAAATGTTACTACGTTATGAAAAAGTAATTCATACAAAATTTGAGAGGTCTAAACATTTTTTTAGGTAGTCCTCAAACGACTTTTAATTTTTTTTTTCGATTATTCGCCAATTTTTTTCTTCATTTGTTTTTTTATCCCAAAACAACATATTACTCAAAAGAGAACACGCATACTTGTTAGACGTTAAGTGATGTGAACACCGTGTTGTTATTCATCAAGTGGATGATATAATTTTCACAACCGAATTACATATATTGATTCTTAAGGATGTTGAGTCCCTATGAAACATGTTAATGTTAATTGTTCAATAAATAGCTTCTTAATCGTCATGAAATTTTTACACGACCTCCTGAATACTTCATGTAAAGACATACCAAATTTGCAGAATTCTATCATCATTACTTCAACCTCCTTAAGGGTTGAAATAAAAAATGATAAGAAAATTCTGAAAATTTGGTATGTTTTTGTATGGAGTATTTAAAAGGTCGTGTTAAAATTTCACGACGATTAGAAGCTCGTTATTAAAAAATTAACATTTTGTTAAGAACAATTTTTAAAAGAAATAAAAAAAAATTTATCAATAAACTTCGTTTTCTTTCCGTTGCTTTCAGTATATTGTAGATATTATAAAATTGAGAGGTAAAAAAAAAACTTATTGCAAAGTTACATCAGTTTCCATAAAACAACATTTAATTTGTGAATGTTAATTGTTCAATAACGAGCTTCTTAATTGTTGTGAAATTTTTACACGATCTCTGAAATACTTCATACAAAAACATACCAAATTTTCAGAATTTTATCATCATTTGCGATTTGGGACTCAACATCCTTAATCTGCAAATACAAATTGTTCATGGTAAAAAAAATATTTGAATAAAAATTGTGTATTGTTACAGAAAAAATTTAATCAAGACTTACATTGGATTACGCATTAACATTTTCTGCATCGAGAAAAAAAATGAATACTCCGATAATCATGAAAAAGGCGTTTGAGCACTAACTAATAAATTGTTTAGAACCCTCAAATTTTGCAAAACTTGCTTTTCCTTAACATACTTCAATTTTGCATTGAGAAAAAAGTCGATTTTTTTCAACCACCCTAATATATATATATAGCACCATACTTTGGAATAAAGAACATTACTATAAGCCTATATATATATATATATGTGGAGAGGTTCATATGGAGACCGATTGTACATATCGCAGAAGCGATATACATAAGTTTACAACTGCACTTATAGTTGAATTTGTCCATTAATTTCATTATGTATACAAAATTAAGGACGATATTCCAAATTTTTACTTTTATATGTACAACGGTTAAAAGCGGGACCTTGGTCTTACGTATTGGTACATATAGGGTCCAGAAATAGTTTATCCATATTTATGGTCTTTAATAACAAATACAGCATTACAAAATGTGCTTTGAAACTGTCGTAATGGTTATAAGATGAGGTTAGGCAGAATATACGAATTATCCGTCTTTCAACTTTACATGATCATGGTAATTTACGTCTTATGATGCTAAAAAACATGTGAATTTTTTTTTCATAGATGTATTCTACACGTTCGTTAAGGTTCGTAGCTGACGTATTCGTATTGACAAATCCCAAATTCTAACTCTGGATAAAAGTTACCAGCAGGAATAGCTTGTTCCGGTTTTATCAAACGTCGGAAATGTTTGATCGAATCTATCAGTCACAAAATTTGGAAAAAAAATCGGATACCCGTACGCACGCCTGTTTATGATACAAAGTAAAAGGTTATCCCATTCTTTATTTACTATTTCCTTTATCTTCAATCTCTTTGTTGAGACCAAAACAATAATATTATATACAACGGTTTTTATTTATTTTATTAGTTTACGGCCATAACCGTTTTGAGTTACGATTAAGCACAATCATCATACTATAGAACCGCAAACATCATGCTATAAAATATATGCAATTTCCAGTTTTCATTAAAAACCTTTCATAAAAAATTAAGTTTTCATTAAATTCCAGCATTCATTAGCATTATACAGTAATTATGGTACATTCTACGCAAAATTGTAATGAATTAGCGTAGGGTATCGTTCGAAACCTCTTTGTAACCCGTATTCTTCTATACTTTTTTTATGTAGGAATACCGTATACATCGCTACCGATGTAAATCGCGGTGGATAGGCAAAATCGATACGGGTTAGAAAATCGGCATGGTCCATGGTACAAGTATGTACCCCTACAACCAAAAATGTTTCTTGGAACTGATGTACGTTTATAACGTATTGGTAAAAACGAGGACCGAACAGACTTTTGTTTGATTCGTGGACCCAGAATATACCTCTACAAAACGAACCCCTTTTTTCGTAACAGTATATTCCGGTACCGACGTTGACATACTCTCTCTTCAAGCGTCAAAACGATATTTTCCTTCCGTCCAAATCCTCCCAGTATTCTAATCATATGGGGGCCGGATTACAATGCCGAACTTTGAATGATCAGAACGCTCAAAACTCCGAAAGAGTACTGCCCTGAAAGAATTTTACGGGAAAGACCAAAATTCCGAAAATCTGAACACCGCCAAAATAACTCGGCTATGGAAGTTTCAAAAGCTTAAAAGTTTCAATTAATCAACGAATTATTTCAAGCCTTTTTTTAAATTAAGAAGTGATTTTACGTCAATTTTGAAATTTGTCCAGACAATGTTATAGGTTAAGCATCATTTACAGTCAACTGCGTAGACTTTCGCTGGCATGATCTCGACGAACCTTGTAATTTCGGAACATAAGAGGTAGGAATTTCAAACCGTCGGCGAATTCAAAGTTCGGAATTTCAATCCGGCCCCCAATTGATCGCTGCGATCTTCCCCGTAAATCTAGACTATCCATTACAGAGGTAAAAACTAGGACCGCGAATGACACCGTCCTCGTATGAAACATATTACTTATAGCGAAGCGCGGTCATCGGTACCCGTACGTACCATTACATATAGATGTACGCATCGATATGTAATCGTACGTATGGGTACCGGCGCTTATCCGTAACGTTTCATACGAGGACCGGTACCCATACGTACCGTTACATATAGATGCGTAGATCTATATCGTAGATCTATATCAAAATTTAAAAATATCCTTAACATGCGCCATAGCTATAGTTGTAAAGAATATGTGGTTGAAATTTACGAAGTTTAGGTTACAAAAATACATAAAAAACTTTTTTTTTTATGTATTTCGAAAGTTTATTTATTAAGTGTAACAACTTTTATATCAATATCTATAATATAAACCTATCAAATAATTCATGAAAATAGCCTTTTTTAGCGTCTGAAGTGAGAAGACCCCTTAAGACAGATAATTAAACAAATTCTAATGCGAAACGGTATAAAGTAATTAACGCAAAAATTCCTTTTAACAACAAGCTTTTACTTATAAACTATCGAACTGGAAAGTGAAAAATAATACTTAGTGTATGAAGTTGAGTAGTAAATCTACAAAGAACCCCATCCTTGGTCACTGATCAAAGGCGCAGGCAGTACATACTTAACAAATCTTACATAAACACAGAACTTTAAAACATTTTAATATTTTCTCAAAAGCTTGAGGCGTGAAACGTTATTAACCTTGAAAAAAAGCCTCAAGCATTTAAGAAAATATTAACATTTTTAAAGTTCTATTGTTTATGTAAGTTTCATTAAGTATGTACTGATGTACTGACCTGCGCCTTGGATCAGTGACCAAGGATGCGGTTCCTCTGTAGCTTTACTATTTAACTTCATACACTAAATATTACTTTTTACTCTTTAGTTCAATAGTTTATAAATAAAAGCTTGTTTTTCAAAAGATGTTTTCGTTTATATTTTTATAATATATTATTCATACACACACACACACATATATATATATATATATATATATATATATATATATATATATATATATATATATATGAATATATTCTCATGAAAATTTTGACGTCAAACGTTCCGGGGCGAGCTAACGAGCCAAAATCCAAAACCCTCTAGCATCGCCTCGTAAGCATCGATGCATGAATGTGGGAATTGCCTCTACCTCTTTAACTTGGCGTGGACATTCCCAACCAAAAAGTGCGGAATTTTGCTCTACTTAAAAAAGAAATACATCTTTTTTTGTAATTTTAACAAATGATGTTCCAAGACACCAATTTTTTTCGTATTTTTCAAGTTTTTTTGAAAACCGGAATTTTCAAAAAAGCTTTTTACCAAGAAATGTGATGTGTCGAAAAACTCGGTACCTCTGTCCGTATAGAAAGAGAATAAAGATTTTGATGGCCTCTTGAATAACTCTACGAGACATTTTTGTAATGACAAGTAGGAATGACAAGTGAGGTTAGATTTTTGGGAACCTCATTTCGTTACGAAGTACGGGTGATCTTACTGATTATCTCGCTCTTGCTCGGGAATGTACACGACTGCAATCAAGTCCCTAATGACTGATTGTCTTCTCCCTATTTCTATGAGGCCATTAAGGGCTGGAAAAAAGAGCGGAAAATCGTTAGCGGTTTATCCTTGATCTGCATCGGTATTTTCTTTTTTTTTTTTTTTTTTTTGACGGGAGGAATTTTCTTGCAGGCATACACGTTGCACACATGGCGCGCCACTGATCGCTATTATCTGGCATCCTGGAGGACGCGTACGTAATAACGAAGGACACCGTGATTGACAAGTTTCACCAAAGTTTCTCGAACCCTTAGGCTTTTGGGGCGCGCTTGTTATCCACGGTATTCAAAACTCGCCGGGGTCACGTCTAATATTAGGTTTCACTTGCATTTCCACGGTGTATACACGTCATGTGCGATATACGAAAGCTCCGTGCATGGGCCATTCCGTTACAATCGAGCTAGGACTTTGCTTAAGGCCCAACTTAAGGGATAACACCAACATTAGCGGCAGAAAATAAGGCCGAACTTTGACTACTTATTTTGGGAGTATGAAAAAAGGAATAGGATTTCTTTCGAGAGGGTTTATTTAACACGTATTAAAGTATAACAAAAATATTCTAATTTTCATACAAAATCGCAGCGACAGAGCCCATATTGAAAAACGTGTTTTTTAAAAATAGTTTCGCGGGAGGACGATTTCTCGTGAAGTATAAGACCTCAAAGAAAAACCCAAAAAAAATTATAATCTATCTATTATTAGCTATGGGACTGCGTAGGGATTTTTTTCAGCAAATTTTGAAAAAATGCCGCACTATGAAAGAAATAAATCGATTTTGTCCCTAGGAAATAAGCAGTAAATTGTTTATAAAAAAAAGTTTACATTTAATTTTTAAAAACGGCTACGTACTCCCGTAGAAAATTTAATTGTGAAGCTACTATCAAAATTTCAAATCGACCCATGCAAAGGTGTTCGAGTAATCCGTCCACCCAGTTTGAAAAAAGTTTTGCCCTAGCGCCTCGAGGCGCAAAATTGATAATTGAACCTCAAACAAAAAAATCACCACAGGACCAATTGCATTTTCGTTTTATGAACTCAAAGTATTTTAAAGCCAAAAAAAAAAACGATTTTTCCAAAATCCTAGAGTGGTGTTATCCCTTGATTTTTTCACAATTTCCAACATTGTAATGTCAGATTTTCTCGATCTTCATTTTTCAATATCTCGTTGGACTGCCGTAACTCAATCGCACCCTCCTTTCGACCCAAAGCTACTCGATTTTTGGTAGAATTCGCCGTAGACTATTTTCTCTCTTGTTCAGTTCCTTTCACGATTTTCACTAATTTCTCTTGGTCCTCGGAACCTCGAGTGCGTAAAAAACGGACGAGCAGAGATTTCAACACACGAGACAGAAAGTGCGAGGAACGAGGGTGGCGGAAAATCCAACCTCTTTTTATTTACCAACGACCACGTTGCGCTCGTGCTTCCGGTCCTCGGGTTTGCCAAGGCAAATCTTGTAACTTCAGCAAGCCGCGGAAGGCAGCCGCGCTCGGCTGGACACTCGAAAGTAAATCTCTGTTTATTCGCGAGGCACGGAAAAACGTCCCGACGTCAGACATTTCACAGGCATATTTTCTAGTTTTTATTCACTGGAGACATTTTTTTCCATTCAGCTCTCGCACGTTGTTTGATTATTTTCAATTAAATTAACGATAATGGTTCTTTTACTTCGGGATTTTTGTTGTTATCGGCGGTTAAAAGAGAAAGAATTCCATGTTTTTATTCGTATTTATCGACAATATGCAACAAAATATAATTAAGGAGGTACGATCGTTACTACGAATTCAACTTCCGTGTTAGAAATTTTTATATGATTTTGACGAATACTTTATGCCCCTATTGCAAAAATTTGAGCTATTTTGACCGTTTAGTTTTTTCGCAATAAAACTGCGAAGTCGAGCACTTCGAGTTACCGAAGCACGTCGTCTTATGGAGGCGGTCAACCGGAAGTGCGGTGATCGTGGCCTTTCTGCTCACGTATCCAACTAAATCCAACTAAATAAAGAATAAATAAAGAATAGAAGCCGCCACAAAATATACAAACAACAATTTATGGAGTTTTATCATTTATCACGTATCAATAATATGTATAATTATATTCTGCCTATCGTGTTAATTCCGCTGAGGTAATTCAAACCTATTTTCCATAGGTTTCCGGCTGATTTATTTTGTCTTTTCAGTCTGTTTTTATGGTGGATATGTTAACATTATTATTACGAAGATTTCTACCGAGTCGATGACAATCTAATTTTTCATTTTTTTTTTGTTCACGTGCAATAAATTCATCATTCACCACAACATTTGGCACACTATAATCGATAATACGAATAATCAACACAAGTAAATATCAATCAGAGCAGCTGTGGATAAAATAAATTTGGACTCTTTTTTGACCCCGTGGAAGTGATCGGACCTTCTTAACGTGAAAACTCGACGACATCCACGCGAAAAGTATTTACTCAAAATACGATGAGGGCGAACAAATCCAAATGTACGAATTCCACGCGTGATAAAAAAAAGTTGGCTCGAAAAGTTTGTCCGCGTTTTCACGAAAGGAAGCACGAAATTTTGACGTTGTATTTTCGTGCACGCATTATTTCGTGTGTGGCCTTTCCGAAGCAAGAACACGTCGCGCATTTATCCTGACTAATCCATGCTGATTTCCAAGATCACGTACGCGGGATTAGTCAAGAGAGAGTCACGCGATGATGGCAAGGACCGGGAAAAAAATTGTTCTCCAGGGAAGTTTCAGCTCGACGGGTTGTTGGACCTCCTTGTAAACTCATTAATGACTGTCTTCCACGTCTCTCTTTTTTTAACCCTCTGTCCCATGCGGTGGAACATTTTTTTATTTTTATCGAGTACTATGAAACGGAGTTCGGGACAGACGCGGTTGAAATGCGCCACTTTTTTCACCCGCATTTATCAAAATGTCGCAAAACTCAGTTGCCTGACGAAGCAGAGTTTCCAGTACTTTGATTCGTTGCAATCCCGTCCGGAAATTGACGTGGAGCTTGGCCCGCCCCGATTTACTCTAACCTTAGTAGAATTTTGAATTAAAAAAAGATTAATACCACGTTTCGCTATAAGAATGAAGCAAATTTATTATTTTTCAAGTTGTCAACTTTGAATTTGATTTTTAATGTCGAAAATTTAAAATAACGTATAATAAATTCGAATGAAAAATTAAATTTGCATATTAAAATGGGTTTGTTTGCTTCTTTTGTGGAAGAAGCGGAAAGCCAAGCGGAATCAGGAAAATGATCAATGAGTCCTAAATTTTTTAACGAGCGATCAATCTCAGCAAAATTACAATCATGATACCCGAGGAAATTCTTTTCGCGATTTTCCGGCTTTTAATGAAAATTACGATACTAATAAACTTCTTCAAAATTCGTCCACGTTGTCCGCGATAATCTTATGTTTTCGAAATATGAAAGAGGCCTTGGGATAGAGACTCGTGTGGAGCCTGGAAAGGTCCGAACTTTCGTGGGCTCTGAGCGAAGATTTCACGATGCTGCCATCTCTTGCTGACGAGTTGAAACAATTCGAAGTAGCTACCGCTGATGGGGGAATACCGCAAGAGGATTCTGTTTATTTTCGTCCGGGCACAATAATGCCGTTGGTCTTCGTTCCTTCGACGTCTCGATCATTTCGAATAGGTCAAGTAATGTTCGACCTTGTTCGCGTAAACACATGTTTCGTTTTTTCGTTTCAACATAACGGAATTGTCGTCGAAAAAAATAGAAGCGTCGCAGTGTTGTGTCGAAGCTAAAAGAGGCGAGGCCTCACGTTGTTATTCGAACGGTTACGCGTCTGTGCCTCGCATGGGTTACGCTAATGATCCAAACAGACCCGCAAAATTGATCGATAATTTGCTCATTGTTATCTTCTCGTTGAGGCCGCAGAGTTCGACGTGAAATCAGTGTGCTTACGGTGCTCCAGTAAAAATCACATCGAACTTACCGTCTCGTACGCGTGGGTAAATTTTTTTTATTTTCTTTTCTCATCGATATTACGCCCTGCGATATTTTTAATTTTTTTCAATGAAAATAAGAATGGCAGGTCGAACTGACAGCGTTACCGCAATGGAAAGTTTCCGATTAGCTCTTGAGATGCAGAACAATGCGACTCGGGACGAAACGGAATTTTGTAACCACGAAAACATCGACGATGCCATTTCCACTTTGTCCGAGGTGATACACCGTTTATTTTTTTAGATAACATTTCTAACGTAATTATTTTTATAATCACTTTCATGGAAACTTTGAGATACTAATAATAACAGATATTGGGAGTACAAATAAACCTTCGCCGTTTTTTAAATAAAAAATTGAGCATTTGTTGCGAGAGAACGGTACTTTATGTTTTATTCAAATTGAAATTACTTGTTGAGGCACTCCTAATGCAAGTGCAAGTTCTTCTTGCGTTTGGCACGAATCTCCCTTCAATAATGCGTCCAATTCCGCGTCTTCGTTCACTTTCGGCCTGGCGCTACGTTCTTTGTCTTCTTCGAAGTCGAACTCACCGTTCTTAAACTGTTAAAACCACTCACGACAACTTCTCTCGCTTAAAGCAGCCTCACCACATGCTTCTATGCTTATTCGGCTCAAAACTCGACATTTTCGAACGAAAGAAATTGTGCGATGCTGATACAAAATCGCTAATATTTCAAGGTTATGGTTTGCCAGATGTCCAACCTTACAATGTGACGTTTTCCATCTGACAATTTCAACCATAACCTCCTGGTGGGGCCATCTTTCGTCGAACGGCGGAGACTTATTTGTAATCTCCCAATATCATGATGAGTAGATCGTTGTGAATATATTATTTAATACATACTTTTATAAATGCAAATGTGAAACAATTGTAGAAAAAAATTGGAATATCGTAGGAGTTAGAGTCCCTCGGAATTTCGGCCCCGGAGGACGATAGGCGATATTCACAGTCGATGCAAACGTTGCAAGACACTTTCATTCATTTGATAAACGCCTCGTGGAGCCTCGTTCACAGACACAGGGGTCTCATGAGATCGTACGAGAGGCTCAAAGACGCGCATCACGAAATCGCGAACGACAACGCCAATTTAACAGTGAGTCGAATTTATTTTACCATTAAGTTGAGTGTAATTTAACAGCACGATGGATTATGTTTGATGAAAATTGTCAGTAAGGTAAATAACATTTAATCCAATTAAACGGTAAATTGAATGAAAAATATTCTGTATTTTCAACTTTCGCGACTACTGCTAACGACGACTAAAACGGTAAGACATCAATGAACTATTTCCAATTCAGTTATCGTTATTTTTTTTCTTTCCAATAATACGATGTACGAAAAAAAAATGTTCCGAGTTAAAAAAATGTGTTTCGCATGTCGCCGTAGAATCACGTCAAAAGATTGAAAGAGAACGTGGAGAAAAAGGATCACGCCCTCTGCGAGGTTGAGGAACGAGAGAGACGACTGAAGGTCGAATCGGGCAAATTGTCCCGCGAGCTTAAGCGTGAAAAAGAGGAGGTTCGTTGATAAAGGTTGTTCGAACGTCCGATAAAATCAACAAAAAATCGTTGCTCAATCGCCGACTGTTTGTCTTCCATTCAGACGATAAAATTGCGCAAACAATTGCAATCCAAGGACGTCCAGCATGCTCACGAGCTTCGTAGGATTCGTCAGAGCGAACAAAAACTTCGCGATCAATTACAAAAATCGACTGGTTAGCGACGCATTAATTTTCTCTCATTTCACGTCCATTCCCCGATGGATGTGATTTTTGCAATTAATTACGATGAAATCAGAGGTAACAGAAGATTTCCTCAAAAAACATTTTTCGTTATTTTTTTTTCCTCCCAATTAGGGAGTTGCGGGCTGAAGGACAGAGTGTCGCAAAAAATGCAAGCCGAGACCGAGAAGAAGCTGCGTCTCGCCGAGAAAATGATTCAGAGTTTGACGGACAACAACGATTCGATAAACGGGGAAGTGACGAAAATGCGGGAGGTACTAGCACTCCACATGAGGGGAATTAATCGTGAGGTGGAAGCGTCACGTGTCTGGCCCGATACGCAAACGTGAACCGCACCTACCGGTAAGCGACAAAACATTTTTATCTTTATTCTCCGTTGGAACGAGAGAATTAATTTCCCAGATAGACAAACGTACCATTGGTACAGCGGACCGCAAATGTGAAGTACGCCGTACCGTACAGTACCGGCAATGTACGGGTACGGGGTACCAGCGTAATCGTACCTTCACGGTTCTTCAAATGTCCTTACCATGCGTCGGTAAGCAAGGAAGCACGTGGTCAAATGTTCAAGCTTCACAAATGCCCGTGAGAATGTTTCAAACTTTGACGACAACAAACAGTGTCGAAAATGACCTGACATTTTAATTGATTAATAACACGTATTGTTTATTTGGAAAGTACGAATATTTTTATTTCAATACAAGGTGCGAACGTGGAGGTTAAAATTTCGTCAAAAGAGTGAACGCTCGCGACATGGAGACTAGAGTAAAGGAGTGGACGCAGGATAGGAGAATACGTAGTACCAGCGTACTAGAAATACGTTCTTTCAATAGTTCTGCATTCTGCCACAAGCGTCGCAAAGATCCAAAACATCCACCAATAGCAGTATAATATCGTTCAGCGCTTGCGCAGCACAAAGCTCTTTCCCATTTCCATCGTGGAGTCCGGCCTCGTGTCATAATCGTGATATCGTGCTCTGTTAAGGAAGTTCATCTGATCGAATTAGCAAACAGATATTGATTTTAAAAAATCGATTTCACTTATGAGTATCTAAAAAGTCACCTGTTCAAATGTAAAACTCTCCGGATACCTTGTTTTTGAGGAATTAATAAATAAAAAAATTCTAAATTACCATGGTCTCTTATGGATCGTCGTGTTTTGCCCGTCTATAAACGTGAAATTTGCAAGCGTTGACAAACAGTTTCGGAAGAAACTTTTATAAGGGATAAAAAAATATCTAAAGAACGTTTGGACAGCTTTCTAAAATCCATTAGATACTTGTGAACTTCAGAAAAAATTTAATTGTCTCGAAAAATGCTGATTTTTCGGAGGTTAACCTCCATATTACTCCAGTCGCATATTATGGTGGCAACGTCGCAACCGCGCGCTTTTTGAAATCAACACTAATACTTTCCGAACGACGCAATGTGCACTACACTTCAACAGCAAATTATACAGAAGTCACTGGAAATGTAATGACTAAATCGGCTTAAAGAATAATACCAAATACATTAATCGCAAATAAAATCATTGTAGTTATAAAAAAAGGATACGAAATAATAACACATAAAAAATTGATTTCAAGATTGATTGAGAAAACATTTGATTTTCGAAAATTGATTTCGTTTGCGTTTCCAGAAAAACGCTTTCTTTTTTTAATTTTCTTCCACGGTCGAAAAAGAGATCGACGATGAAGCATGGACGCGAGTGAAAAATTTTTAGCACATGGCAACTGTACAGGATACGCGGTCGCGCTTGGTTGCAGCGTTGCCAAACTCATTGAACGGACTACGCTAGTCGTAATAATTTTTGTTTTGACTAACTCGGTACCAGATGAACTTCCTTAAGCTTACGTGCGTTTAGTATTGTTTTGTGTTTATAAAGTGTCAATAATGTCTTTACTCTTTATACTTGGTGGATTTCGTTATTCAACGTTTCCTTCAATAAGCAAGGTAAAACATTCATATTATTCTTTTGTAAATATATCTGTGAGCCCGTATCAATAGTCACGAAAACACATTTGGAGCGTATATACACGCATGAAACATGAATCTACACACACACACACACACATGTGTATATATGTATATGACTTGGATATTTTCGACCGCAGCGCCGCCACAAGAGACACCGATTTCGTGTCCACTTCTAAAGCACGCTGTGTCCACTCCTTCACTCTAGTCTCCATGGTTTGCAAACAGGGACGATGCGGCCATTTATCGGATACTGTCTTCCACACATAACCTCCATGTTTGTATCTTATATTAAGGGGTCTTCTCACTTTAGACGCTAAAAAAGGCTTGTTTCATGAATTTTTTTGATAGGCTTATATTATAGATATTGATATAACAGTTGTTACACTTTTGAAATACATTTTTTTTTTCAATTTATGTATTTATGTAACTCAAACAAACTTTACACGCGTTTTTCTCGAAACAACGTTTTGCGACGGCTTGCTGATAAAATCTTCGAAACTACTGAACCGATTCTTATGAAATTTTAACCACATATTCTCCGCAACTATAGCTACAGAGTATGTCAAGGATTTTTGTAAAATTCTGATATTTACCTTTTTTTTGGCCAAAAACCGTGGAAAAACACGATTTTCTGTTTTTTTTTTTTTTTTTTCGAAAAATGTCCGCGATTTTGTTATTTTTGCGTACATAAAAAATCGTATGATATGCGCTATAGCCATTAACATACTGAATTTAAAACCGTTAATTTTTTTTGTTTCCAATGATCCATTCCCGAGTATTCATCAACAGCGCAGACCCACAATTTTTCAAGGATATTTTTTCAAACTAGCCTTTTCGTCTATATATAGTGACTTAAATAAACAATTTTTTTTTTCTAATGTATTTCGAAAGTGTATTTATTAACACAACTTGTGTACTCATATTTATAATATAAATCTATGAAATATTCATGAAAGTAGCCTTTTTAGCGTCCAAATTGGGAAGACCCCTTAAGATGTTCGTATTATTGGAGCGAATGAACGTTTTATTAATTAATTTAAATTCCAGGTCATTCCGAGACACCGTTTAGAAGAATGTCCGCCTTGAAGACAATGCTAAAACAATCCAGGCACAAGAACGAGAAGCAAAACGCCTAGGTAAATATTAGCGTGAAAGCGTTCGTAAGAATTGTGACCGGCGCTTTTGGGACACTTGCAGTTACCCGCGATGCAAACGGTGTTATTGAGGATCAAGGGAAAGTCATTGTCGTCTTCGCGGAAAGCCGAGTTCCTCGTGTAGACGATTTCGGTGGGCAATCGGTTGTCAAAGCTCTCGATTCGGTTGGCCGATAGCCTGAGGGAGCTCTTGCCGTCGGCGCAACTTCCGTTGATCGTAATGTGACTCGAGGCCACGAGATTCATGCTGACATTGGTGAATACGCTGTTCGACACGAGAGCGGAGTTTCCCTCGATCGAAACGTGTCCGGGCTTCTCGAGCTCGAATTCCGAGTTCCTTATGTCGATTTTCGCGAAAAAGGCAAAGTTCAGGCTCGTCTGAACGTTTCTTATAAGACAATCGTGAATCATGAGGCTTTTGCCTCTCTCGGAAAAATTAATACCGATCATACGATCGATCGTGACGTTTTTCAGGGTGACGCACGTGACGTTCGTGGTCGAAAATTGTTCCTCGAAGTTTTCGATCCACGTGTCCTCCAAATGGAAATTCTCGATGCTCCCGACACTCGCGAACGTGTCGTGCGTTACGAGGCTCACTCTTTTGATTCTCAGAAGCTTGAAGTCCCGCAAGTTTTGCCCTCTCGCCAATCGACCGAACGCCAAATGTTCGCTTATGTTCTGTACGACGATCTCGTTGATCTCCTTCGACCTTGCGAGACTCGAGAAGTTCAGATTTGCCGTCACGCACGACGTCACGAAGACACGGCTGATGTTCGTGTAGTCCAAGCTTTCCGGAAGCAAAAATTCCTACGGAAGAGCGTCGAATTTTTGCGTTACTCCAACGGGGCCCGACTCGATTAGATCCGAACAACCCAGACTGACCCAACCAAGTGGGTTCAATCAATTTTCTTCATCAATGAATATGGCAATACGCAGAAACGGCTCGAAATCATCGCACAATCGAGTTTCGTTGAAAATTACACGAAATAAAATCGTTTTGCTTACCTCGCTGCCAACGCAGCTGCACTCGATTCCTGTCACATTCTTGACGAGGCATTGCGCACTGATTCTCCTCGCCGTACACACAACCGTCACTATCGGCAGTACAATAAAAAAACAATTGTGCCTCATTGTCTCGGATTTCGATGCGAGAGACAAAAACCACCAAAGGGGACGCGCGTTTCGGACGTTTTTTCAAAAATACGTTTCATTGAATACTGGCGCGTCTTTCGCTCGACGTCAACATTTTGGTAGGTCGAGTTTTTTTATGCACGGGAAAAAAATCTGAGCCTTCCGATGTAGACGGAACGCGTTGCGGGGTACAAATGTTTTGAGGCTTCTTCGTTAGGGTCGAGCCCCCGAAATCGTCAACTTTGTCAGAGGCTACGACTGTCGAAATTATGACGGACAGTTCTTACGTGCCGCACATTATGGTGAGTGACGTGCGACGAGAACGTGTCCATCGAATCTGCATCGTCAAAGCGTTCGACCGCTCAAACACAATCCGAGTGTCCTGTCGCTGTTCAGCATTGAACGGCCCACAGAACGCACGCCGCACGCAATAAACAGCGTCGTTTATTCCGGATTGGGTTATACCGCACAGGGAAGCCAGCCATCAAGAACCGACCGGAACTTTCGTCGCGCATCTTTTTTCCACCCTGTTCCCATTAGGTAGACACAATTGTTGCCTTCGATCTTCCGGTTCATCTTCTCTTTCACGTTCCACGCGATCGATTCTGTTACGAACGTCAGATATCTTTCTTCCTCTATTCACGATTTGTTTTCCGTTACTTTTTTCTTCTTCGTTGCTGGATCGGAATATCGGAATCACATACTGCGAAGGAGCTTTCTAAATTTTGTATACCGAAGCTCAAACAAGATCCGAAAATTCCGGCTGCGCGATATAACGATAAAAAAAATAAACCTTTAAATCGAAGCGAAAGGACCCTGAAGTATTCAAAGTAAATTCGGACAAACGCAACAGACTCCACAAATCCGACAAATGTAACTTATCGTCGGTTGGTAACTTACCATCAGTCGGCATGTTACCATCAGTCGGCATGTTACCAGGCGTCAGCACGTTACCTCCAGTCGGCACCTTACCACCCGTCGGCACGTTACCACCCGCTGGTAACTTTCCAGCGGCCATCGACATACTAGGAAATTTGAAGTTGCTGACAAATTATTCGCGGTGAAGATTTGTTGGGATCGGTTTGTTGATTGTTCCAATTTATTTCTTTTCATTTAATCGTAGGTACTTGACTATGCACGTCGCAGACTCAGAAATCATTCCAGAACTTTTCTGATGAACGAATTTAGATTTAGACGGGGATTGGGAGTACGAAGAACTATAAATAGAAGAAATTTCCCGGTTGACAGCAGGGTCAATGAAGTGTTCCTCGTTGTATTGTTTTTTTGTTTAAATATAAAATCTTTTTATTAATTTTCTTATGTTTCACTAGCTACTTGTATTCTCCTTCGTCGTTGACTATTACTCGACAATTTCACAATGACCATAAACTTTTATCCAAATATACATGGCACATTTTGGCACATATAGATAACAAAATATACATGGCACTATTTTGAATGGTCAACGAACAGTCACTGTCGCAAATATTACAAAAATGTAAGTTGCAGCGATCATCAATAATTCATCGATACGCGAGATCAGAGGCGACGCCTTTTTCGTTGCATATTTGTCGGATGGCTTCCCTCCTCTCGTGCGGTACAAGAGCCAGCGGAATTTTGCCCTGTCCATTTTTTATGTTGATTTGTCCACCGGCTCTTATCAAACCGATGCAAATTTGGATTTGTCTCTCGATTGGTATCATGCTTGGGAGGGCACACGCGATGTGGAGAGGCGTATTGTGCATGCAGTTGGGCACGTTCGCGGCTTCGTGTCCATTGTTGCTCAACAAAACCTGCGACAATTATCATACGTCCTCGTTAGCCGCTGGACCAACATAATGACGCTATGAATTCGGGGCCTGTCGATATGACTACCTCAAAATACCGTTGGAGTAGACTTGACGCGGATGACGGAAAGATAGCGATGAGATTTACGGAAAAACGTACCTTGACGAGATCCGAATCACGAGCCAAAGATACCGCTATGTGCAAAGCCGTGTTTTTATATTTGATCTCCTGGATTTTCGGACTAGCCCCATTCTCCAACAACAATCGCGTCACGCCGATACTGTTCACGCCCGAGCCCGTTGGATCGTGAGATTCCACCGCCACGTGAAGTGGTGTGTGACCTGGTAAGACCATTCGTAAAAAATGTTCATCAGTCCCGACTCGATAGGCAAACAAGATTGCACGATTTAACGCCTAGACTGTTCTCCATTTTTGTATTCCATATCGGAACATTCGAATACCATCACTCGTAAATCGAGTTCTGTCGTGACTCCAACTATGAAGCTGCTAGATATTTGACAAAAAAAAAACAATCCACGTACCGTTGTAATTGCGCTGGGACAAATCGAAGACGGAGTTTCCCTGCGATGTTCTGAGCGCCAAAAGTTCAGCGAGGACTGCCAGATGGGTGTCTCCCTTGGCTGCTACCGCGTGAACCAACGTGTCGCCCTTTGTCAACAAATACACAAGGTTGAAGTTATTCAAACATCTGTATTCCGACAATTAGAAATTGTCGGAATACAGATGTTATGGATGTCACATGAGATTATGACAATTATAAATTGTCGGAATACAGATGTTATGGATGACACATGAGATTTTGAAGAATAGAGATATTTAAGAATAGAGATGCTTCGGAAGAGAGATATTGTGAGAAGGAATTGTCGGAATAAAGATGTTATGGATGTCACATGAGATTTTGAAGAATAGAGATGTTCCGGATATGAAATATTATAGAATGGAGATGTTTAAGAGCAGTGATGTTTCGGAGGTGAATTATTGTGGAATAGAGATCTTTACGAAAAGAGATGTTTCGGCAGGGAAATGTTTAAGAAATGAGATATTTTAGAATACAGATGTTTCTGATGAAACTTGTTCCAGAATAGAGATATTTAAGAAGAGAGATGTTTGAGAATCGAGAAATAAATAATAGTGTTGTTGTCCTGCCTCTCTGTATTACGACAATTTCATCTAATTGTCGGAATACAGATGTTATGGATGTCATGTGAGATTTTGAAGAATAGAGATGTTCCGGATATGAAATATTATAGAATGGGGATATTTAAGAGTAGTGATGTTTCGGAGGTGAATTATTGTGGAATAGAGATCTTTACGAAAAGAGATGTTTCGGCAGGGAAATGTTTAAGAAATGAGATATTTTGGAATACAGATGTTTCTGATGAAACTTGTTCCAGAATAGAGATATTTAAGAAGAGAGATGTTTGAGAATCGAGAAATAAATAATAGTGTTGTTGTCCTGCCTCTCTGTATTACGACAATTTCATCTAATTGTCGGAATACAGATGTTATGGATGTCATGTGAGATTTTGAAGAATAGAGATGTTTTGGAAGAGAGATATTGTGAGAAGGAATTGTCGGAATACAGATGTTATGGATGTCACATGAGATTTTGAAGAATAGAGATATATAAGAATATAGATGTTGCGGATATGAAATATTATAGAATGGAGATATTTAAGAGTAGTGATATTTCGGAAGTGAATTATTGTGGAATAGAGGAGTGCATTATTGTGGAATGGAGATCTTTACGAATAGAGATGTTTCGGCAGAGAAATGTTTAAGAAATGAGATATTTTGGAATACGGATGTTTCTGATGAAACTTGCTCCACAATAGAGATATTCAAGAAGAGAGATGTTTGAGAATAGAGAAATAAAGAATAGAGTTGTCGTCCTGTCTATCCTATGCTCGTTCTTTGTACTTTACTCACGTGATAGAGTCGCTGGCTGAAGTCGATTTTTCTCTGGAGCATCGCCGCTGCAAGGTAGCCCGTTACGTATGCCATTTGTGGACAGTGCATAGCCGCAACGTAAAGAGCGTCTTCGTTTCTATTGTTTGTCCTGGTGAGAGCTCCGGTCACGCAGTCGAGCCTCTCGACGAGGGGCACGAGGTAGGCCTTCTTCTTCTCCAGCTCCAGAGGATTGCCCACTAGGCACATCAGCATTCTTCACCGAGAACAACACGAAATCAACGCCATGGCAATATTGAAGGCAAAGCTCGACACAGTATCAAGAATTCGTAGCAGTCTTCGGTAGAACCTCAATGTGCAATAAGTTTCATTAGCTTCGATCGTTCTCCCACTCGACAGCTTATATTTACTTCCCGATGATGTGTTTGTGCGCGCGTGGCCGGCTATATAGAAAACGGGTTTCTTTGAGTATACAAAGAAAAAAAAACGTGTCTTCCACGACGGCCTTCCTCGGACGCCCTTGATGCGATGAAAAAAAAAATTCCGTTCCGAAGATACACGTGAACGAAAGTTCTGACGAGCGATGCCGCAGGCAAAAGCCGGTAGGGAGTATGGTAATGAGAACGACGTGAAAACACTTACGTGTCACCGTCTCCATCTCCAGCGGCCAATTCTTCGGGTTGTCTCTTCAACAAATTTTTCATCGCCTTCTCGACCTCTTGGGGATCCAGTACCGCCTTCAACGTTTCACACGCAGCTGTGTCGGGGAGATTCAATGATGGCCACGGTGCAATGTTACGCTCGGAAGTCCTGTAACAAGTGATATTGGGTCTCGCTCGTCATCACGGTGAACGAAGAGGTAGGATTACTCGGATGCAAAGAATCTAGCGTAACGGATGTACCTTCGAAGACGACTCTGCCGGAATGAAGACACTGTTTCCGGTAACTGGAATTCGTTGAAGGCACGTCCCGGCGTTATCGCGTTGTTAGCTTTTCGCGCAACTTGCCCGAGCGGAGATACCTTCGAATTCGCCGTGGTAACAGTCGGCGTTGGTGACTCGTTGACTGTCAAAGGGCTGACGATCGGCGCAGGAGAATCTACGTAACCCGGTGCCGTCAAGTTTCCCATTGGATCGTCGAAGCTCAAGAAGTTCTGAGCCGGGGGGACCACGGGGCCGTTGTTGTAGGGGTTGCTGCTTTGCATACTTCCGGTATACGCTAGATCGTTGACGTCGTAGAAATCAGGACGAACTAGACGATTGTGGGCAGTGTTGTTTATCAGCACAGCGGTATTTTCGCGCGGCAAACGAAGCTGGTTACTTTGCCGGAGGTTCTCCGGGGCGCGACTCGTGCCGGTATCGATGTCCTTGAATTCTTTGAATCCGTCAGGCCTGATGATGTCATCGTCGAACATATTCTCGAGCGTTCGAGGCTGCCTGTACGGAACTCGGATCCTCGTGGCCTCCGGCACTTGATCATTTTCGCAGGCTCGACCGAGCCGATAAAGTTCCGGCACAACTTGGACGGCTTCTGTTGGCTTGTAGCCGCTATCACCGTGACTGCATCTTTCGGCTTCCTCGACGCGTTGGAGCTCGTTGTTGACGATCGCGTCGATCGTCTCCGCGCTGTTGACAACCGTGTCCGAGGACATGTAATTCGGATAGCACGTGGCGAAGCTGTCAAAGTCCAAGCCCAATTCGTCCTCGATCTTCGGATCGACGCCGTATCGATAGCCGAGCGGACTCGGTGTGTCGGCGAAGGAATGATTCGACGACTCCGATGACGACGGCCCGTGGCAAATCCTAAAGTTGCCCATGTTGCGCTGGCTCTCCGGCGGACTTCCTACCATGTTGTGATGGAACGGCGGTGATCCTACGTTGGCGCTCGAACCCGGTGAATGCGGCCGACTCGAGGCGCGACTGTGCGAACGAGGCGACAACGCGATGTCGTCACGTTGACGACTACTCGCCGGGGAATCCGGCCAGTGTTCCGAACTCACGCCACTGGGTGATGGGTATTGGATGTTGATCGTTTCGGGGAGGCTCTCCGCGGCTTGGAAAACACCGCTTGTCAACTTTTCGAGCAGTTCCGCGTCGTCGCTCAGAATTATCGGCGGTATCCGTGCTTTGCTCGCCTGTGCGATTGAAAAAGCAACGACCGAATTCATGATATTCCGGAATCACGGAATCGTTCGCTCGAGAAGAGCACAGTCGAATCGATAAAGACATTTTTCTACCTGTTGGGTCTTGTTCTTTTTTTCTGAAACTTTGATGTTGTTTTTTAAACTGTGATTACACTTTTTGTCTCCATTGCGTTAAATTTCGTTGATATTGTGATTCTAAGGGGATGTCAATCGGACAAATCTTGGAATAAGTAAATTAGGCACGATGGACTTTGGGCATACGCACGTTTTTTTTCTTTCATTTTCAATGCTTACCTGGGCAATTATGCAGAATGAGGACTTTCCCGAAAAACGACGGGAATTTTTTTTTTCGTCATGTCTTTGTTTATTCCATTATAGTAAGTGATATGCCGTCGGGGGCGGCTGACATTTCCCATGGGGGGCGGGGGGATTTAATGACGGATTCTTGCGTATCTCGACGAGACAAATCGAAAGTGAACAGTACAATTTTTCGATATCGATATTAGTTTTCGAGATATCGAATTTCTAAATTAATTCTTTTTAATTTTTTAAATTACTTATTGGAACGTATTTCTGTGGTGTGACGAATGCGGGCGGGGAGGTCTGGGGAGTGAAACCCCCCGGCAGAGTCAAGAGGCAGAGCCTCTTGTGGGGGAGGAGGGGGCAAAGCCCCACCGGTGGGGTGTGAGGGGCGCCGCCCCCCAAGACAAACGTATAGTGTTTAAATGAATGAATATCTAGGGTATACGTGGCTGAGATACATATGTTGAGATGAATGAATATTTGCGACATACGTGCGTGTGCGTGTGTGTAATTCGATAGATTTACAATATTAACTAAAAAAAAAAAATTATTAAAAAATTCGATACCTCGAAAACTAATATCGATATCGAAAAATTGTATTCTTCACTTTCGATTCGTCTCATCGAGATACACAAGAGTCCATCATTAAATAGCTGCGCCACGGTTATCGTAGGACTGCCTTTCCTATTCATTCCATATGTCATGGGGTATTGAAGTTTTCAAAAATAGATAATACTTCGACGCCTCGCTGAACAGCTACGTGTTTCCCAATACATAGCACATTATGAAGGTAACATTTTATATTTTTATATTTCGGTGTGCACAACTGTGCTGTTTCCGAAACAGGTAATATTTCGACGTCTCGTGTTTTTCATCGCTGAACAGCTACGTACTTCCTTATAGATAGGGCATTGTGAAGGTAACAATTTTTTTTATTTTGGAACGATATGTTTTGGTTTCGTGAATTTTTCTTCAAGCGTCAATATCCAGAGCATGGTGATCGATTTCACATGATTTTTGAAGTCATCATAGCCGTAAAGGAAGAATAGAAATTTCGACACTTTTCGACATCAATCTTTTTCACGATTTTCATCGGCCTTTATCAGGGACACGAGAATTATCAACGTAGTACAATTGTATAATAGTTCATACTCCCCAATAAAGGCGTCGAAATATTTGACAATTGCCTATTTTATCACGTGTTTCCGCGAACTTCAAAACCCCATAACTTATGGAATTAATGGAAAATGTCAGCCTCCTCCGACGGAATATGACTCATTATAATAGAATAAAGAAGTTCACGGTGAAAAGAAAATGTTCCCGTTGTTTTTCGGCTTCATAATTAAGGGAAGGGTAGGGGTTCGCACTTTTGAAAAATCGATTTTTTCTTTGTTTGTCTTTTCTTATAGTTAAACATTTCAACAATATAATTCCAAAATTTCAAGTCAATCAGAGCAAAACTCTCGAAGTTATTGATTAGTCCCGCTCCTCTAAAACCATAGCTCGCGTTTCAAACTGCAGCTAACACTTCAAACGCGTTTTTCTCGAAACCACTTTTCCAAAGTCCGTATTCACTGCCATTTGAAAACTACATGACCGATTTATTTCAAACTTGGTACACACTTTTTACATATAAAATACCTCCCCTCAACGGTTACTTTGAGATTTTTTTTTTACATTGAGAGAGTTTTCCACCTCCAAAATGGAATTTTTTCGTAAAAAATAGCACTTTTCACTTTACATGACCACCAAAAATTTAGAAATGAAAAAAAAATTATTAAAATTGGGGGGAGGATTCGATGATGCTTTGACTAAATTTTAATGGTACTTGATTTCGGATAATTTCTAGCTGACAAGGGGACAGTACGGCAGTCGGATTTTTGTAATTTTTCGTACTCATGGTACGTGAAGTTCAGAGCTCGAATACTAATATCCTACAGCAGTTCGACGCCATATTCAGAAATTTTCGAGAAAATTGACTTTGAAGTTCTCGAGCGCACGCTTATGCCACAAAGACGCAACGATATTCGAACCGGGCTCGTGGCGTACCCGGTAGCGCTCGAGTCTAGTAATCGCGGGGTCGCTGGTTCGAGTCTCACTTCGGAATTTTTTTTTTTTTTTCATTTTTCTTTTAAATTCGCATACCTCCGTCATTTAAATATCCCGATAAATTTTTGTTGTATATAATCACATATTATTATATATAATTAATATAATATATCTATATATGTTTATATATGGACAAAATCCATATATAGTTATTTATGTACAAAATTCATTATAGTTATACATAATTATATATTTTCTCATATATGATCATATATTATTTATATATAACAATAGGTGATTATTTATAAAAAAATAAATAAATTTTCCCGGGATAAAAATCATAAAATCTATGCTAATTCACATATATGTAATTATAATTGTCAATGATAAATGCAAGTCCTATTTTTGATTATCTCTTGCTTGAAATTGCGAAGTTTGTTTTCCGATCGATGTATTGAAAAAAAATTGCGAATGTAACAATGCAGCGTTTGTACGGTGTGCGAGATACCGTGAAAATTACTGTTTTCCTTGTTTTTGCGATGGTTATCGCTCTGGCTCGTGTAACATTACACCCGATGTATAAAACAAACGAATACAGACCGAATAATAAAGTATTCAATTCCTTACCCGACGTTTTTCATTTTCGTCCTAAAAATGTTGTTGGTTATAAATATTGATACTTGAAAATGTATGTTTATAATCAAGAGATAATTAAAAATATGACTTGCGTTTTTCATTTTAAAAAAATGAAAAAAAAAAAAAAATTTCGACGTGAGACTCGAACCAGCGACCCCGCGATTACTAGACTCGAGCGCTACCGGGTACGCCACGAGCCCGGTTCGAATATCGTTGCATCTTTGTGGGATAAGCGTGCGCTCGAAAACTTCAAATTCAATTTTCTCGAAAATTTCTGAATATGGCGTCGAACTGTTCTGGGATATTAATATTCGAGCTCTGAACTTCGCGTACCATGAGTACGAAAAATTACAAAAATCCGACTGCCGTACTGTCCCCTCGTGAGATACAGTGAACACCGCAAATCGTGTTTTTCCAAAGGCGTTCTTGGAGAAGCTTTGTCACCGGTTTGTTTGTGGATATTTTCGCGTACAAATTTCACGGAATTTTCGTGAAATGACACTCAACAATGTACAAAAGCTTTCAATGAATTTACTCTATCCACATAGATGAAAAAAATTCGCAAAAAAGTGTTTCTTTTTCACGCTGAAACCCCTACCCTTTCCCGAACTGTTCAAAAAGTGAACTAGGTTGACTACGTTCGCTAGTGGTTGAATTGGCGCACGGTTGCGATATTCGTACTTACATAATCGCCGGCAATATTGCCGTTCAACGAACTCGTCTCCGGGTAATTGAATTCGGGTGTGGACCATCCGCTGATGGCATTGGAATTGGGATAGTTGAACTGTTCGCTTATGTGGTAGGCATTTTGGTTGTATTGGCTCTCGTTTGAGAGTTTGTCGAGGCAGCAGTTGAGTTTCTCGCGCAGTTGTTTGTTTTGGGATATCTCTTCGATCAGGGTATCGTAATCGGAGGTGTCCGATTCGTTTTGACGAACGTTCTGGCTGGTGGTGGCGATCCAGTCGAGTGTGTAAGGCTTCTCGTGGTGATATTGACCGTTGTGATGAGGCCTGACCGGGCCACGTTCGACAAGGTCATCGCCGTCGCTCTCCTCGTGCTCGGAGCTATCGTCGTTCTCGTCCTCGTCGTCGTACGCGGCTTTGCTGACCTTCGTAGACTCGTAGTTGCCATTGACGTCGTCAATTTCACGGTCCCTCGATACTTTCGTCTCATGCGCCACGATTTTATCACCGTTCCTATTGGACGTCGATGACTCGCCCACGTCGAAATTCTTCTGGGAGAATCTCAGATCTACGATTTTGTCGATAATGTCGTCGTACTTGACCGGAGTGCCGTTGAAGTCGGAATCGTAGAAGGGCGAATGTCTTTCGGATTCCGAACCAGCACCGTCGAGACTGAGACACGTCGAGTTTATCGAAGATGCGTCGGAGCACGTTGACACTTTGCGCCTCGGCAATGAACGATCCAAACGAATGGACAAAAAATGTTGGGCCGTCTCGTTCGTCGAAGGATTCTGGTCTTGGCTCTCGTCGTTGAAGGCCAACGATAGGCTTGATCTGTCGTCCGAAGAACTCGACTCGTGACGCGAGTACTGAGCTTCCGTCGTGCCACTTCTCTTTGTCACTCGCGACTCCATCGGTGAGCTGGAAACATCCACAAAAGATATCCATTCAAAGGCACTCCTTTCGCGGGTGCCTAACGTCATTCGATCGGTCTCTCTGCATGATTATCAACGCTTTGGAAGGACCCGGACGTGGATCTGTCCTCGGCATTTCGTGGGTCTTATCTATGCTCGTTCGAGCAGTTATCGTTGATGCGTTGACACGTGTTCGACGCGACCCTTACCTGGGGCTGTGACATTCAATGTCGCCCTTCTCGCCTGCAGCTTCCCAGTCGTACGGATCCTTGACCACTTGGCGCATCCTGCAATCGGGAAGCCGTTACTTTTTGTTTTTGGTAAATATTCGGAAGTGGGGCTCCTGATAGAATTGGGCTAATTTTTGTTTGGGGTTGTCGGGGTTGTCTAAGATTGTTTAGGATTGTTTGAGGTTGTTTGGCCTTGAAGGAAATTAGCCTGATTCCAGCAGGATCCCCACTTCCGAATATTTACTTTTTTCCCTCTCAATCAGGGATTCCGGAATATCGGGGAAAAAGGTTTTTAAGAGTGAAATAAAGTCACGAAAGCAAAGCTAATCGTGATGAAATATTGGAGACATTTTGACGGGAAGTTTCATCAAATACGTCGATAAATTTTCTTTGGTGCTGGCACTATTATCATAGGTTCCCGCATAGACTTCGCTTTTATTGACGTTGTATAGTTTGCCCAAGTTATTTGTGGCATTGAATGAATTTGAAACGACGATGGAGGAAGCTATAGGACAAACCTATGCTGATTCATATTCGGTATAAGGATGAATTATCATTTTACTTGATCTAACATCCAAGGTTTTTAACTGCGTTCGTGCAAGTTTTCGCGGTTTTTTCGATGCGATGCGGTTGGGCTTTTGCGCACTTTCGGTTCCGGGAAATAACGCATTAAAAAATGCTCACTTGACCACACAACGATGCGTCATATCTGCGTTGAGGACGGACAAAGAAAATGGGTTTGCTTTTACGCTGTACACGCGTCAGTATCGGCTCTCAAAGAGAAAGATAACACGGTCCATTTTCACTCGAACTCGAGCGAATTTGGCTGATAATCTGATGGGCAATTTAATCTGGAATTTCAATCGATACCATCGATAGAAATGATTATATCGATAATCTCGCATTCTCCCAATTCAACTGGCTCCTCGAGTTTGAATCGTACGCATACCATTGATAATTGATATGTCCATTGAAAGTAGTAGTTAAGGATGTTGAGTCCCTATGAAACATGTTAATGCTAATTGTTCAATAAATAGCTTCTTAATCGTCATGAAATTTTTACACGACCTCCTGAATACTTCATGTAAAAACATACCAAATTTTCAGAGCTCTATCATCATTACTTCAACCTCCTTAAGGGTTGAAATAAAAAATGATAAGAAAATTCTGAAAATTTGGTATGTTTTTGTATGAAGTATTTAAGAGGTCGTGTTAAAATTTCACGACGATTGGGAAGCTCGTTATTAAAAAATTAACATTTTGTTAAGAACAATTTTTAAAAGAAATAAAAAAAAATGTATCAATGAACTTCGTTTTGTTTCCGTTGCTTTCAGTATATTGTAGATATTATAAAATTGAGAGGTAAAAAAGAAACTTATTGCAAAGTTACATCAGTTTCCATAAAACAACATTTAATTTGTGAATGTTAATTGTTCAATAACGAGCTTCCTAATTGTCGTGAAATTTTCACACGACCTCTGAAATACTTCATACAAAAACATATCAAATTTTCAGAATTTTATCATCATTTGCGATTTGGGACTCAACATCCTTAAGGTTTTAATTTACGGAGTGTCTCCCCGTTCGGTTATCGGACGAATAGGCGTATGTTATTCGTCCGGATAGCGGCTTAGTTCACGCCGTATTTCCAGTAGGCGTACATATTATCGTGATTCCTGTAACTTAGTATCCGGACGAATAACATGTATAGAATTGGCCGGATAGAATGTGTTAAATTCTTGAATAAATTATCCGGACGAATAATTTGCATGTATTCATCCGAATAAAATCTTTATAATTTTGTTTCGGTTTGTTTGGTTTGGGTTGATTGGTTGTGTTTTGGTTTGTGTGGTTTGGGTTGGTTGGTTTTGTTTGGGTTTGGGTTTGTCTTTTGGGTTTGTGTTGATTGGGTGTGCTTGTTTGGGTTTAGTTTGTTTCTTCGGGTTTGTGTTGTTTGCGTTCGGGTTGGTTTCTTTGAATTGGTTTGTTCAGGTTTGTGTGTTTCGGTTTGTTTGCGTTTGGGTTGGTTCGTTTGGGTTCGGTTTGTTTGAGTTTGTTTGTTTACGGAATTGTACAGCGCGAAACGCGTGAACTGAGCTGCTATCCGGACGGCTAGCCGCAGTGTTTCATTTAAGCAGAGAGCCGATGCACAATATTCGAAGTATTTTCGTTTTTCCCACCCACATGAATACGCTGTTTGGATTAAATTCTACTTTTGGTAAACTGCATAGGGTTTTTCGCGATGTGAATAGCTTGTCGTAGCGATACAATGCTCGGACGGAAACTACGACTACTGGAAGTCACGTTCGCCGATTAACCCTAAGACCTTGGCGGATTGATGGATAGTTGACGATTTTATCGAAGCAAGATAAGAGAGTGTCAGGGTCGTGGATGTGAATCTGCCTGTAGCAGATCATCATCCGAGCGTCGTGTTACATTCGAGAATGTATTTAGCTCGTATCTGCTACGATTGCAGCGGCGATTTTTCTAACGCCGCCGAATATTATTTGATTTAATTAAACGCAGGCCGATCCGGAGGTTCCGTATCCATTTATCATTATCAATCGAACCCGAGCAGTATACAGTAGGATAATTTACATTTAAATTCAACCTCGGATAAATTGAGCCAGTGGAAAATGGTCCCCAAATGAATGCAATCAATTGTCAATCGAACTATAGAAGTATAACACATCTCACCTATGTAACAATAATCGAGCAATCAATGGAATTACACAGCATGGAAACTAAAATGACGTTGGTAAGAAAAAACAATCCAAATAATAAATGGCGCGTCAAGAGACTCAGAGAATACTTAAGTTTCCTTTCTATCTTCAATTTTATTTATCATTTCGTCCGCTCAAATAAACGCGCACGTTCAATTTGATCGTGGATCAAATTCCCGACGTTAAAAATAACCGAAGCTCAAGATATTCGAGGAACGAATTTATTGCCTTTAAATCAACCAAGGTCTAGAATACTCAGAGGTCGAATTTGTCAGGTTCAATTCTTGAACTTCAACGAGGTTCGATTTTCTTCCAGGGCCTCGATTTTTGGGTTCTCAGTCTAGTATGCCTAGTGATCGAAACAAGTTTGAAAAAATGTTTTCTCATTGCCACGACGCGGGGTTTCGAGAGTTTTTATTTGATTTTTCGTTCATTTCAATTTCTTCGTCGAAATTCAGTCCCGTGGTTCGCTATGGTACCAGGGGCTAAGCGGGTATCCGTTATTCGCATCAATTTTCATAATTGATGTGGGTCAAAGAAACACAGCCCACAGTAAGCGACACTGACGATACATACGTAGGCAAGCAAGAAAAGAAGCTATACGTGTACATCAGTTATTATCATCGTGTGGAGGAGCAATTAATCAATACACAATCGTCCCTCTGCCTGATATCTTCTGATATGGGTCAGAGTTTGAAGCATAATCAGAATCAGAATAAATGTATTATTATTATTATAATTATAATATATATATATATATACACATATATATATCAAAGAAAACTGTGACATATTGATATATTTATAAAGTTGAAACTTTAATGTATTATCACAATATTAATATGACCATACGTAGTATATTTTTATTGTGATCATGAAATTAGTCACACCGGTGACCAATTAATGAACACTTTGTTATTTAATTTCTCAGTATCAAATATTATCCTAATTAAGACACATTGTCGTTTATTGAGACACATTATTGTGTATTCTGATAAGTTCTTGTTTTCAAAGATACAGTCGAGTTTTTGGAGGAGGAGAGGACACTCGGAGTGATTACATAGTACGAGGTCGAGCCTTGACGCCATGAGGATAAATAATTCCATTCGATCGCAGCATGTTGCTTGAAATAAATTCTCGACTCTATTTCATTGATTCTTGCAAAATCGCTTCAATATTTGCTGTTCAAGGTTGTTTGTTTGCTTTTTCAAAACTGTGGCGATGTCGATACCGATAAAGACTTATTTAAAGAAGTGTTGATTTGTCGTTTTTGTCACGAGACCTTTGTGAATAGGTACCTATGGAATGTATATATATATATATATATATACTCCATCTCCTAAATACGAGTGCGCCGATAATATCTCCCGGAATCCTCAATTTTCATTGAGGGTCGCGCAAAGTGTATGGAAATATTTTTTTAACGTTCGCACGACGTAATTTTGAGCTTTCGAGAAAAAACGCCGTGATATTCAAAAATAGCTGAAAATATCTTATGAGATAGGCCCTTCAAATGGTTTAAGAGGAGGAAAATATATTTCTTCCGACCTTCCTGGCCACCGTTCTAGAATCGCCAAAATTGCAGAATTTCAAAAAGTCGTAGCGTCGATTCATTTTGAGTAACATATATTTTTGTAGTCCGAGTGGGAGAGCTCTGAAAAAAATGCTTTCGTTCACTTCCGCTACTAAGCAATCCATCCCGACTCAAATTCAATGCCAATCGAATTCCGTCCAAAATTTGAAATAGCTTTCAAATTTCGTACTCAAAAAAAATTTTTCTTAAGTTTTTTCATACGACTAAAGTTAAAGAGAAACATGTTTTCGCGGCCATTTTTTTACGCTTCAAAACGTCTCTATACGAAGATACAGTGGAGCCAAATAGTTTTTTCCTCAACTTATCCTCTTACGCGTTTATGGTAAATATTGTACACGCGGTGAGTGGAGGTCTTCACGGTGTGAAAAAAATTAATTTGAGCGCGATAAGATCACGAATCAGCCATTATTGCCTTTCTTGGAGTGGAATTATCAACTGTGCCGCAGACATAGAGAGAGAGGGGGCGAGGCAATACGAAGTCGTATCAATGGTAGTCAATTTATCAGTGTTTTTTCGCGCACGTGGAGTCGAATTCATCAGATGGTCATAAAAATAGATCTAATCTAGTGTAAAAAGATATGAGAAATAAAATTGATAGAATAGCTAATCAAAGAGATATGAACTCTTTTCGTTTGTTTGTTTATTTAAAAGAATGACGATGTTTTTATCGATTACCACAAGTTATGAAGTTTCCGATAAATTTAGTTCTACATTCAATTTTATTCCTGGCCAAAGTGGGAATTTTAAAAAGGGTTTATAAGTCATTAGGGTCCTATTGAGAATATCTTCATGACGGGAGATGGCGCCTCTTCATTTGTCACCTTCACAGCTTTTTTTTGACACATATTAGGCGTAGTAAAAAGAAATCCATCATTTTTGCCTTCAATTTCATGCAAAAATAATGAATTTTTTTTTACTACGCCGAATATATAGTTTTCGTGGAAAACAATAGCTGTACCTGAATCTGGAAACAATGTGATGAAAAACAAAAAATCCCTTTTTCTCGATAATAAAGAAAAACTGTTTTATCGCACTTGGAGGATCAAAGATGAATGGTCGATCGCTTAAAAGCGGCCTCGCGAACTTTAAACTGTCATAAATTACGGTGTATTCGAATCGGAAGACATTTTTTTGTTCCTCGAAGCCAACGGCGAAGAGCTACGGCAACGAGTTTAACGCTTGTATCAGCTTTTTCGAAGCAACATGGGATGTAATGTCAAGACGCGAAAAAAGTGGCTCTTTTATTCGAAAAAAGGTGAAAAGAAAAAAACTAAAATGTCGGGCGAGACGGTAGAGCGGGATAAAGAATTTGTTTTGCTAGTCCCCTCTAAAGATTCATTTTATCTTTGCTCGGGAGAAATACAACACGAACAAAAATGTTTTGAACAAGGGGAAAAAGTTTTTTTGTTTTTAAAATTAATGACATTTTGATTTGAGAATAAATGTGCATCGAATAAATAAAAATGTTAACAAAAGTCAAATAGAAAAAGGGGTATTTTTAATTTTAATAAAATGTCATTACGATTGATCTAAAAATATATATGAAACAAAAATGTTACGAACGAAAAGTGAGTAAAAATATAACTGTTTCACGCTGTGCCCAGAAAGACGTTAAAAATAATACGGAAGTCATATAATAATATCCGACGGTGAAAATAATTACGGAGTGTCTCCCTGTCCGGTTATCGGACGAATAAGCGTATGTCATTCGTCCGGATAGCGGCAGTTCACGCCGTATTTCCGTAGTAGGCGTACATATTGTCATTCGTGTAAGCTAGTATCCGGACGAATACCATATATATAATTGTCCGGATAGATTGTGTTAAATTGTTAAACAAACTATCCGGAAGAATGATTTACACGTAGTTATCCGAAGAAAATTTTTATAATTTTGTTTGGGTTTGGGTTGGTTGGTTGGTTAGTTGTGTTTGGGTTTGTTTGGTTTGGGTTGGTTGGTTTTGTTTGGTTCGGGTTGGTTGGTTTCGTTTGGTTTGGGTTGGTTGGTTTTGTTTGGGTTTGTGTTGTGTGGGTTGGTTTGTTTCGTGTTAAATTGTTAAACAATCTATCCGGAAGAATAATTTATACGTAGTCATCCGAAGAAAATTTTTACAATTTTGTTTCGGTTTGGGCTGGTTGGTTGTGTTTTGGTTTGGGTTTGTTTGGTTTGGGTTGGTTGGTTTTGTTTGGGTTTGTGTTGTTAGGGTTCATTTGTTTCGGTTTCTGTTGTTTGGGTGTGTTTGTTTGGCTTGGGTTGGTTGGTTTTGTTTGGGTTTGGGTTTTTTGGGTTTGTCTATTGGGGTTTGGGTGTGTTTTTGGGGTTCGGGTTTGTTTTTTGGGGTGGTTTGTTTGCGTTTGTTATTTTCGGTTTTCCATGTTTGGGTTTGTTTGGGTTTGGGTTTTTTGGGGTTTGGCTTTGTTTTTTGGGGTGGTTTGTTTGCATTTGTACGTTTGGGTTTGGATTGGTTTGTCTGGGATTGTTTGTTTGGAGCGTTGTACAGCGTGGACCGCGTGAAATTAGCCGCTGTCCGGACGAATAACATACGCTTACTCGTCCGATAACCGGACGGCTAGCCTCAGCGATATAATTATCACAAACGGCCGTAAAAGTGCAGTGGTTAAATATGGCTACACAAATATTTGCCCCATCGCGAGCTCATCCGAGTTTAATTGATAAACAAACAACACACGTGCGGTTATTGACTTTTGTGTTTCAGTCGGGTCCGCATTAGATTTCGAAAAAATCCTCGGTCCGTCATGAGAATAAACGAAATTTCGTACTTTCGAAACGTGTCGAAACTTAATTTCGCGTTGTATCGAAAAAAAAATCAAAATTCCCAATTAAAATTCGAATAAATATTTTATTAACTTATTTCTATCCGCCATTTTGCGTTTGGAACGGATACCAAATGAAGATTCAGCGACGATAGAAACCGCGAAACATGTCTCGTACGCGGCAGAGTTGATTTTCGAACGTCCAATTTCAGAAATCCTCGATTATCTGGGCTGAACTGTTCGTTCTACTACATCGTGGAACTTTCGAAGGTTAAGCTTCTTTTTTGTTGTTGCTTGTCGCGTCCTTTGCTCTATTCCGTTTTCTTTCTTCTTCCAAGCTCATATATTTCTTTGCGCGTTTATTATTCAATTTTCGTCTCGCACTTGTCGAAGAACAATTTGTCGTCGGCCGGGGCACGAGGGGCACGAGGAGGCGCGACAACATTGACACAAGATAAGAAAATACGAAAGGCGCAAACCCAGACCGTGTTACGCTCTTTTCTTTTCGCCCGTCCCCTAAGTGCGACGTACAAAAGTGTATATATATTTACGAGCTTAAAACTTGGCGGCAGTTTGATGGGTTCGATGATAAACAAAAAAAAGAAAAAGAAAAGATGTGATAATAATAATAATAATTCCAGCCTGACGCGTTTCATCAAGCCCCAGGCGGTTCGGCAACTTTCGAAATTTGTACGACTATTGCGCGGGCGCGCGCGCGCGTTATATCATTTACATTCAGAGTCTTAACGACGGTTAGGTCGCGTGAAATTTTTTCTTCTAGCCCGTGCGCCCGAAGACGCGCTCCACGTCACACATCGGAGCGACGGTTTTTGTGATTTTGCGATTAAATCGACGCGAAGAAATGAAGAAATAAAAATATACTTTGCATTGTCTACCGGACTCACCTTGAATGCCGCGATTGTATTATCGTTCGTCTGCGTGTAGTATCTCGCGAAAGGTTGTCCAACGTAACGAAATTATTTCGAGCCTGTATTCCTGTGTTTCGTGCTACTGCACGTGTCAAATATATATCGCCGATTTTAATTTTTTTTCCCTGATAATCGTCTTTCCAACTCGCTTCCTCTCTCTCTCTCTCTCTCTCTCTCTCTCTCTCTCTCTCTCTCTCTCTCTCTCTCTCTCTCTCTCTCTCTCTCTCTCTCTCTCTCTCTCTCTCTCTCTCTCTCTCTCTCTCTCTCTCTCTCTCTCTCTCTCTCTCTCTCTCTCTCTCTCTCTCTCTCTCTCTCTCTCTCTCTCTCTCTCTCTCTCTCTCTCTCTCTCTCCCCCTCTCTTCCTCCGCTAGTCTTTACTCAGCATATGCACACACACAAATATGCACATATGTATGTTTATTCGGCGAGAAGCGAAAAATCCTTCTGCTCACAAGACGGATCCGATCGAGCGCGACGTTGTAAATATATATTTTTTCTTCTTTCCCACAATGTCAAGTTCACGAGATGATATTCGTAACGATTGTTCGCGCACTCACGAACCCTCGCTCACTGATCTTATCTCCTTCGCGAGGTTCACGCGCGAGAAAATATTCGTTCGTTTTTTGCACGAGTGGAAACCACGATGTTTGGTTGATCCGAACGCGGCCGACACTGATCAGCTGCGAAAAACGTGATATTTGGTTTAGCGGATGGATGTGAGAGAGGGGGAGGGGTGGGAGAAGAAGATGCAAACAGAGGATTCAAGGGCAAGAACGGAAGCGGTGACTTCCTTGGACGTTTCCTATTTCTCGTACTCCGCGAATAGAAAAAACGCCGCAGTGACCGGAAATAAAGATTTTTCGCGCCACTCGTGCATAGAGGCAGTTTTTGGCTCCGATCGAAACCGATGTCAATCTCGAGGTTATGTCTACTCGAGCTTTTTCAATCTCGCACTATTTCGCGTTCAATTTTTTTCCCCCGGATATCACGGTTCTTTTCTCCCTTCTTTTCTCGGTGGGATCCACTGATAATTAGCGATAAATGGGGTCCGCGCGGCGCAGCTTCGTCAATATTTATGCGCAGAACTAAGCGACGTTGTTTTTTTCTTCTTCATGGTCGTAATGATTATTTTTTGCCTCGTTGCGAACACGACGATCAATGGCGACCGACGAACTTCCGTTACCAAAAAATTGAAGAAAGTAAACTTTTCTCCTCGTGGTTTTCTCTTCACTCGGACACTTGGCTCGAAGCGAGACAAACAATGAGTGTTGAAAAAGTAACAAAAATGCGGAAGCAAATATGAATAATGGAAAATTTTTGAAGAACCGCGGAGATAGGAGAGCTGCTCTCGAAATGGCGAATCTGTCTTGCGCGACGCGGCTCAGGTAAACTAAAGCCAGTTGCGAAACTTTTCAAGTATATTCACATTCGACTGCCGAGAGACGTGTATACGAGTTATACAGCGATACGCAAAGTTGAATTTATCCGAGCTCGCGCATGCGTTTTTTCACATCTCGCTCTGATGACGTCAAGCACAACGCTGGATACGTATATATACGTATAAGTATAACTTTGTATGTGTGTGTGTATGCGTGCGCGCGCGTGTGTGTGTGTGTGTGTATCTGCCGAATCTATCACCGATATCGGAGATTCTCCCGAAATGTTAATTTTGCACGTAACCGGAATTTTTCAAACAGATGCTAATCGATTACTTTGTATGTTTTTTTTTGGAATACGACAGTTGGGAATATTTCGAAATCTTCCTATGAAACAGATTTGGCAGAAAAATCGTCGTTGCCCTTTTTTTTCTGTACTTTGGATATTAACCCTTCGACTGCACACCGGGTCGTTTTGAACTAATTTTTTTTTTCGACTGACGATCGGAAAACTGGGTAATTTATTCGGCCGCAGTGCGGCGCTCGAATGTTCCCCCACTGCTACTCTATAGATGGAGACTCGCTGCCCCCATCCTACGTACTGTCCGTGCGCCGAGCTGCCGAAAAAGGACCTGGGGTCGAGTCGACCCCGTTTATTCAGTCGCGCGGTGAAAGTAGTGACATGTTTTTTTTGTGTAATTTTGTGTTTTATTGCTACATGTGAGTTACGGCAGAAAATGCTCATGGATGTTTTTTCGTTAGCGCTAGTACAATAACTTATGTACTCATGCGTCAATTGCGGTAAATGTGAATAATAATGTCATTGAAGTCAAAATGCGGAAAATATACGTTTTCAAGAATTAATATGCCGAAGGAGTCGATGTTTTTTTTCATTTTTCAGTATCCCGAAAATGCTGAAATTCAAAGCTCCGAATAAATATAATTTTTGGAAAGACGGTCGACACTGTCTTTTTTTCGTATCTACAAACCTCCCTGTTTGAATACATCAAAGGGTTTTTCTGTATATCTTGAAAAATAAAAATTGCGATCTTTTTCATGCAAGTACATATTTTTAACGCATCTACCACTTTGAGCGAATGTTTGGGCACTTGATTTTTGTTTTTCTTTAAAAATCAATTTTGGGCCATAAAATAAGGATCATCGAGTACAAAAAATCTCTCTACAAAAAGATGCGCTTTTACCGAAATACAACAAGCTGAAAAACGTTTGGGATCCGATCGACCCGACATGCAGTCAGAGGTTCGTGGCGGAAGTGTACAGTCGAAGGGCTAAAAGGATTCTTCTCGAGTGTAACTATCCTCACTTCATATACATTAGCAAACTGAAGACGTAGTAAAAAGTCAAAAACGTTGATAAAAAGCATTCCTTGAAACCATTGAACAGTATTTAATTCCTGCCGGAAAAATAAAAATTATACTGAGCACAGGTGTCGCACAATAAATAAAGAAATCTTGTAACTGTTTTCTCAATCATTCCTCTGGAGGGCTGTAAATCAGTTCATATATTGTTTGACGGATGGTGTTAGCTGATCATGCTTGCCAGACGGATGGTATTAGCTGATCATACTTGCCTTCCAAATATACTTTTCCGAAGCCACTGATTGTGCCGTTTCATTTGTGTAGCTTTCTTAATATCGAAAAAAATTGAAACGCTTTACGTTACGTTACGTTACGTTACGTTACGGGTGCTTTGTCGTCAATAATTGCGATTTTTTTCAAAGACATAACCAATTATGAAAGGATCGGGTTTATACTCATTTTATTAAGAATATATTCATCTAGTTTTATACCACGTTATATGAAAAAATCTTTAAATTAACCGCGATATATGCCTTGATTTGACGACGAAAAAAAACCATTTCTCTGCATTGTCCAATCGCTGTCTTTATGAAAGGTTACCTGTAAATAAAAAGTTCAAACTTTATCGATATCTATACAATTGTAGGTACCGTTATACGGATCCGTTTTTATATTTTGGTTTTTTTACAAAATGCCGACGGTTTGGACTGTTTTTTTTTTCAAGGCTACGTACAACCTTAGGCACTGCGAATTGAAAAATGTAAAAAAAAAATTGAAAATCCGTTGACAAGTTGTTGAGTATTCGCTGACACAAGGTCGAAAAAAGTTGTTTACAGAAAAACGCGTCCAAAGTTTTCGTTCCGTTTTTCTTGATATAAAGTTATGTTTTTTTTCTTCTAGAATATCGATACATAGATTAAGGCCTTTAGGCCACAGTAACGGGTATAAAATCATGTGCGAATTTAACAATTTCTTTTTTCGTATGAAAAAGTGATTCAGTCATAATATTAATTACACATCTCTTTAGTATGAATATCAAACTGTTAGAAAAAATATATATATTTGTTTAGATGTACGAAATGGCCGGCTATACTCGAAACTTCTCGAAACAGCTTTTTTCCACAAATAACTTCAACAATTTTCACTCGATTTACTTCAAATTTAAAAGTTATGTTCCTAATTGCATTTCGCAGAGAAGTACGGACGGAATTTCTGATTAATCGAAAACTTTTCATTTTATGAGCAGTTATAACGAAATTTTTCACTGAAAATTCATTTCTTAAGTTCAAATATCTACAACTTTAGAATAAAACAATATTTTTTAAATTCCGTACGGTACTTCTCTAGGTATTCTAACGTAGGTTGACGAGAATTTTTTTTTTTTGTTCTAGGTAAAAAATTGTGGATGCTTAATATCACGCCGCGAAGCGCCGAAAAAAAGATAACAAAAAAAGATATAATTTAAACTAATTTAAACTAAAATGACGTTAATTTAAACTAAAAGTTAATTCAAACTAAATGACGTTACTTAAGTCGTTCCGTTAACAGCGATTTCTTTTCTCGCTGTCATTAGAAAAAAAAATACAATGTGTCGGAAGTGATTCAACAAGGGAGTTTGCATTTTCTTATCAACTGTAACGGGTGGACAGACGCGTTGGAACAGATATGAGAAATTGACAATTGTTACTGCGCAGTCAAGCACATATAACGATACACGTACGATAAATTATGGCGCGCTTAGATTATTTTTTTTTTCTCTTTTTTTCAATAACGTTGAAAATGAGGTTTTTTGTAGCCTCGTTTTTTTTCACATTGGGATAGTCGCAGTATGGGTGATAAAGCGATTAAATAAATCGCAAGAGTATATACGTGTATCTGGCAAGACCATTATCGAGAATTATTGCATATAACGACAACCGTTTTATATCCTGAAGCAGAAATTGCATCATATCTAGCATACGAGTAGCCGCAAGTAATTTTTCTCAACGAAAACAATCCGATTTTTGCCTCATGATGCAGAATTGTTTCCTCTTTGTTTCGTTGTTTGTGTTTTTGTTCAGGCTTGAGAAGTTCGAAAATGGTCCGATGAAGGATTTTTTCTCTCAGAAATTTCGCGAGAACGCTTTTTATTTGGAGAAAAAAGGTCGTTTGAATGTCAAAGTTTGCTGACAATACAGAGGCTATTCCATTTTCCCTATCCCAGGATCAGGCTGAGAAATGATCTTTGTCGCAAGTTGAAAAAAAAACACTTATGGTTTTGTTGTACCTCGACGAAATTCAATACAGCGACAAACGTTTCTAACCTTAGCATCTTCGCAGGATTGTTGCATTTTTTCATTGACGTCAAAGCATTTGGATTCCTGGAAATGTTGAATCGCAAGTGAAGCTCCTTTATTATAACGAGATATATCGTCGCGTAAGATCGCTGCAAGAAAGAGACGAGGTGAATGCAAACGACAGTCTGCACGGCTTGCGCGAATTTTATCGGGTTTGCACGAGTCATTCCGGTACACATTGGCCTACGTTCGGCTGCAACACTATTTTTTTACGAACAAATTGAATCTTCTTATACTTCAAAAAAAATTGTTTTTATACTATTGAATTACCGTGCAAGCTTGTTCTAAGATTTCTCGTTGGCACTTGTACAAATGTAATTTCGTTTGACTCGTTGCCAATGTAATTAACGACATTGCCAGTTGGACTGAATTTCGTGAGTGGAAGAATCTACTTGGTTCTTTCTGCGGAATTTATTTGTTAGAAAGTGGTCTCCACAAAAAGGGACATCAAACATATATTCGGGTCACCCCATATTATAGAACTTGGAAAAAATAATTTCAAGTTGTATTTTCTCACTGCAAAGTAAACATTTGAAATTGGCAGTTAAAAATGAATTCGTTTTTCCCGTGAATATAATAATAACAGTAATACAGAAAAAACAATACAATTAGACAATAGCCTGATAACAAAAGACATAAAGAGACATCGTGTTGAAGTTTGCATCGTCGGAAGGCTACGAAAAATCCCCTTGATTTTTCATTTCTCTTGTTTTTTTAATCATCTAACAATAAGATCTTTTTCAGGCAGCTTTTGGTTACAAATTTTGAATAAGGGTTCTCAAAAATGTTTCGGTGACTACCGTGACCTAAATTTGCTGAAAAAAATACACTTTCGTTGCATACCAACGATGCAAACTCCAATGCGATAAAAAGACGGCGTTCGATATATTTTTTGAATTGTTTTATCTTCCCTTCAGGGATATGAGAATAAAAGATTTTTACTGCGTGGGCATCGAGGTGGTTGAAATTTATCAAAAGTTGGAAGCTAACGTTGGTCGTTACTAGTTGGAATAATTCGTGCACGAATGTCACATCGCATCCGGCGGAGAAGCTGCACAACCGGTTACAGAAATAATTCTAAACGTGCACACCGCTGAGCCTCGTAAAATAAGTTTTTCTTTAAATTTATATTTCACGATGTCTAGTCAGCTATATTTAGGAGCATCGACGCGAAACTTAGTGTACGGCGACTCGTCATTATCGCTCGTGAAGAAAATACGTAAATAATTCATTGTTTTTCTCTTTGTTTTTGTCGCTCTTGGATCTCCATTACCGGTGCCAATATCAGTCGCAAATCGACATATAATGACACACTCCTTCCTTCGTCTCGGAAGTGCAATGGTAAGCGAAAAGATTGTATCACGATTCGGTTGCCAGTGTCTGTCGCGGAGGATTTAACGATCGCGCGAGTCGTTCGCTCTCTTACATCACATGTTTTGACAAACTTTGATTGTTAAGGGGTCTTCTCACTTTAGACGCTAAAAGAAGGCTATTTTCATGATTTTCTGATAGGTTTATATTAGAGATATTGGTATAAAAGTTTTTACACTTGATAAATACACTTTCGAAATACATTTAAAAAAATTGTATGCATTTATGTAACCCAAACAAGCATTAAACGCGTTTTACACGAAGCAACGTTTTTCGACGGCTTGCTGATAAAGCTCCGAAACTACTTAACCGATCCTTATGCAATTTTGACCACATATTTTTTACAACTATAACTATAGTGCATTTAAAGGGTTTTTAAAAATTTTTGATATTTACTTTTTTTTTGCCAAAAACGGTTATCTTTGCATATATCAAAAATGCGTGCACACATTCTCTTTTTTCCCTCTTGTTACTTACGAATTCACAAATCGTCTTGGATCGTCGAGCCGGCATTCGACTAGTTTTCGGCGCTCCGTAATCAGCAGATAGGAGGAGACATCAACCGGGGAGAGTGAGTAAATGTCAGGAGCTCAAGATCCACGAGTTAAGCGAACGGTGTGTGGTGGGACTTGCAGCGTTAATGAACCGAAAATCGACGATTAGTTCTGGGCGTAAAAGTTTGCCTCCCTATATACCCTCGCTGCTTTGAGGCGAGATTCGGGCGGGAAAAAATGAAGCAATTTTGACGGATTTTTAAAACTAAGAAATAAATATTCTACATTTATCAAATTATAAGTATACTTTAATAGAATATTCGAGTATACAAAACAATTTTTTTTTTAATTCTAGTTATTATTCTAGCTATTTTTATATCCTGCCTCAAAGAGTTTCGATATCATTTCGCAGCCGCAAGAGTGGGGATGATAACACAATGGGTTCTCGGCAGGCTGTCGACCACGTGCGAATAAAATTTCATGTGAAAATGAACCATAATTGGGCCTTTCCCAACTCATAATATTGGTTAAAAATATTTCTAAGTCGGGAAATGATATCAATAGTTATCATTTTTGCATTTAAACATAAATAAGTTGCAATTTTATTCAAGAAAAAATAACCGCGGTAAACTTGGCAATAGCGGCTGTTTCGGCCGTTGGCAAGACTGAATACAGCTAAAGCGTCGTCGCCAGTTTATTGACACGGCGACGAACGATTAATGTTCAACACTTTGTGAAGACTTTTTGATTCGACAAAGTCGAGAAAACGATAAGAATGTCGAGCGGACGAATAAATACATCTTATCATAAATTACAAATCCTGTAAAACTATGTACGTTTCAACACACACACACACACACACACGCACACACCGATTTTAAAATACCCGCCAGTTGATGCTCGACTGTCAGTGGCTCACTCGACCGAGCCAGTTAACGTGGTGTTGCCACGTTTAACCTAAGAGTTTCGTTAGTGTCCGAAAACAAACCGTTCGAGCTCACATCTTCGTTCGACTGTCATTCATGAACCAAGTGAAGAAAGCGCTTAAGGCAGGATTCTACTTTGAAACTTTGAAAGGCTAAATTGGATGAAAACACCCACCTGGAACACGTCGAAGGCATATTATATGGCCCAGGCATCGCTGATTGAGGGTAAGATAATTTTTTCTACGATTTATCACTCACCAAAACTTTAAACGCGTTTTTCTCGAAACGACATTTTCAAGTACCGTGGTCGTGATAACTCAAAAAGTACTGAACCGATCCTTATGAAATTTGGAACACATATTCTATATGTGTGTACCAACCGACCTAACTACTATCAACTTAAAATTTTGATTAGAACTATTTTTTTATTGCAAAAAAAGACCCAAAAAACGCATTTTTTTTTGGTATTTTAGCCGCCATTTTGTTAATTTTGCACGTATATAAAATATTCTAGTTAGGTCGGTTCCTGAAGACATACTGAACATGAAACTATTTGATTTTTTTGTTTCAGACCATCCGTCGGGAAGATTTCACGACCACGGCAACGGTACCTGCTTTTCGAGGCGTTGGCTTTAAACATATTTTACGTGTACAAAAAATGAATAGAATACATAAAAAAAAAATTTTTATGTACTTAAAGAGTGTATTTATTGAACAGTTTAAACCTCATATCGATATCTTTAATAGTATTCTCAGAAAAAATTCACGAAAATAGCGTTTTTTTCATGGTTTCAAAGTAGAATCCTGCCTTAATTTTTTACCACGACATTCCTTTAAACTAATCGCGGTTCGTTCAGTTTCTTTTTCATTTAAATCGAAGCATTATTTAAACCCCTATAGCCCTGTAACTAGTGTTTACGAAGTGTAATGTGTAGTGGACGAAGGTTCAACTTGAACCTTAGAAATCTCCGAAACTATGTGGTGAAACGGATTAATTTTTGGACAGTTAATGCATCTCGAATGAAGCTCTCGGCGATATGAATTTCAATTGTCTATAAGCAGTTCAATTTTGGTGTCGAAAATACTTAACCTCAGATTAGGTACAGGTAATATGAGTGGATAAAAATTGATTTACGAATAAATCAATTGTTCATGACTTAAAAAATAAACGATCCTCGCGATATTTGAGGGTCTAAACGTATCGGGTTGAAATTGACCGGGGTTACAATATTTCAGGGTGGAATTCCCCGGGATCAATTACCGAGATTTCGAAATTTCGAAATTACATCCGAGATGAAAAAAAAAAACGGAGAAACAAACCGGGAGGACAAACAAAATGCTCATTCCTGCGAAAGTATTGCTGGATGATAATTTCGTCTAGATCCTTTTTTTCCCACCGAAGAAAAAGTGCCATATAAAAACGTTACCTTGTGTGACAGCAGTCAACCAGATGTGATGCAACGAAGACGCGATAAGCGTCGGACGATGACTAATTGTAAACCTTTTTTTATTTTTCAAGAAAAGCGATGGTCTTTCTCTCACTCTTTCTCTCCAATTTGTGGATTACGTTTTGTTTTAACTCGTAGATGTAGACCAGAGAACTATCAATGACAAGGCGAACGGAATATTCGAATCGTACAGTTCTTTGCAAACATAGGTATTGCAGTATGAATAATTTGCTTGATGCATTAATATCGAGGCTTGAATTGCATTTGAGTTAATAAACGTTGATTTATTCAAACCCGAGAAAATTAAAGTAATTGATTACGCTGTCGACCACGCTGTATTTGATGATTAACCAAATGCCGATCGCTCCAACCACGACCTTGAATCCTACGTCGATCCACCACATCCTGAAAATAACATTTTTCATTTTTTTATAGCGACACGTGCCCGTTATAAAGATTCAGACACAAATATTGCAGTTTCAATTGCTTGCCGAAAAACGTCTGCAGTTTTTTGTTAATTTATCCAAACAATAAAAACGTATTTTCTTTTTGTTTGTTCTCCATCTTGCCATTCGTCTCGAGCAGTAGCCTCGGAGAAGTTGGGTGGCCCCTTTATGTATCCTCAATCGCTTATATTATATACTTAATTTTATGTTGAATTTTATTCATAAATATTATGAATTAACGTTACTGTAAATACGGTTTTTCCACCGTTCAAATTGTGTTTCAGGCTGCTCAATGAACTACAGAGCAATTTTTTTTTTCGCAAATTCGGCATGGACAATTTCTGCCATAAATCGCATAAATCAAGTTCCTCAAATTTTCATCGACAATACATAGTATCAATAACGATATTTGTGGAAGAAAAATTCAATACGAAAAAGTACTGTGTGCTCAATTGGGACGCACACATCGTACCGAGAAAATATTTACGTGGACGCGCTCATTATGACAGTGAATATGATAAATGCTTCAATTATTAATAAATATTGTAAACAAAAAGAGAAGCGTAACCCCCGAAAAATTTGAATATTCATCATTATTTTGTTTGCAAAAATCGTTTAAGAAAACCATTCGGGTATAACAACTGCGTGTGACGTGGAATATGGTAGGGAACGTAATAATTAGAAGGAACCTGTACAAATGGAAGCTACAATTAAAATAATAATAACAATATCAATATATATATAATATATATAAAATATATAAATATAATATATAATTTAAAAAATAATAATAAAGATAACAATTGCATTTTTGAAAAAGTATGATTTTTGGACTGTAGACTTTCCGATGCGCGGGAGATGGCAATCGTTCCAAAGCAAAATCGCGGTAAATTTATGATCAGTGCAGAACTCAAAGTCAAATTTATATACAATGTTTCCTCATTGCTTATTAAGACTGATCGATTATTGCGGCGCTGCGCGCCATCGTTATGTATCTCATGTCTTCGCATCTTAAGGTCGATCGGTGGTAGTCGATCAGCCGACTATCAACCGGTAATTTGAATTCAACTGATGTGAGAATGAAATATGATAACGCTCCCGCATAACTACACAATTTATCGGAAATGTATTGTGCCCGCGAATATTTCGAAGCTCATCAGTAATTCTCCGCATCCTGCCTATGCTGCTTATTCAGATGAGTGCACGAGCTTTGTGCACCGATCGGTAACGCCGATCATCATTATTCGGCATCTAATCGAATTGGACTCGCGCTAACATTATTCCGGCATTATTCCGCAATCGATACTTGGAGAAATTTTGGCGAGCAGCTGGAAAGCTATCGTCGATCGAATCAAATGACTCGAATCTTTTCGCCGGTCATCAAAAGAAAAAAAGTGTTCTAGGCCGACGCGCACAATATAACAACCGTTTCTACGAAGACCGAATTTCTGGAGAGCTTATCAGCCGGCACACAAGGCGGGTCAGAGGTTGGCCATTATCGATCACACAGACTCGCGGCTAGTCGCGAAGTGAATCGGTGGCTACGCCACAACGAGCCGCTCGTCTTTTTGCGCGTCGCACACACGATTGCAAAAGCGTCATTTGCATTTGTCGATACGAGCACATCAGACTGATTGGTTCCGCGATCTTGTTGCTGTGAGAAATCTCGCGTTGGATTGGCATTTTCTCAAGGCCTTTATCCTCAATGATTCCACTTGCGATCTCTGGCTTCTTTCGTACAGGTATCATTATGCAATTATAGACGTCGCGCGATGTCAACCCTTCCTCCTCTTGTATCAAACGTTACGCGATTCTCCGGACCAGTATTCCACGAAGCGACGACGTTATTGTCGAACCCGCCCAGTTGCCGTGAACTTCGATTGTGCGAAGATGCAACTGGTTTTGGATTTATCGACAGGTTTTCTCAATCCGACTTACTTCTACGATTTAAGGCGGGATGTCCATTCAGACGGGAAAAGATTAAGCAATTTTGAGGAATACTTGAGCTGAGAAATAATTATTCTACATTTATCAAACTGTAGGTATACTTTGATAGTATATTTAGGTTTAGCATTTTTTCTTTTTCTTTCATTTATCAACAAAATGGCGGATCTGTGGCGGCTGAAGCCGCCACAAAATATGCAAACAACAATTTATGGAGTTTCATCATTCATCACGTCTTGTGAACCATTTCAAGAATCTACCTCATTGGAAATTTTCCGTTGATTACGAATATTGCGGAGTTTTTGTCGAAAGCCCAAAACCACCTGGTGTAAACGCAAAAAAAACGGTTTTTATACAATTTCGACAATCGTTAATGAAAATGAAAGATTCCGGGAGACGAGCGTCGATATATTATAACCGGTACATCCATATAGACTGACACAAAAATATATATGAAAAATCCAGATTTCGGTTGCATTTCGGCCAAAAGTCTCGTCTTGAACAAGAAGCACAAAATGTCTCGGTCCATACTCAAGAAATATCTCATTGACTAGGGTGATAAAAGCTACTCCGAAAACCCCCCGCCTATCGTTCGTACGTTCGTATCACGAGACTACCTTAGGTTACGAGAGTAAATTGCTTCTGCACTTTACATGTACTCAATTCGCGTCGGGAATCCCGGGGCACAAGGCCGTCGAGATGTGAATCATTGCAGGCGGCCAAGATCTCAACTATGGATTTGTTAAGCTGGTCATTTGTATTACAAATTAACACGGGAACGATCAAGTTACCGTCGGGACATACCGTCTTGTTGTTTTTCTCGCTTTTACCGCATAGTTCACTCATATTTTCCGCTGATACGATCTCCCCGTGCATTCACAACACATTATTGAGACGTTTATCCGAGTTTGCTAAGAATCTACTTCGCATGATCATTTTTCTTGCACTGCCCTGCTTATGCATTTTCTCATAATTTATTTCGTCTGGAAAAGTCTTTTCAATTCTCGAAAAGCGAAAAATTCTTGCTGATTCTCTAAAAATGAAATTGTCCATAAAAGAAATTTCTCCGCGATGACGTATTTTCTCCTGATTTCTGACTTACGTTAAGGATGTTGAGACCCAAATCGCAAATGATAATAAAATTCTGAAAATTTGGTACGTTTTTGTATGAAGTATTTCAGAGGTCGTGTAAAAATTTCACGACAATTAGGAAGCTCGTCATTGAACAATTAACATTCACAAATTAAATGTTGTCTTATGGAAACTGATGTAACTTTGCAATAAGTTTTTTTTTTGGTCTCTCAATTTTATAATATCTATAATATACTGAAAGCAACGGAAACAAAACGGAGTTTATTGATAAATGTTTTTAATTTCTTTTAAAAATTGTTCTTAACAAAATGTTAGTTTTTTAATAACAAGCTTCCTAATCGTCGTGAAATTTTAACACGACCTCTTAAATATTTCATACAAAAACATACCAAATTTTCAGAATTTTCTTGTAGAAAAATATGGCCTCAAATTCTAACACTGGTTGCCAGAATTCTAATATTCAGTGCTAGAAAAGTATAGCTGTTTACTGCCAGTTCGGAATTCTAAGACTTGTTGTTATAGAAGTGTAAGAATGATTCTCGCACCGTATAGTTGAAACATTTGAAACTATTCTCGCATAGGCGTGAGTCCTATATGCTGTATGGTAAAAATAATGCGTGCTTTGTAAAATACCAACCTTTATTACACGCTATATTTTCATATGGATTTTACTATACGTATAGCATGAATCTTCGTGTATGCATAGATTTCACTATACGCATAGCATAAATAGCGAAAAATATTACGAAGTTATTAGTAAAATGTGACTCTTTGTATTTTTGAATACTACAAAGAATCACAATATGTCTAATAAAATGTATTATTTGTATCAGTTTACGTGCCATATCGTAGGTTAACATTTAAATTTCTTCATTATTACTATACCATATTTACAATTTTTATCTTCCATTCAATACTTTTTGATATTTAATGATTTTTTTTTGGAAGCATAGCATCAATTCTAAACTTCCGCCCCCTGTTTTCTCCGTGTACCTGTGGTACTATTGAAAATTAAAATGTATAAAAAAATAAATATTTAACTTTCCGGCAGTTAATGCATGTGTTTTGAAAACTAGAACTTTCGAGCTTGCTGTTAGAACCAGTCATTTTTTTAACAGTCCCTAAATGAATAATAAGTCCTACAATCTAAGGATGCTCTCAACCGTCAGAACATTGGTACCGTTACCTTATCCCTCAGCATCGACTTGCCGCCCGAACGTTTATCTGAACTCTCGAAAAACATGACGAGTCAAGCAACATTCCTCTCTGGCATCTGCCAATCCACGATCGAACACTATAAAATTATGCGGCTGATCCCGGATCGTCTCTTTGCCCGATCTATGCTAACGCCATGCCGAAGCTTGCGAGACAGGAAGCGATATTCTCGTTTTATTTGCTTCAATAGTCATCCGCATTATCTCATATGCGCTTCTTGCCTCCCGTGAAAGAATTCAGCCAGGGCTTTGACTAGGCCCCGATTATTTTTCCCTTGCTCTTTAAGGGCCCTAACATGGCACCCGACCGGGTCCCTTTGAGGCCGGTCACACTTTGTCGACGAGGGCCTTAAGAGGCGTTTGAATCAGGGCCCGACTGGTAATTCAGCCAGGGCTTTGACTAGGTCCCGATTATTTTTTCCCTTACTCTGAAAGGGTCCTAAAATGGCACCCGACCAGGTCCCTTCGAGGCTGGTCACACTTTGTCGACGAGGGCCTAAAGAGGCTTATAAATCAGGGCCCGACTGGTTGCCTCAACAGAACCCAATCGAAGCCATGATCAACCCTATTACTGCCCTATAATGATCAACTTTATTAGTCGATACATAGCAAGCGAGGTGTTTAGCAATAATAAAAACTATTTTCTTCAAATAAAGGATTATTTATTATTCACCTCGAAACTAGAAAATAAAAAACAAGTTCAGTTTTACAGTTTATATTGTATGCCCTGTAACAACCACTCCCCTGATGAATCCCGTCTGGGCCCTTTATCATTTTACTCGCTACGACCTTTTTTAGATAAATTACCCAACCCTGTTATTTTCCTGTCGGGGCCTAGTCCGATTGTGTTGTGGAAAGCCCTAGTAGGGAATCCATATTCAAACCCTCACGGAGCCTGGTTTTTTTTTATGGCTGCCCTTCTAATTTCTTTCACGGGTGCCCTACAATGATCAACTTTATTAGTGGATACATAGCAAGCGAGGTGTTTGGCAATAATAAAAACTATTTTCTTCAAATGGAGGATTATTTATTATTCACCTCGAAACGATCGGGCAACGATAGAAGGTGGACGCGTGCCCGTGTAGACCGTGATTTTTTTAGACAAAGCCGAAAGTTATTAAGCGGAAGTGGTAAAGAAACTATCGGAAAAGGAAAAGTGAGGTGTGGTGATTGTGTGGAGATAATAGGAATTCAGTGTAGGGGGTGATAAGAACCATAAAAGAGAGGCGAAAGTCGCCAAGCCAAAAAGCGAGGTTAGGTGAAAGCGGAGACATGAGTGAGATGGAAGATATGGAGAGGGAGGACGCGAGCGCCAGCAAGGAGTCGCGGCGGGAGAAAGAAGATGCTACGGAACATGAGACAGCAGTCGGTAAGAGGAAGAGAGGACGGCCACCCGGCGCGCTCAACAAGAAAGGAAAAGGGAAGGCACCAATCAGCAGCCTGGACAAATTTTTGACATCGAATTGGACGGACAGGGAGGAGGAACGCGGGGAAGATGATCCCGATGGCGAGCTGGAGGAGATAAATGAAGATGAAGCTTTTCTCTCAAAAAGCAAATTAATGAGATCGCCGGGAAACAACACGAGAGAGCGAATAGAGGAAGACAAACATCAGCGAGTAACTGGAGAGGCGGAGAGAAAGACAGCGGGAGCACCGAAGGGCCCGGAGAAAGACGTTGAAGAATGGGAAGGGGACGAGGCAGAGCGCGAGAGAGACGCGGAGAAAGAGACGGCACAAAAGTTGGCGGGCAACGCAGGAGAAGCAGGGGAGGAAGATTTCGGCACGCCGTGGTCCCAACCACAAAGGAGGGAGCGTCATGGCACGGAACTGGGAGTGGAGCTGGCGATACAGCAATGGAAAAAAGAGATGGAGACTACGTGGAAAGAGATGTTACAGAAAGAACTCAAGACAGTGGTGAAAGCAGTGGAAGAAGTTTTAGAAGATAACGAGAAACAGAAAGAGAAACTGGAGGAGGAGCTGGCAATAATGCAGGCTAAGTTGTGGACAGACGAGGCAAAGTGGGAGGTGCAGTGCATGAACAGAGATCTAAGAATTAGCGCACTGGAAGGCAGAATTGAGACACTGCAAAATGAATTGATGTTAGAAAGATTGAACAAAAGTGTGAGGGAGCAGGAAAGAAAAAATACCAAAGAGCAAGGAGATAGGGAGGGAGACGAAAACGGAAATGTCTGGGGGGAGCGGGACAAGAACCAAAACAGTGGCAACAATGAAGAAGGTGTTACGGGAAATTGGAGTACGATTAGTGGCACAGAGATGACGTGCCTTGCCGCGGAGAGAAGGGACAACATGAGAGGGAGGGAAGAAGCTGAGGAGCCCAGAAAACACCACAACGAAGGACATCTGAAGCGCCCGGGTAGAATGCGGAAGGACGAATGGGAAAGAGAAAAGGACGAAAGAAGAAGAAGAAGAGCGAATATCATCATTCGCGGAATAAGACGCATGAGTAGACTCTCGGGGTATGAAATCGGAACAGGAATCCATCGGCAAACGGGGGTGAGACCGATCATCAAGGACTGGTTTTGGACAGAAAAGGGTCTAATAGTGACCCTAGGAGGAGTGAGGAATAAGGCGGAAAGCATGAAAAGCAACTATCGGAGAGGGGGAGGAGAGCTACGTATCACGGACGATTGGACCTTCAGGGAGAGAGTAGTCCAACGTTGGATCGAGACAACGGCGGAGGAAAGGAAAAGAGGAGGGGAAGAAATACGAACCGGACACCAGAAAATGAGAATCAACGGGAGATGGTGCCGGTGGAACGAGCTAGATGGCGACTGGGAAGAGGACCACAGAAGACTCGACGGCACAGCGAGGGGGGAGGGGGGTTTCGAGCGTTTTCGGGGGTTTCGTCAAAACAGTAGGAGGTATGCACGATACGAAGGGAGTGATTAGACTGGTATCGTGGAACATTGCGGGGGCGAGAAAAATCAGCGAATCGTGGGAATTTCTGGGGAAGCATGACATCATAGCGTTACAAGAAACTTGGGTAGAGGAAAAGAACGAAAACAAAATTATAAGTGCTCTAGACAAAAAGTTTAAATGGTACACGAAGCCGGCAACAAGAATAAACAAAAAAGGAAGGGCGATGGGGGGGCAACTGGTGGGGATAAAAGAGGATCTTGCACAAAAATTGACGATTACACGGTGGAAAGAAGGACTCATAATAAAAGGGGTAAAAGTAGGGAAAGAGGGGGAGAAAATAGCAATCGTAACAATCTATAATAATTGCGGAATCGCGAAGCTGGCTCACGAACTGACGGAAGTGGTGAAAAAAATAGAAGACGAGAGTGAGAATGTAATTGTAATCGGAGACTGGAATGCAAGAACCGGGGAAGAGGGGGGGAATTTGTGCGACGGAGAAGACGAAGGAGAAAGAAAATCTAAAGACAAAATAAAAAATGCGGAGGGACGAAAACTTTTGAATTTTTGCTATAATAACGGATTAGTAATATTAAACGGAAGATGCGAAGGGGACCGTGAAGGACAGTATACCTATGTCGGAGAAAAAGAAAAAGAAGGTTCGGTAATAGACTATCTGATTGTCAACGAAGATAAAGACTATGTAATCGCGGAAATGAAAATAGAAACCAGAGTTGAATCGGACCATTTACCATTAGTAATAAGTATGGAATCACAACAACGAAAGACCGAAATAATGGAAACGGAAGGGGGGGGGAAAAAACGAAGTAAAAATTATCAGGTGGAAAGAAGAGTTACGGGCAGATTACGAGGAGAAATTCAGGGAGAACTGGTTGAAAACAAATCCGATACAGGGAGGGGGGCAAAGGTGGGAGAGATTAAGGAGGATCATAGAAATAACGGCAGAAGAAGTGGGGATGATGGTGAGGATAGGGGAGAATAAACAAAGCGCAAGGAAAATTCCGGTAGAAATAAAAGAACAAAGAAAAATAGTATGGACATGCCTGAAAAAATACCTAAGCGGGAAAACCGAGATCGAAAAAGAAAACTTGAAGGGAAATTTAAAGGAAGCAAGGAAGGAGTTAAAAAGAATAAAGAAAATAGTACAAAGACAGAGCCTAGAAGAAAAGTGGGAAGCGGTGGGAAGCTGTAGGAATGTGGGGGACCTCTGGAAAGTGATCAAACCCTTCAGGCCAAAAACAGCGAACGTAGGAAGACACATTAGCAAGGAAGACTGGAGGAACCACTTTGGCGAATTGTTAGGAGGAAGGAGCAGCGACGATAGGGAGAGGGGGGAGGAACAATGGGAAAGGGAGGAAGAGCAGGAGGAGGACGTATGGACAACAAGAGTAAACAGAGAGATTGATTTGAAGGAAATAGAGAAAGCACTAAGAGGTATGAAAAATGGGAAAGCAGCTGGGGAAGATGGGTTGCCAATAGAATTTCTGAAAGCTATGACGGAGGAAGGATACAAGGAGATAAAAGATATCCTAAATGAGTTTTGGGATAGGGGGGATCTAGCGAGCGGATGGGAAGTAGGGAGAATCTTCCCGATATATAAAACAGGGGACGTGAACTGCGCAAAAAACTACAGGGGAATCACACTGCTGAACACGGGGTACAAATTGTTAGCTAATGTCATAACGGGGAGACTAAGATGTTGGCTGGAAGGGAAGGGGGTGCTGAAGGAGAGCCAGGCAGGCTTTAGGAGCGGGTGAGGGACGAGGGACCATGTGTTCGTCTTGAATGCGCTAATAAACAACAAGCTCAAAAATAAAGGGGGTAAATTATTTGCAGCGTTTGTCGATTTTAAAGCGGCTTTTGACACGGTAGATAGAGACCTGCTTATCAAGAAAATAAAGGAGTTAGGCATAAAAGGAAGACTATTTAGAATGATTAAGAAGATATATGAAAAAAGTATAAACGAAGTAATTACTGGGGAGGGGGTCACGGAACGCTTCGAGACGATAAAGGGTGTGAGGCAAGGGTGTCCCCTGAGCCCTTCACTTTTTAGTCTGTTCATAGAAGATATGGACCTGATATGGGAGAAAAAAAATGAAGGAGGCACGGTGATAGGAGGGGAGAAAATATTTGCTCTGAAATTTGCAGATGATATTGTGTTGGTGGCGGACGACGAAGAGGGGCTCGGTTCTATGTTGAAATCATTAGAAAAGTATGTAGACAGGAATCGATTAACAGTCAACATCCAAAAGACGAAAATAATAAGATTCAAAAGGGGGGGCAGAAATAAGGAAAACCAGAAATGGAAGTATGGGAACGAGAAATTAGAGATTGTCAAAGAATATAAGTATCTGGGGGTAGTTTTCTCGACCGGCAATACCTTCGAAAAGCATCTAAACAATATAACAGGGAAAATAAGAAGAGCCACCAACGCGACCTGGGGTACATTCAAAAGAGCCGGGATAAATAGTTTAAAGAGGAGAATGTATTTGATGGACGCTATTGTCAAAAGTGGTCTGCTGTACGGAAGTGAGGTGTGGGGGTGGAAAAGACGGGAGGTAGTAGAGAGACTACAAGGAGGATACGTTAAAATGACAATGGGCTTAAATAAAAACACGCCAAATTATATCTGGCGGATGGAATCGGGATGCAGAGGCGCAACGACGGAAACATGGAAGAGAGCGGCTAATTATTTAATTGAAATAATGAAAATGGGAGAGGAAAGATGGCCAAAAAAATGCCTTAAAGAGGAAGCGAGAGGAGTCCTAAATGGAAACCCAACGAAATGGGGAAGGGAGGTCCAAGAAGCGATGGAGGAAGTGGGAGAAGGAGGCATGTGGAAGGCCATTGCGAAGAATGATATAAGGGAAATAAAAAAGATAATAGAAAGGGGGAAGAAAACAAAAATAGATCAGGAAATACAGCAAGACTGGAACAAAATTGAAAAATCAACGTATTGTGTGCAATACAAAAATCGGAAACAAACACTTGAAACCAAAAGGTACTGGGAAGATAGAGATATAACGCCAGGAATAAAGGAAACGTGGGCAAGACTTCGCTGTGGGAATGTGGGGAAAGAAGGTAATAAGGGATATAGCGACAATAAGTGCAGGGTCTGCAAAAAAGAATTCGAAAACCTGGTCCACATATGTAGGTGCGGGGAAATCAAAGGAAAAATTAAAAAAGAGATAGTAGATGACCTCGAAAAATGGATGGGCAACGGGGGAGGAGAAGAGACGAATAGAAAAATAGAAATGGCATTAAAAAAGGAGCCGGTAGCATCACTATGTGTATATATAAGACAATTCGAGAAAATGAACATAGACAAATAGAAATGGAAATAGAAATGTATAAATATAAATAGAAATAGAAATAGAATATAAGTAGTTTTTAAGAGCATTATGTAAAAGGGGAATGAATATGTAGCGGGGGGATGTCTGTGTAAACACCCTGAAAGGGTATACCTGGAATAAAAAAACTAACTATTCACCTCGAAACTAGAAAATAAAAAACAAGTTCAGTTTTACAGTTTATATTGTATGCCCTGTAACAACCACTCCCCTGATGAATCCCGTCTGGGCCCTTTATCATTTTACTCGCTACGACCGTTTTTAGATAAATTACCCAACCCTGTTATTTTCCTGTCGGGGCCTAGTCCGATTGTGTTGTGGAAAGCCCTAGTAGGGAATCCATATTGAAACCCTCACGGAGCCTGGTTTTTTTTTATGGCTGCCCTTCTAATTTCTTTCACGGGTGCCCTACAATGATCAACTTTATTAGTGGATACATAGCAAGCGAGGTGTTTGGCAATAATAAAAACTATTTTCTTCAAATGGAGGATTATTTATTATTCACCTCGAAACTAGAAAATAAAAAACAAGTTCAGTTTTACAGTTTATATTGTATGCCCTGTAACAACCACTCCCCTGATGAATCCCGTCTGGGCCCTTTATCATTTTACTCGCTACGACCTTTTTTAGATAAATTACCCAACCCTGTTATTTTCCTGTCGGGGCCTAGTCCGATTGTGTTGTGGAAAGCCCTAGTAGGGAATCCATATTCAAACCCTCACGGGGCCCGATTTTTTTTATTGCTGCCCTCCTAATTTCTTTCACGGGCTGCTACTCTTCGTCCAGAGGAACTATACAAGCACGAGGAATTATGGATTGCGTTGACGACGAAACACGACCGGAGCAACAAACCACCCTACTCGCTTGTATTCCCCCCGGTTTACACGGTTTCGCGGCCTACTTTTATGTTGACGACAAAACGCGACCATCGACCAAACACGCGAAAACGCTCGAGATAACCCCGTGGACACCGAATATCAGTGTCACATTGGTCGCGAGGTTCGCTCGTATTTTTAGTCACCGAGGCTTTTTTCACTCGACGATACACGGCCAAAAGTTGCCCCTTCGAGCTGTCGCTGCTTCAACCGCGTACCGCTCGTCGAGCGAGTTTCGGGGTTTCGGTCAGGATAGGAAAAAAAAGTAAGAAAATGATTGCGCGATAAAAATGGCACGAGTGTAACCGAACGTGGTAAGCAAAGTGGCTAGGTAAGATCTCCAAACCGATCTCCACGATCGTTTTTATCGATACCTTTGACGTTTACGCTCGTTTACGCCTAAATTTATCGATAGAATTTCGTCGTCCCGTTGACTCGGGAGGTACGCAATTTTTCATGGCCTCGGCCACTCTTCTATGTTATTCTCGAGAACGGGTGACACAAACGGGCAAAAAATGTGCAAAAGTGTGAACTCACCTGTCGAAGTGGCGCTTGGACTGTGCGATGTTTTTCATGTCTTCGTGGAGAAGGTACGTTTTGGCTCCGATCAGGCAATGCCTGAGGGAACAAACGGGTACGATCATCGAAACGGTTCTCCATAATTTTCGGGACAGGGCAGCTACGAAGGGAGTGGACTTACTTGAAATAGCTGTAGATATCGTAGTCCGCGTAAGTGTAACCGAAGGACTCTTCATCCTCGGGTAAAACGTCTAGAAGCAAATGCTGCAATTCTTCGTTCTTGAAGCGCCACTCGTTCCTCAAGAAATACTGCAGAGCGCTATTGGCCGTGTAAACTTTGCGCTGCAGCCTCACCAGCCTGGAATCAAGGCGAATCCGTAGAATTCGCTGATTCAAAATCACTTGGAGCAGCAGAGGAGCGTTTCTCACATGGGTTTTCGACCGCTTAGCTTCATCAATCCGTCAACCAGAAGGGCCGGTAGCAAATGAAGCAAGAGCGTGAGCAAGTAGTAGACATATTTGTTGTCCGTTCCGATCGTGGAGGGCTTCCAGATGCATCCCTCGAGAGGAATTTGCTCGTTGTACTTGAGGCCCATGTGGGAGAGCTCGTAGAGCGTTATGTTCTTCGTGTCCGCGGACGAACAGTTGTAAACGTGAACGGAAGGGTCTTTCGTGATGCTGATTGCGTCCCACCGAAAATCAAACAAGCAACAATTGGTTCGTAAACATCCTTAGTCCTACAGATTCATTTTTCCTGTCGGAGCTTCCGTGTCACGCGGCTCGAAATTTGGTCCGACCATTTTATGGAACATTGCCATAGACGATACTTCGGGATCGTTCGAGACGCACTTCCACTAAAGTTCTCATAAGTTGGAATCGTAACCAAGCCAAGATGTGACGAAAGTACGATTCTAACGATCCATTACTCCAGCTGGTAATGGATTCGCAAAAGTGCCGAGACCCAAGTAGGAGCCTTGCGACATTCGGTTTATTTTGATCCTATCGGCGTTTTATTAATCGAGCGATCCTGACATACGTGATGAGGCCTCTTTTCCACGAGGCCGTTATCATCGCTTTTATGGAAATGTCAACGGGGATAAAGTCCGCTCGAGTCTTAGGATTGCCATAGAACACGCGAAGCACACCCTTGCCACCGCCCACCATCATTCCAACGGGTCCATTGAAGTTGTCCACCCATCCTTTCATCGGCTCGGCTAGGGTCGATATTACTGCGCACCAGGGGCATTTTGTCAGCGGGGATTCAAATGAAAATCATCAAGCAAGTTTCCGTGCATTTCGGGGCAGCACCCTTACTGCTTTTTTCTATTTATTCGCATAACAATATTATCATTGCATAATCTATATTGAATCCTCTTTAGTTCTATTAATCAAAAATCTATCGAATTGCATAATTTACCTATGGATGGTCTGAAAATTACGGCTGGAATGACTTTGGAGTAATCACTGATGATTTGTTCGGCCAATCTTTTTGTGAACGTGTACGTGTTTGGAAAAGATCCCAGGTACCTTAAATATCGTTGAACCAAGATAAATGGAATAAATGATTGCGAAGAAATACAGGGGAAAGTGTACGAGTTGATCTGACGAGGTAAGATGATCATTTCCAATTGCGACGAAACTATTAGCGCTATCTGGTGGTATTATTTGGTACAACATAGCGCCCGGCACCCCCACGCGTTAGTCAATTCATAATGGCGGTGTGAGCTACGCACTTGTTTTGACGGAAAAAAAAAATTGTTGGCTGCTGATCTAGGGTAAGGTTGACTTTAGCTTATGTAACTTTTATTGTATACTGTCAGTTCCAATCATTGTTGTGGCTTTATAATATGCGCAATTTGGGTTATGGTTGGCGTGGTAACAGTGGAATACTTATAGGTTATTTTACCGAGCCACGAATGAAAGAGTTGAGTTTGGGGAAAGATGATTCCCTTCTAGGTGTACAAGATGATCCCTAGTTTGTTGTCTTAATTATATAAAAAGGCTGTCCATTTATGTTCACACCACACTATTAATTTATCGTTCATGTCACAAATAGTACTCGATATACCTAAGTGATTTAAGACTGGCTGTAGAAGACTGGTTTAGTTTCATTCTAATTGGGTGAGATAAAACTTATAATATAAAGGTAATTTAACCTGTAAGTTCAGTTTATGTTGCATACCTATGATTAATATATAAGTATTATTAATATATAAGTAATTAATATATGAGTATAAGTAATAAGTAAAATATAAGTAATTAATATATAAGTATTAATATATATATGATTAATATATAAGATTTCAAACCCAAGCAAATTTTTATTTATATTTACCTAATTTCTCCAAAATAAAAAAAATCCCAAAGTAGGAGGAGGTCGATCGTGGGATCGTCTCGACCATACCCTAGGGATCATATTGGACACCAGGGTGTCCAAGATGATCCTGATGTAAGGTTTTAAAAGAAGGACATTTTTTTATATGCCAATTGTACTATAGATAAATACGCCAGTAGAAAACTTTTTCAGATCTTAATTGTGTTGAATATCTTCAACATTACGAGCATTCTCCCTTCATCATCTCGTACACCTTTCCCCTACGCTCCTCGCTTAATGTGGTGAAACTCGTGTAAAGTATTCGTTGTTAATTACTTACTTGGATGTTAGAATTTCCAAAAGTCGTTCGTCCACGGTCTCGGCTATTTTGATTGTTCTCTTCCAATCCACGTCGCTCGGATATATTTTCTCCTCGACTTCGGGCTTGTCGGCTTGGCTATAGGTCGTGCTAACGTGCACCAGAGCCTGGGGAAATACCACGATTCGTTTATGCATCGAGTCTCGCACGGACTGTATCATTATCTTCGAGATAAGAATTAGCATAGTCAGGTGCATAATGCCTGAATCATTTGCATCGGTTGAGGGAATTCCCTCGACGCTCACTATCGCGCCGAATCGTCACACGCCACGGAAAAAAATGGGAGAAGTGTGTAGATTTTTTTTTTATCGTGTAATATGGGCTATTGCAAATGCTCGTCGTTGCAAATCTCGTATTACGTATGTCGTATTAGGGAATTCCCGGCTTTCCTTGATCCAGTTACTTGGAATCATTTCGCTCGATCGTCGTTCTTATTTCGTTGCATTATTGTTTTGTTTCGAAGCGCGCCAACTCACCACGAGTTGCTTCATTTGCGTGGCGAGATTGCAAACGTCCCTGGTTGACCTGGTGTTGATAAGGACTGCCGACTTGAGGCTGTCGTCGAATCTCACGTTGGCAGCGGCGTGAAATATTATGGAAACTCGGGAAATGAGAAAATTTCGCTCCACGGTCGGCAGACCGAGGCCCTCCTCGGCCGCGTCACCCGTCACCGGAATGAGCTTTTCAAAAGCCTCGGGTCTCTCCTCCCTGAGTCTATCGAAAAGCTGAAGAAACGACGGTAACGAAAAAAAAAAATCGTCTCTCATCGTCAGAACGTTCTGAGAAATATTTAAGGGGCTATACCAGTGTGAACTCTGAAAATTTGGGTGGACGAAAAGTATTCAATTAAATGCTTCGGAAAATTGACAATATATTTGGCTATATTTGACCTATATTGCATAACTTTTTCATAGAAAAATATTGCGATCCAAGCGACTTACGCGCTGCCTTGACATGATTCCGGCCGATTCAGTAGCCGAAACCGGAAAAGGAAAAAATTTCTTTAAACTGGAAGGTATTTCCTGTACAATGACGTAGGATTTTCGAAAAATACGAAAATCTAACACAATGGAGTAGTCATGAAAAAAGTCCGTTTTCTTGCCTATAAAATGGTCGTTTTTTTCAACGCTAAATCGTCAATTCTCATCGAATCAAAAATATCCTACGTCATTGTAGAGTAAATATATTCAAGAGTACTCACTCCAAATTTCAAGTCCATCGGATAATTGCTCTTTGAGTTACGATGTCAGCAAATTTGTAAAATCTCATTTCGAGAAAAACGCGTTTAAAGATTTAACTGGGGCGTTTGATACAAACGAGCGGTTGCTCTTTGGAAGGCTGCCATTCGGGGAGTATTAGAGATACGGCCTTGAAATTTTCACAGGATATTCTTGAAAGTATAAACTGTCGAAAAAAGCAAAAAAAAAAATCGATTTTTTTTAAAGCCTCACACTGGTATAGCCCCTCAACGTGTATGTTAAATAGCCGCGCGATCGTTCGATCGAATTTTCACTGATCCCTCGAACTCACCGGTAGTGACAACATGTTGCGGAGTCTGTCGTCAATCGACATGCCCTTCTTCGGTCGCAGAAGCAAAAAAACTTCACGCACCTCCGGGCACGATCTCAGCAATTTTTCGATCAACACTTTGCCCATGAAACCCGTCGCGCCAGTCACGAAGATGCTCCTTCCCGCGTAAAACGCGGGAATGCTCATCGGCGACACGAGGCGGCTCGTACTCATCTGTAAATGGGAACGTGATTCGGCGTGCACAATGAAAAATTAATTCGCCTCGGTGAAGCTTTTCCTAAGCGCGATTAAATTGGACGAGCATTCTGCCGGTTGCGAATTTCATTCTTCGAAATTATATCGCGATCGTTTGAACGTACCATAAGTGAGGTATTTAGTAAATTGCCGAACTACAAGCCAAAATCGTCGATTAGGATCAATTAGTCGGGGGTGAGAGAAAAATCGTCGGGACGCGAAAACGACGAATAAATTATTTGTTCAAATCTTGCAACTTACAGTCGATGTATCACGGTAAACACTGATGTTATGAAGAAAAAAAGGCAAACTGGCGTTACTCACTGTTCACTCGTAGCACCGAAAAATCACGAAACGAGAATGAGCTTTGAGAGGCGTCTGGTCTCGCCAGTTGGTATAGGACAGGAAGCGTGATGCGGTGCTTCATTACATTTAAATAGTTCACCATCGTTCTGGGGGTCAGAGTACCAAGCTCTTCAATATGCACCTGGGTCCGAGTAATTTGCATTCTGACTTGTGGGCTCCCGGCGTGCTATCGCGCGTAATCTTGTGTACATAGTAGTCCGATAAAAACCTCAAAAATCATAGGGAGGCATTGACGCGTTTGCAGACCTGCAGAAAACCTGCAGAAAAAGAAACTCCCGAAAAATGGTCCAAGATCTTGAACGAGCATCGCTCGGGAAAACAAAAAAAATTAATTTCACACAATAACCAATATTTTTCATGTTGCTATTCCCGGACCAGATGTTCTTTGGACTAATTTTTTCACGACTTTAGGGCATCGTAGTTTGGTTTCGTTAAAACTCTTCTCGCTTTACGACGTATTGGGCAACTCCAAATTGAACTTTTCGCTCGGTTCACATTTTGGATTTATCCTCGAATAATGTCTATTTCAATGGAAAGCCTTCGAAGAATTATGTTGAATCGAAAACATCCTATTACATTTAAAATTGACAGCTGGATATACACAAAAGGAGGGGGAGCACCGCAGCTCTCTTTGTGTACTCAGCATTCGTTATAGCTTTTGCGTATCAAGGTAAAACGTGCCTCTGAACACGTAGCTCAGCGTGTTATCGCTCTATTTTGTCAGGTTACAAAATGCAAGAGCCTTGTAGCTAAAAAAAATACTCGATGAAAAACAACGCAATAAAATTCTCGTTTTGCGGGAATGGAAAAGCAACAGAACTTTATGTCTACTGTTTAGCATTTTAAAGTGACTAAATAAACAGCTTTTTTTTGTTTTGCGCTGTTGCAGTGACTCGACACGAAAGTTCGCGGTGGCAACGTCATCGAATAACCCTCAAGAAGAAAACCGCGATTTCAGGGTACTCAAATATTCTTTGTTTACACAATTTTTCGTTTTCGAATATAAATATTGCGTTGACTTTAGTACTTATCTCTAAGTTAAATTCCACCGCGTGCTATGAATCTAGGATTCAATTTTTACCCGTATTTTTAGGTTTTGTCGCAGTATCTATTATAGCCATACGAGTGTGGGGCTTTTGCAAGTCTCACACTTGAACCTGCAAAGACTAAAGACTGTGAATTCGATTCATTAGAATTTTCAATCCGTTCTCGTTCCTTGCGTTTGCCTGACGCCCAGAAAAAAAAATTGCGCGTATTATGAAATAGCGAAGTAACACGTATAATCAACCTTTGAACCTCATCGACATTTCGAAAAGGAAACGCTCGATATTCGATCGTAATACGATTTTTTTCGGCCCCACAGCCTTTGCGCCAATTTTACCGCTTTTGCTTGCGGGCCTCTGAAGGCCTTAGGCCACAGTAACGGGTATAAAATCATGTGCGAATTTAATAACTTTTTTTTTCATATGAAAAAGTGTTTCACTTATAAAATTAATTACACATCTATTTAGTATGAATATCAAGCTGTTAGAAAATATTTTTTTTTCGATGTACAAAATGGCCGACTACTAATATTTTCTTTTGTTATCTTTTTTTCAGCATCGACAATTTTTTACCTAGAACAAAAAACAAAAATTCTCGTCAATCTACATAAGAATACGTAGATAAGTACGTAGGGAATTAAAAAAATATTGTTTTATTCAAAAGTTGTAGACATTTGAACATTAGAAATGAATTTTCAGTGAAAATTTCGTTATGACTGCTCATAAATCGAGTGAAAATTGTTGAAGTTATTTGTCACGCCAATTGGAAAAAAGTTGTTTCGAGAAGTTTCGAGTAGTCGGTCATTTTGTATATCGAAAAAAATATATATATATACATTTTCTAACAGCTTGATATTCATACTGAATAGATGTGTAATTAATATTATGAGTGAATCACTTTTTCATACGAAAAAAATTATTCAATTCGCATATGATTTTATACCCGTTACTGTGGGCTAAGGCCTTAAATGATATTTGCTCGGCTTATCATGACCCAACGAAATCACAGTTTTAGCTAAACGCGCAAGTGCAAAATAAATCGTACTCGTTCGCTTTGCCCGTGCTGAGTGTAAAGCCCTGGCATACCTTCAATTTGTTTGATCGATATCAGCCAACGAGACGTCAAAAAGTTTCGAGCTTGCGCTGTATTTATCCGGCCTAAACACAGACGCGCAAAGAGCACACGTAATCTTGAAGTCCTCTATTTGAGGATGTTGAGTCTCTATGAAACATGTTAATGTCAATTGTTCAATAAATAGCTTCTTAATCGTCATGTAATTTTTACACGACCTCTTGAATACTTCATGTGAAAACATACCAAATTTTCAGAATTCTGTCATCATTACTTTAAGGGGGATTGTCTTTTTTTTTCGCAAAATTTATCGCTTTTTGGGAATTTTTTGTGAAGAAAGTATACAACGGAAAACTTGTGAAACTTGGCATATAGTTTTATTGATCTGTTTTCTACATACAAAAAAATTTTTAAACAATTTCATCAAAAAATCCGCCTCCCACCCCCCTCGACGCGCGATGGTCCTTTTTTGATGGTGTGCACGATTACAGCCTTCACGTTCATCCTGCAACAAAAACCCAAAAAGCATTTTACTTTAGACACATATAGCTATCGTTTGATGAAGCAAAAAAGCAATACGTTTAATAGTTTTTTATTTATAACAAAAAATCGATCAATTTTTTTCGAAAAATCGATACTTCAAGTTCAAAACGTCACCACATCGTCAATTTTTTTTTCCCCTTCATCGAACGATAGCTATATGTGTCTAAAGTAAAATGCTTTTTAGGTTTTTGTTGCAGGATGAACGTGAAGGCTGTAATCGTGCACACCATCAAAAAAGGACCATCGCGCGTCGAGGGGGGTGGGAGGCGGATTTTTTGATGAAATTGTTAAAAAATTTTTTTGTATGTAGTAAACAGATCAATAAAACTATATGCCAAGTTTCACAAGTTTTCCGTTGTATACTTTCTTCACAAAAAAATTCCCAAAAAGCGGTAAATTTTGCGAAAAAAAAGGCAATCCCCCCTTAACCTCCTTAGGGGTTGAAATGAAAAAAAATAAGAAAATTCTGAAAATTTGGTATGTTTTTGTATGAAGTATTTAAGAGGTTAAAATTTCACGACGATTAGGAAGCTCGTTATTAAAAAATTAACATTTTGTTAAGAACACCTTTTAGAAGGAATAAAAAAAAATGTATCAATAAACTTCGTTTTGTTTCCGTTGCTTTCAGTATATTGTAGATATTACAAAATTGAGAGGTAAAAAAAAAACTTATTGCAAAGTTACATCAGTTTCCATAAGACAACATTTAATTTGTGAATGTTAATTGTTCAAAAACGAGCTTCCCAATTGTCGTGAAATTTTTACACGACCTCTGAAATACTTCATACAAAAACGTACCAAATTTTCAGAATTTTATTATCATTTGCGATTGGGGACGCAACATCCTTAATTGCTGTTCTCAATAAATGTCCCCTTGTGTCACCTCGTCCAGAAGAACCAAAATAATTATACCCTATGTTTTTTCCAGTCCTCCATATATTTTAGCGTCGACTATTCCATTGAAGTGTACCGATATTTCTGGGATTTATAAAATGATTATATTATGTAATATTTATAAAATGTTTTAACAATATCGCTTTCGGGTTCCATTATTTTTAAGGGGCCAGACCAGTTATACCCTTCACCTTTCGCTGGTCACTCTTGCACACTATTAAGGAAGTCCTATCGGCGGACTTCAATTCATAAGATTTGCATAATTTTTTTCCGCGCTTTACTAAATATATTGGTAATCGTCTCTGTAAAATTTCACGGTCGGTTATCGACCTTATTACAGAGAAAAAAGAATATAACAATTACGTCCTTTTGCAACGGAATCCCGAGAGGACATACAAAAACCCAATTTCCGGTCGCTACAAAAGTGTATAAAATAGTGAGAATCCGTCGGATTCTTAAAAATAATCAAATTTACATACTTAACACTTGTAGTAAACCAATGCTCTCAAAAAAAAAATACGCTTATTGACCTGATTTTCACGTAATATCAAGTTTAATTTGAACTTCCGGTATTGGATTTATTACGACTTGCTACGATAAAGCGACGTGACAGCAAGGCAACAGCTGACAATTTTTCCACACTTTTTTACCAGTCGTTGCCCGAATACAAAACGCATTGAATTTAGTAATTCTACGCTAATCGTTGGAATAGCTATTTTTTGATTTTTCTAATTAAATGTGAACACTCGTTAAACAGTTTACAAATGGACAATTTTAGTTATTACAAATTATGTTTCTCCCATATGTTAAAAATATCAATTGTACAGCGTCGCAAGTATGATCAGTGGTATGACTAGTGTGGAACGATAGGACTACCTCAACCGTGAAACTTATAATGAAAAAAAAAAGTATCGAACGAACGAAGCGTCAAAGCGCAAATATTTGCGTTTATTGGATGCCAATGACGAAATTAGATGACAGCTGCCAACGAGACTCGCGAAAGCACATCGAGATCAGCTCTAAACGCCTCGAGTCTCGCGACTTCTGACAACAATGACGAAACGATTCCGGCGAGTGGAACGATCGCTTCGCAACAGAGTACCAAACGGACTATTCCGAGGCGAACGTTGAGCAAATCGACTCTGTTAGTCCCTTACCTCATTGAGATTCGAGCGCAACTTCGGTTTTTGACAAAAATTCTCTCGTCTCGGTAGTGATTCGGAGCAGGTTGCTTCGAGGCAGCAGCGAAAAAAACGAAGAAAGAAGAGAAAAGTTGCGATCGTAGAATACCACGAGGAGAACGAGAAGGCGCGACGATCGACACGTCCTGAATTCCTTTACGACGAGTACGAGGAGGACGTACCCGCGTTTTGGTTATCACCGGAAATCAAACGTCAACCGCGTCCATCCCAACTCGTAAACCTTGCAAATCCATTTTCCTTTGTCCGTCCCATTTTCCGAGGGCATATCGAGAGAACTTTTCAGGCGGATACGACCATTAATACGGACGAATTTGACGTTTTAGCTGAAAGAATGGCCCGCAACGCAGGTGAGTCGCGAATCCTTTGAGAAGACGTCCATTCGGAGGAAAAGAAATCCTTAGACATTGCCTGCTCGACGTGCTATTGCTCTCATGAACGTACAAGCGAGTAGTTCAGTGATGCCTTCCTCGTTGAGGGTAAAGCTTTTGAGCTTTCAATTTTTCAGCCGGTTCCTGAGGTGGAGACCGGGAAAAAGATGACGAAGAAAGCCATGAAGGAACAGGAAAAAAGCCGAGCTGCTGCGGTTTCCGCGGAAGCTGACAAAATCAAGTAAGTTCGGCCCTTTGGCTGAGTCCACATTGCATCTCCATAACTTTACTAGGACCCTAGTTTGGAAGCATTCTTATTTCTCCTCCCTTCATCCTTGGAAGTTACCCTTCTTACTAAATTATTCAACCAGAGTTGTTCAACGGGGTATCCCTATCCGAGAGCCCAATTTGAACGGTCAAAATGATGCATTTTTTTCTAGTAACACATTGGTTGGAACAAATTAATTTTTTCCCAGCATCTTGGACACATCTTTGCTGTTAGAATGTAATTTTGTAGTTTTGCAAATTGTAAATGTAGTTTTGTAATTACACATCTATTTAGTATGAATATCTAGCTGTTCGAAAAAATATATTTTTTTTTTCGATGTACGAAATCGCCGACTACTAATATTTTCTTTTGTTATCTTTTTCAGGCGCTCCGCGGCGTGACATTTAGCATTCACAATTTTTGTGATTTTTGTGAAAAATTTCGTTATAACTGCTCATAAAATGAAAAGTTTTCGATTAATCAGGAATTCCTTACGTACTTCTCTGCGAAATGCAATTAGGAACATAACTTTTAAATTTGAAGTTAATCGAGTGAAAATTGTTGAAGTTATTTGGCACGCCAATTGGAAAAAAGCTGTTTCGAGAAGTTTCGAATAGTCCACCATTTTGTACATCGAAAAAAAAAGTTCTAACAGCTTGATATTTATACTAAATAGATGTGTAATTAATTTTATGAGTGAATCACTTTTTGATACGAAAAAAAATTGTTAAATTCGCACATGATTATATACCCGTTAATGTGGCCTAAGGCCTTAAATGTAATCTGGAAAGAAGATAAAAAAAATTTCTTCAAACATATCCAACTGCCTACGGGTTCACGGTCCACTTTTGAAAATTTCTAAAAATACGAAAAATGACAGCTTCTCCAAAGAAAACTGCATTTTTCTCTTGAAAAACTGCATACTGAAGTCATTGTCGTTAAAAAATGGTTCATCCAATAAAAAAATGCGATCGTGAACCGAAAATGACGACTGTTTGAACGCTAACTGTGCAAATACAAGTCAATGGGTGGAAGTTACTCAAGATATCAATCCTGCTATGTCAAGATATGTAGTTTCGCGATAATTGCGTTTGAAGTTTTGGTACATATTTTACACGATCTTGTGAAATATTGTCGTCTTACCGTTAATCAGCGATTCCGGCACCATATAAGTGTCCTTCCTCACCATCGAGATCGTGTTGCACACAATGTGTGCAATCTGCGCGCATTTCTGAGTTAAGGGGAGGGTAGGGGTTTCAGCGTGGAAAAAAAACTTTTTTGCGATTTTTTTTTCATCTATATGGATGGAGTAAATTTATTGAAACCTTTTGTACATTGTTCAGTGTCATTTCAAGAATATTCCGTGAAATTTGTACGCGAAAATATCCACAAACAAGCCGGTGACAAAGCTTTTCCAAGAACGCCTTTGGAGAACACGATTCGCGGTGTTCACTGTGTCTCAGCTAGAAATTATTTGAAATCAAGTACCATTAAAATTTAGTCAAAGTATCATCAAATCCTCCCACAACGATCTTTGATAATTTTTTTTTATTTGCTAAATTTTTGGTTGTCATGTAAAGTGAAAAGTGCTATTTTTCACGAAAAATTCTTTTTCGGAGTTCACAGTGAGGGATACCCCCTTAAGATTGGGCAGTCGTTGGGTTTAAACGAAAACGAACGGCCCAGTTCGAGAATAAATGAGATTCAGCATTCTGTCAGTGTCACCCACCTGAACTTGATATTCCCTTATCGGGACTCGATCAAGCAGTATTGTGCGGAAAACAGCCGCGAAATGCACTCGTGTTTAGGCTCTGAAAAGGCCTTGCAACCTACTACTTCTACCCCTTGGCTTACTTTATCCCCTCTTGCGTTCGCTGTACGAATCGGGTGTTAATTTCGGGGCTTCGCACCAGTCGAGATCCGCGCACTTGGGTGCTTCGAAGAACGGTAGCAGTTCGGGAACCGTTCGATCAAACGGGAACACGTTTGAAAAAATAATTTAGAAAATTAAACTGTAAATTGAACGAAAAAAAAATGTACGACTCGTTGGCTATGATTAAATTTTTTGGCAGTTATGCCGAGACTGACAAGGAAAAGACGAAACGTCAGGAAGAACGGTTGGTCCCATTAAAAACGAATCACCGCGATAATCCCAAAAAAAAAATCGTGACAAAATCGCAAAAATATCTCATTCTCAAACGAGCCTGGTTTTTTGCCGTCCAGTAATCTTCTCATCCAGAAGATGCAAGAAGAAATACGACTGGAGACGGACAACGCCGAGAGACAATTACGTGACGACGAAGAGAAGGCGTCGTTGCGACGAGTCCAGTTGGAAAACACTTGGTACACGATTTACGACAAGAAGAAAGCTTTTATGGACTACGTACTGAGTGAAATGGAACAGGAAGAAGTGAGCATTGGCGATTTCTCTTCGACGCAATTCTCGTGCTACAGTAGTGCGAAAAAGTTGTCCCGACAACACGTTGATTATAGGGAGCGTTCGTAGTTGTCTACTGTGAAGTTTTTACAGAGCCTATTTTGTTATCGATCAAATTCGGACGAGAACCGATTTGATCAGAGATTGTACGGGTGACTCTCGGTTTTTAGTGGTCGAGATACTTGAGCTGCGACGGTTTACCTGATCCCGGAGTTTTGCCGGATCTCAATACATATCTGTTCCTCTGGAATTTGGAAGATGAGGAGGCTAACATGGCGACGGTGAAAAAAAAGTGTCAAGTCGTCACTTACGTGAGTAACTCGTTTTTCTCTCTTCTAGGTCTCCAAAGCTGCTCCCCACAATCCATCATTGAGGGGAGCAAACGGGGACAACTACTTGTAACGTGGCAATTGTACTTTCAGCTGTTGGCAAGGTTAGACGATATAATTGATTCTCCAATCATCAATACACCGAACTACATCGAAGAGTGTAAAACGGTTTGTAATTACGATGTACCGGACAGGGAAAAATGGGATTTTTGTCATGTATCGTGTATTGCGGGTTCAATTCAAGCCTATTTTAAGGCGTTACCCGCACTGGTAGCGCAAAAAAGGCCTTTTTCATGATTTTTTTTAAAGAAAACTACAAACCTTTTTAATCGATCAATATACCATCTTGAAGAACACATCTTGAAGAGCTTTCAGTAATTTTTTTATTGAAAAATATTACATTGTTTAGTGGCAAATGGCCGTCAATGAAATAATGTTTTTATATACACGGTTTGCGGTGACCAACATTGCGGCGAAGTGGATCATCTGAAAAAAAAATGCGGATGGATTTAGTCAAATATAAGTATAAACTAGTCTTTAATCGAAGGATTTTAAAAAATATTCATTTCTCACAAAATGGCGGACAGTCAAAGTTAATGGTTCGATTTTAACGAAAAAAACGGCCGTTTTTTGGCTATAAAACGGCCATTTTTTTTCGAAAAAAAAAATCGAACGATTAAAGACTACATTTTTATGTATTAAATAAGCCTGCAAAATTTCAAGAAGATCGGTTCATTAGTGTTCGAGTAATCTTGGTCACCGACTTCCGAAATGCCATTTTGAGAAAAACGCGTTTAAAGTTTCAATTTTAGTTCTTCAATTCACGGATTCTTCTCTTTCAACGCTCATATCTTAGTCAATTTTGTTCGGATCGACTTGAAATTTTCAGGACATACTCTCAGATACTTATACTTCAAAAAAATGCAATAAAAAAAATCGATTTTTTCAAAATCGCAAGTGGGGGTAACCCTTTAATAGGTTTCCGACTGATTTTCTGTTTTTTTAGTCCGTTTTTACACTGGATATGATTATTACGAAGGTTACTACCGAGTCGTCGACAAAGTGATTTTTCAGTTTTTATTTCTTCGCGTTCCATCACTTCATCATTTACCACAACATTTGGCACACTATAATCGATAATACGAATAATCAACACAAGCAAACATCAATCAGAGCAGCGGTGGGTAAAATAAATTCATCGACCATATAAAATGTGTTGGGAGCATGGATTTTCAATAACAATGATGCCGAAGAGTTGTTGATGGATAGTTTTGACAAATATCGTGAATATATTCATACATATTATCTTGACATGATGTAGATGAATAAATTAACATAATTATATCTTGATATATATATTATATACATATATCTTATATACAATATATATATATGCATATATTAATATATATTGGTAGATCATAAGTTACAATCTGAAATGAAATACGTTTCCGTTGTTCAATCTAAGTTTGCGACTTTTGTACACATAGATCAGACAACTCTTCAGGGATAAATTGCAAAATTGGCTGGACCTATCGAGCTATCGTTTACTTCGACAAATCGAAAGAGACATGACCAGGGAAGATCTGAGAAATGCTCGTTACACCAATCAAGCGAACGAGATGATTTGTTGCATCTGGGCATTGATCAGACTTCCCGTGAGCATGAAACAAGTCAACGAACGAGACAGGTGAGGTCGAGAGAGTCATCGAAATACTCGTACTACTTTGATGCGTCCGCATATTTTTGTTTCAACCTCGTGTTTCAATGATTTAGCGTTTGATCGTAAATTCGCCACTGCGTTACATTTCAAGGAAAAACATCGAAATTTTCTTTCGCGAAATTGACCTGACGGTGAAATTGCCGATCGACGTGGACTGCTACTGCATGGCGATACGAGCTTTGTGGGTTCAATATGATCATTACTCCGACAACGGAACGTCTCACGCGATGCCGGAGTTACCGGAAGAATACCAAACGAACGAGGGTGAAGTTAAATTATGTCCAATCGAAGTGGTGCGTTAATTGTTCAATAACGCATTTTTTGAATTCCACATTACAGAACTTCTGGCGTGCTGTCAACAAGAGTACGAAGAAAAGTTGCGAATTCGGGACGAACAGGTCGAAGGTCGTAGATTAAGGTTGGAAGAGAAAAAAGGCGAGCTGGAAAAACTTATGAATCCGGCGCAGGTTGTTCCTCCAAAGTCCGAAAAAAAGACAAAAACCGCTAAGAAGACACCATCCCCGACTGTCACGAAGGTGAAAAGATTAGATCCGGAAGTGGAGCCTGAACGTTTGCCATATTTACCAACACCGGAGGAAGTTATGCTAATGAGAGAAGGCACGTTTCGAAATAAAAATGAGGGTTACGAACGCATGCTGATGGGACCGTTGAAAAAAATTCTAATAAATAAATGATAAATTTACAGACGAGACGAGGAAAAAAGTGCGAAAACTTTTGTTCACTAGATGCGAGAAGACTGAAATAAATCTGCGAAAATACGCGATTCTCGGTGGAATTTATCACATCGATCTGGTTCATCAACCGCCCCAGCCGAAGGACATGCGACGAAATATTTTTCTCACTACTCGTAACGTTCAACTTACATACCTTTTTGGGTTTTTATGATCCTATATCGCTTTCGGTTTTATCGCATACTTGTCACTTCTTGACTGATGTCAGATACCGACACTGAAGAATTTTCTGAGTTCTTTACCTTTCCAAGACCGTCAGTATGTTACCGACGGATGGTAAGTTATCGGCACTTGGCGGAAATCTAATATTTTTCGGAGTTGAAGAATATCGGTAGATCACTGACTGATAGTAAGTCACCGACACTCCACGAGTTTCCCCAGGTTCCAAAAGTTTTGGACATGTTGGTAAGTTACCGACCGATGCTGAAGAATCGATACAGTGGAACTCTTAGATTCCCTAAGTTCGATTTTTTGGAATGTCGGTATGTTACCGACTGATGATGAGCTACCAGCTCTCTGCCATTTTTATGAATTTTTCCCAGTTCGAACTTTCTTCGGAATATCGGTATGTTACTGTCTGATGATAAGTTACCGACCCGCCATGACATTCTCAATTGGCTGGACCTGAAATTTTCCTGGAAGGTCAGCAAGTTACTGACTGATGGTAAACTACCGGCACTCCTGAAAATTCTGAGTCTGAGTTCAAAATTTATTCGGAATGTGGGCTACGTTATCGACTGAGGATAAGTCACTGACTACAAGATTTTCGTAGTGTCAGGGCTGGTAACTTTTTGGGAATGTCGATAGGTGACCGACCGATGGTAACTTGCTGACAGTTCTGACAATGTCAGTCGAATAAATTAATTTATATAGTGTTGATAACTTACCATCAGTCGGTAAAATACCGACGTTGTCCAAAAGTTCTCCGACCTCAAGAAAATTTAAAAAAGTACAGTATCAGTAGTCGACCGACTTGCCATCGGTCGGTAACATAGTGCGCGACCCAGCGGTTACCACTACAAGTAGTGACCCAGGTCAACGCTCTTGATGCGGGAGATCGCCAAAGTCGCACCACTGATCATGCCTGCACTACTGTCGGTATCATTATAATATAAACTCATTGGATGAACAATGGATTTGTCATTTTTTCCGCATGTTACACGAGTTTTTGCATCCACTCGGCTGATTTTTTTTCTCACCCTGGGTAATTTAAAACAATTATTTGCAGTGCAACTTCCCAAAGAGCTCAAATTCGTACCATTTTCGAAACCTTACAAGGCGCCACCATCGGCTCCAGATTCCGAGAGAACGCCGGAAGTCATCGAGGCTGAGATGAAGGCTCTCGAGGCCGCGATGGAAGCTCTCGCATTGGTTACGCTTAAGTACGTTTCGTTTGTGTATCTTGGGACGCGTAAAAAATATCTTTTTCTTTATAGTTTATGCATTTGACCGGAATGTCCGTCGACAATATTTATGGCAATGCTCGTTCTGATTTGCGCAGACTCCCGGACAGCGTGCTCTGGTTCGAGCCACCTCTCGTGGCCCACTGGATACCCGAACGAAAGATTTGGTCGACCCAGGATGTCCACGACATTAAGTACAACGAGGAGAAGCAGATAATCACGTTTCGAACCGGTAGACTGGGTGTTCACGGTTGTGCGTCGTATCGATTCATAAATTTGCCTTATCAGAGCTGGGAAATGAAGCCGGAAACTGGGAAGAATATACAGACCGTGCGAGGGGTAGTTTTGAGTATAACGGCAGCTATCGTGCAAGCTGAGTTTCTGGTCAGAGTACGTTGGATATCTACGAATTGCCGCTGAGGATGTCGAGTCACAAATCGCAAATGATAAGAAAATTCTGAAAATTTGGTACGCGTTTGTACGAAGTATTTCAGAGGTCGTGTAAAAATTTTACGACAATTAGGAAGCTCGTTATTGATCAATTAACATTCACAAATTAAATGTTGTCTTATGGAAACTGATGTAACTTTGCAATAAGTTTTTTTTTTTGACCTCTCAATTTTGTAATATCTACAATATACTGAAAGCAACGGAAACAAAACGAAGTTTATTGATACATTTTTTTTAATTTCTTTTAAAAATTGTTCTTAACAAAATGTTAATTTTTTCATAACGAGCTTCCTCATCGTCGTAGAATTTAAACACGACCTCTTAAATACTTCATACAAAAACATACCAAATTTTTCGAATTCTCTTGTCATTTTTTATTTCAACCCCTAAGGAGGTTGAAGTAATGATGATAGAATTCTGAAAATTTGGTATGTTTTTACACGAAGTATTTTAGGAGGCCGCGTAAAAATTTCATGACGATTAAGAAGCTATTTATTGTACAATTAACATTAACGTGTTTCATGGGGACTCAACATCCTCAATATCCCTCGAAAGCTTTAACTCCCTTTGAAAAACGTCGAACGCGTATGGAAACACATTCCTCGCGTTTTCCAGATGGAAAATGTGGAATTTTCCTCCGGCTTCAAACGACACACCGTTATCAAGATATTCATTAATTTTGGCGTTTCATTTGCGCAGGAAAATTTGGTCTGTTTGCACACGTTGATTGGAGGCGCGAATGCTGCGCTTCAGGAGCTCGTCGGGCAGTTCATGAAGTTACGCTCCCTCATACGGGTACTCGTGATACCAGCTGCCATTTGCACGAATCATTGAAAGTCTATGTGGATTATATTGTTCCCGAGACTTCCCGAGTTTCACTTCGCTCACCTGACCAGCCGATCTTTTTTGGGCTATTCCACAGAAAATGAGAGCAGGCGGATGCGATTTGTTCCCGGAACGCGATGCTTACAGTTACGTCAAGGGATTGCCAGTCAAGCACGTCGTGACGGAGAAACATTTGCGGGCCTGCATGGGGCTTCTATCGCCTGCTTACAGCTTCGCCTGGTCCCGATGGAACGCCACAGTCACGCCTCGGCAAATTGTCATCCAGACGAAGGAGCTGCACGGTTGCGTCGCCAAAGAGGCAAGTTTTGGGTCGAAAAAGTGCTGAAAAAAGGCAGCTTAATAAATACCTTGATAAATAGCTAATAGCTAAAAATGTCAAATCCGAAAGTTGAATTCGTAGTAATGACCGTACCTCCTTAAGGCGTTACCCCCACTTGTAGCGCAGAAAAAAGGCCTTTTTCATGAATTTTTTAAAAGAAAACTACAAAACTTTTTCAATCGATCAATATACCATCTTAAAGAACACATCTTGAAGAACTTTCAGTAATTTTTTTATTGAAAAATATTACATTGTTTAGTGGCAAATGGCCGTCAATGAAATAATGTTTTTATATACACGGTTTGCGGTGACCAACATTGCGGCGAAGTGGATCATCTGAAAAAAAAATGCGGATGGATTTAGTCAAATATAAGTATAAACTAGTCTTTAATCGAAGGATTTTAAAAAATATTCATTTTTCACAAAATGGCGGACAGTCAAAGTTAATGGTTCGATTTTAACGAAAAAAACGGCCGTTTTTTGGCTATAAAACGGCCATTTTTTTTCGAAAAAAAAAATCGAACGATTAAAGACTACATTTTTATGTATTAAATAAGCCTGCAAAATTTCAAGAAGATCGGTTCATTAGTGTTCGAGTAATCTTGGTCACCGACTTCAGAAATGCCAATTTGAGAAAAACGCGTTTAAAGATTCAATTTCAGTTCTTCAATTCGCGGATTCTTCTCTTTCAACGCTCATATCTCAGTCAATTTTGTTCGGATCGACTTGAAATTTTCAGGACATATTCTCAGATACTTATACTTCAAAAAAAAGCGATAAAAAAATTGATTTTTTCAAAATCGCAAGTGGGGGTAACCCCTTAAAGTCCAACGAATACGATGCAGAGGGTTGAAAATGATAAGAAAAGTCGGAAAATTTGGTATGTTTTTGTATGAAGTATTTAAGAGGTCGTGTTAAAATTTCACGACGATCAGGCAACTCGTTATTAAAAAATTAACATTTTGTTAAGAACAATTTTTAAAAGAAATAAAAAAAAATTTATCAATAAACTTCGTTTTGCTTCCGTTGCTTTCCGTATATTGTAGATATTACAAAATTGCGAGGTCAAAAAAAAAACTTATTGCAAAGTTACATCAGTTTCCATAAGACAACATTTAATTTGTGAATGTTAATTGTTCAATAACGAGCTTCCTAATTGCCGTGAAATTTTTACACGACCTCTGAAATACTTCATACAAAAACATACCAAATTTTCCGAATTTTATTAACATTTGCGATTTGGGACTCAACATCCTTGAGTGCTGCCATTTCCGTGTATCGGTTCACCACATGCTAATGAATACTCTCGTCAGCAGCAAACGAACACGATGCTGCTGGTGACCCCCGTGCAATCGAGCGCAGTTCAGTGCACCGAGGTCAGCCCGGAATTTTCCGAGCAGCCAGTGGAAGGAAACGAGTCCAAGTTATTCGCAGATATTTATCATCTGGCCCTTCACAGTGCAGGAATCAAGAGTCGATTGATGATAAAAGCGGTGTCGTTCAAGCTGGCGACCACCGTGACGGACTTGCTCGAAGCCACGAACGTAATATCTATGTCCTCGTGACTGCAACATCATCTGATCGTCTTCTGCATCATCTACTTCCGGTTTATGTATGGCGACCAATAAAAATCCCTTTGCTCAATTGTTCCCGTTAGATGTACACTGGATCCGTCTATTATCAATTAAGGAATTAGTTGTGTAAGCTGGGCTGTCTGCTCTTAAGGGTTTGCATTTTAGACGCTAAAAAGGCTATTTTCATTAGTTTTTTGATAAGATTATATTATAGATATTGATATAAAAGTTGTTACACTTCATAAATACACTTTCGAAATACATTAACATTTTTTATTTGTTTAGTCATGTCACTATTTATAGACGAAAATGGTAGTTAAAAAAATGTCCTAAAAATGGTAGGTCTGCGCTGTTGATGAGATCTCGGAGTAGGATCGTCCGAAACAAAAAAATCAAACGGTCTTAGATTCAGTAGGTTAATGGCAATAGCGCATATCATACGATTTTCGATATATGCAAAAATAAGAAAATGGATATTTTTCAATCATGAAAATTATCCTCGAATTATCCATGAAAATCATGAAAATAAGCTTGTTTTGCGTCCGAAGTGAGAAGACCCCTTGATTAAAAAAAAAAGGCAATTAAACCCGTTATTGCGATCTATTCACGTCTAACGGAAAAAAGTAAACACCTCCCGCTTTCTTGAACGGCGAACAACTTTCTTTTCGTTTTTCCGAAATGTGATTAGTCTAGAAGAAAACGTGGCCATCCGATTTTACCGACCGAACGTGTGTCGTTAAAACGAGTTGGAAAGCTGTTAGATTTTCCACCTTTTACCTGAACGGTAGATAAGGTCGCGGGAAAACGTTTTTCGATGTAATATTCCGTGTACAGAGTCGGCATTCACTTACCGAGCGGGTAATGTTCCTCTATCTTGCCGAGGATAATGTTCCTCTATCTGGCCGGGGATAATGTTCCTTATCTTGCTGACTGGACATTGCTTTCCTACCTTGCCGACTGGACATTGCTTTCCTACCTTGCCGACTAGACATTGTTTTCCTACCTTGCCTACTGAACATGTTTTCCTACCTTGCCGATTGGGCATTTTTTCCTACCTTATCGACTGGACATTGTTTTACTACCTTGTCGACTGGACATTGTTTTCCTACCTTATCGACTGGACATTGTTTTTCTACCTTGGCGACTGGACATTGTTTTTCTACCTTGCCGACTGGACATTGTTGTCCTACCTTGCCAACTGGACACTGTTTTTCTACCTTGCCGATTGGACATTGTTTTTCTACCTTGCCGACTGGACATTGTTTTTCTACCTTGCCCACTGTACATTGTTTTCCTACCTTGCCGAAGAGTTCCGAGCGCGTGGCTTCGCGTCTTCGCTTCGACATTGCCGCGTCTTTGATTGCTCTGTGAAATATTCAGGGACCATTTTATCTGACCGAATAAAAGTATTTTTCCGCAAACGATTCATACAATAATTTATTTTGCTTTAATCCTTATTCGCTTATCGGATTACTACATTTACAGAACATGGGCCTGTGTTGTATGGTGTTCAAATGTAACGATCTTATAATGTTCAAACGTTGTACTAAGACAAATAAATTTGCTTTTTTTTTCGTTCTTGCCGACAGCTCGAATCTTCGAAATATTTGGCGAGCTTTTTTTTCGCGCTTTCCTATTGTTTTTCGATCATTTCGTTTATATTAAAATGTATAATATTCATAAATATATGGTAAAGTTGATAATTGGATGACACAACGCAAGGGACCACTCCGCGAATAGTTGGATTCTCGAATACACTGTCCTTCCGAAGATTCGAGCAACAATGGGAGCAGGAATGTAATGAAGGATCAAAGATAAAGGGGGCGATTTAAAATTTCCCGTGAAAAGCACCAACGACTAATCTGATCGACATTATCACCATCCTCATCACCATCATCGTCATCGTCGTGGTTTTCATTAACTTACATCCGTTCATTCCACGCAGCGAAGTAAATATACTCGTTTAACGCTAAGCGCAAAAATATGTATCCTTTTTCCTTCGTTTACGACTTGGCTAAAACTAATTTCCAGCGCGCTCGTGTACATTATAACATTATACTTTTCATTCTGTTTTTCGGCTTCCCTCCTCGTCGATCTTCGATTCTGGATTTTTGTTCATTTAAAAGACTGTACATTTGATCCGGCTATCCGTCCCCGTGTATTACCATCTGCTGCAAAAAACTTTCACATCAGTTCACAACGTATCGTTCGAAGATCCTCGATACGAAGTTGTACGTTCCAATTTTTCGTCGTCAATAACCAACACGTCCATCGAGAAGCAAACAACGATTTTTTCGATTTGTCCCGATCATCGAAGTGCTTGAACTTTATCGCCAAACCGTACATCGATCGCGATTCGACGAAGCCTGAACGAAAAACCGTTTCACTGTGACAATTGACACTTCCCTCGGCATTTTTCGGACAGGAGGCTTACGTTGGAGAATTTATGCTTAGAACAGCGTATCGACTTTTTTCCCCTTCGGACAGGCAAATGCAATTTGAACTTGAGATCCGTACAATGACATCGAATAATGGCTCGTCAATATATAACAATTATTTTTTACGAATTTAATAGTTGTCGAACTAACCGGGCATTATCGATATACGTATATAGAAATATAAAATCAAATTACGATTCGATAACTTCAACAATACTAAATTTCGATTATTCGTGTACAAGATCTTCCGTTTTTTTTAAATCCATGATTGCTTAACCCAGGCAAACTTGAAAAATCCTAATATCTTAAATATTTTCACGTTAAAAGCCGACTGCACGGGTGAAACTGATGTATCGTCAGTGAGGTGACAAATGTTGCCCGGATCTCAATGTCAGTGAAGCGTATATCGTTTTGCGACAAGTTATCTCGATCGAAACAATCGAAAAAAAAAAATAGTTTTTTTCTCGTTTTTCTCATCTTTCTAAAAACGCCCTAATATACACATTTTTGAACACTCGTCCGCCTAATTTATACAATAAATACGGGCCACGAACATTATTCGTAAAGGTTTCTCTCTCCCTCTCCTCTCTCTCTCTCTCTCTCTCTCTCTCTCTCTCTCTCTCTCTCTCTCTCTCTCTCTCTCTCTCTCTCTCTCTCTCTCTCGCTTTTATCAAACACGTCGATGCTGCAAAATCATATATGTATAAAACTTTTTTCTCCAACAACAATACAATATCCGAGGAAAACTTTTCGTCCAACAACTTTTTCTTCCCCTCTCCGCGTCAAGTCACGAATCGTAAGTTAAACGGCAACGACGTATCGTGTCTTCGTTTTTCTTTCTACTTTCTCGTTTTTTTTTCTCAATATTTCTGTCCATAGTATTGCGGGGGCGTCGGCTACGTCGTAGAATTTAGAGGGACATGTATCCTGTCATTTTAGAACGAGACACAGAAGGGAATTATAGACAGATATGAAAATGTTTTCGATCGATGCGTTGACTCATTGTTTAGTTTGCGTTTACGAGATATAGGCGTGTACGACGTTATTGTTAAAGCTATTAACATGACACGGACACTTGGCTCGACATGCTATGTGATAATTTTGCCTGAGTATTACAGATATATATATATATATATATATATATATATATATATATATATATTTATCCGTTTGCAAGCAAGATCCATGTTGCAGTACTCGCAACAATATCGTCTCGTTATAGAAGTTATCGATTCATTGCCCCAAGCCTTTGCTTTTTTGCACGTTTCGTTTTTTGCATTCGCGTATGCTTTTTGTCGCACAGAGATTGAGTAGATATGCACAATTGCGGAGGTCACACTTGCTGTTAATTGGCTCGTAACGTATATAACTTTATACACAAGTATCTAGATCTCCTTCAGCTACTTGGGCCCTCGTCCAACGAAATAACTATTTTTCCCCCATCTTGTTTTCTTCCTACTTCTCGATTTTCCCCTGAACCATTTCGTTCTGACGAAAAAAAAAACTAGACGTACTAGTTTTAGACGATGAGCTTCGCTTATTATCTTCGTTAATTAGCTAGACAACAATCAGATTAAATCACGCCGTACACACGTTCTAAGTACACTCCGGTGGTGGTGGTGGTAGTATGGGACAGCGCGAACTTTAAGCTATGAAAATAATATCTTTCCTGATTGTAAGGTGTATGCGTTCGTTCTCTCGCTCGCTCGCTCTTTCTCTCTCTCTCTCTCTCTCTCTCTCTCTCTCTCTCTCTCTCTCTCTCTCTCTCTCTCTCTCTCTCCCCTGTTTCTTATTCGTTCTTCGTATTATTATGAAAAAAATTGCATGACAAAAATAGATTACGACGAGTCGGGAGGGCGAGATGTGCCATGTTCTTGTTTTAAACGTTTTTTTAAAACATTCGTTCCCTCTTTTATTCTTCTCTACAAAACTTCCCTGCTTCGTTCCTTCTATTTTTTCTATGTTGTCCCATTTTGTTTTTCTCTTTTTACTTTCTGCCTTTCACTTTTTTTTTGCCTTGCCTTCCACTTCAACTTCCTGTCAAGATAAAAGAAATCTGTCGGCGGCGGAGGTTTCCAGAGAAACCCATACTATTAAGGCGATATAAAAATATTTTATGGAGGGCAAGATGAAGGAGGGGTCCATTTCAGAGCGCACCGGACACGGCTATGTTTTTTTTTTCGTTTTTTCGTCTGCCTGTTTCCTTTTTATTCTTGTTTTATCCTTCGAGCCGCCGGAAATAACGGAAATCGAGTACGTAATTCTCTCCACAGTCCCCAAAATGGCGATTCCACCAGTACACAGTACTTTGTTTCTCCTCGATCTTTCTTTTTCTATTATCTTTTTTTTCTCTTCAAACTCGAAGCGTATATATCCGCTATGAAACTTCGCTACTGCTAATTACATTGCGCAGCAAAAATAATGTCTTTTGAGCAACGTCGTATTCCGTTATGAGGTCCGTCAAGAAGAAAAGGAATAGAACAAATAACCGGGAAATTCTCTACTTCGTTGGTCGAAAATATCGTTCTCCCACCGCGTCTTTATCTCGCCTGAAACGTTGGAAAAAACAAACAAACGCAATTCTGAATTGGTGTCAACAGAGGCGATCAAGTCGAGTTTAATTTTCGTCGGAACATCGACGCCGATCGAAACATTATTTCTGGTGCGCAGGAGGATGAAAGTATAGAGAGACAATTGACGCTTTGATTATGTCGAAGTTTAGAATCAAGTATTCACGATTTATGATTTTTGTGTATGTGTTGTTTTTCTTTCTTTCGTTATGTCCAATGGAAAGGAAGAGAAGCCACGAGTAGCAGTTTCTGCGTTTACCCCCCCCCCCCCCCCCCCCGAGAGTATTTTTCTAACTTACGCAACGCAAACACACATTTTTTCTCTGCTTTTCCCTCACTGACGTCTCCTGTCCTTTATCTTTAAACGTAATTAATTTCCTCGTCTTTTCGATTTTTGTTTGCCGTCAACGCGAGGTCAGGTACATCACCCGATTAGAACATTCCGCCGTAAATATTATCAACGTAAGTGTGTAGTCTTCGAATGAGCGTTTTTTTTCTTTCGTACTGCGCAATGGTAAAAAGAGCGCAACAACTTTAACATCGAACATCTGTTAAACTTCATGTTCTCACCTATATGCTTTTTGTGGTTATTTTTTTCTTTTTCTTCGACTAAAATTGCCCCGTGGCCACACACCTTGATATACATCACGATATAAATTTTTTTTTTCATTCTTAATTAATATATATATATATATGTACCTAAATTACGAGACGATATATTTGCCAGCTTTTTTGTGTATATATATTTTGCCCTGCTTCCTCTCCTCATTTCTCGTCAATCACATACCATATTTACGCAGGCGGCATTTGCACTGCCCAAACAAAATTTGACAGATGGCAAAATTGCCTTATCGCAAAGTTCAGAACCGTATTGTTTTCGTTTTTTTTTTTTTTTCGTTTTTTTAGTATCACACACGTCTGCGAGACCGGTGGAAAAAAAATTCCCGAATTGATCGACAACGATTCCTTGTACGTCAGAGATGCTTTGGGAGACAACGAAAAAATCATGAAACTTCATTTTTCCAATCCCGATGCACTTTTCAATTACGTTTGTTTCCTGATTACACGAGATTAGCGATATTCGTGTATTTCCTGTGGCGGTTGAAATAAATTGACTTGGGCAACGTAAACTCGGATAAACGAATTGATGATACTAATTCCATTCGTCGAAAAATAATTTGGGCAACACACACGCTCTCTGTGTGGCTCCTTTTTCGTGTATGTACAAGTCTACGACATACAAATATTATCTATTTCTTGTGTGCTACGTAATAATTCGATATTATGTATATATATATATAATATAGCATTTAATTGTATATTTATATGTGTAACCATTTATTCTTAAACTATGTATACTTAATATTAATTACCAACCTGTTTTACAAACTAAAATCTACGTTTCCACTTGTGTACATTTTAGCAATACACAGTAGGGGCCTCTTCAATGCGATCGAAAACTATCCAAACACCCTGGCCAGTTAATTAAAGCAACGTTCGTAAAAATGAGAATGTCGAAAGAAAATGGAAAGAAATGGGTGCTCGTAATTATTACCATAATACAGTACAAAGAGTACGCGGCCGGTTCGTCAATAGTGTCCAAGTTTAATATTATTTATAACTTGGCACCTAAACGTTGTCGCGTCTCTTCGTACTCGTTTGGCAAGTCACTCGGAGCGAGGAAGTTCGTCTTTTTTTTCCGCACAATTCACGCTTAATGGCTCAAAGCGATTTTCGTATCAGCCGCACAATTGCGTTTGCAATAATGAGGGACTGGACAATCGTTTTCAACGATACCGATTTACCACGAGGTGTGACGAAATTATTGATAATACGATATCATTATTATCGTGGCTTTTTTTTCCAACAAACTATTTCCCTTCGTACGAAAGCAATATACCTTGGGTCTTCGTATGTTTACGTATGTTTTTTCGTTCGTTTAGGTGAATGTTCTTCGTTTGTGTTGTGTAATGTTATACTCTTTTTTTTAGGTCTAAGTTTGTTCGGGTTTTATTTTTCACATTTATTTTCATGTCAATTTTTTTCCCGATTCAATCGTACCAAGCAGATTCTTGAGGCGTATTTGTCCTGCGTTTCTACGTTATTGTTAACAACAGCAGACTATCAAGTCTAATACGATAACCTTTTTCTTTCCTCGTATTATTTATCCCTTCGTTTAACTCCTTATAGTGTATAAATAAGGTACACCGATCACAATTTACCGTTTAAAATTCTCGTACGCTTGGAAATTAATTCCGCGTTTGTATTATCTTCTTATTTCGATACAAAAGTTTCGTCAAACGTGTCTACCCGAATTTTGCGAGGATTGAAAAAAAAATGGATTTCTTCTTCTTTCGTTCGACGTCGATTCGACTGGATTAAGTTTTGTACTCTCGCGAAGTACATACGCAAATGTACGTTGTTTTATCTTCATCGTATTTCGGACTACGGAAGTACAGTGGAATCGAACCGCGTGTCGAAAATTCTGGAAGATATTCGGTGAAGCGAACACCCTGTTGGAGACTTAGTAAAAATGCATTTAACCCTGAAACGATACACCATGGAAGAACTAAAATTGAAGCCACGAATATTTTGAGGCCGATCTACCATTTTCCTGTCACGTCGAATGCGCGTGTGTGCATTTTTTTTTCTCGAAATAACGAAATTCATCAACTGCCCTGAAGTGGCTGAACGTTCAACGACGAATTTGGATTTTTTGGTTAATCCCCGTAAAGCGGTGCACCATTCGAGGGTTAAATGTTATTGCCAAAAAGCTTCTAAGCTATCTTCCAAGGATATCGTACGTGAAATTTGAGGAAAAATAAATTAATCAAATATTGGAAAATGTTCTTGCTGTCGTATGCGTTTTTCTTTTGTTTCTATGCATCGTAAAATTCTGACATGGATACGTTTATTTATTGTACGGAACGAGCGATATTTGTATTTTTCAATTCGCAATATATATATATATATATGTATATTTTTCTGCGCTCGAACATCTAAGTTTTCGGCGTAACCAAATAACGACAATACACGTATACTGGTGAAACGTGTAGGCAATCCAAAAACATTGGAACAAAAAAACGAGGAAATTAAAAAAATCCTAGAAACAAATCGCGTTCCAAAAAATTCATAATTCGAGGTCTCTACGTGTTTCTCATGTTTCGTCAAAGTTCTACTCATCGCGTATAATCCCGCGAAATGCGTTTTTTTTTTTTAATACCGTATAAATTCGTTATTGTACCTCCCGTCCGTTTGTTCGTTTATTTATTCTTTTTTTTCTCTCTCTCTCCCTCTCTATCTTTATAACCCCAGAAATAACGCACTGGAAGTTCGTTTAGAATAATGCTCGGGACGAGAAACGTCTTGTAGTATAGTGTAATTCTGTGTTTGTTTTCTTTCGTTCCTTCGGGACTTTAGTCGCTCCGTCTTTTTTTTTCGGTCCAATGAAACTACGAATATATTTTTTTTTTTCTCGTTCGTCGATTTCCCTTTGACATTCGACCTTGATCCTAGCGTCCTTTTATTACCGAGTTTTGCATGCTCGCTTCGGAGGAAATACTTTTGCTTTTGTCGACCTATCGATATATAGGTGTGTGTGTATGTGTGTGTGTACAGTTGATTTCCTCTCGAGTGAACTTTTGTCGACCTTTCTGCCCAGCACGTGGCCATTCCGCCTTGCGAGCTATCCAAGCACAGCAGTCGTATGCTCGGCTATATTTACAAAATAACTGGCGCGCAATTATACATGGCTCAAGGTGGAGTTGGTTAATGTCTCGAACGACCCTCATCCACGCGCGACATGGGCTATTTGTATTTTCTCCTTCACTTCCTTCGTTATCTTTTGTTTACATATTCGTGCAGATCGACTCTCGGGTGCTCGAAAAAAAGAATTTCACACGCTTGGGGAATTCAGCCGTTTTCTTCGTCTCTTATTTATTCTCGTATTTTTCGTCTCTTTTTCTTATTTACGTTTCGCAGTATTCGAAGAGCGCGCTCGAGAGAGAAAGAGAGTGAGTTTAAAGAATGTGTGTTGCGTGTGACGAGCGTTCGCGACGATCAACGCTAAAAGGCGTTTCGTAACGAAAGATCGGCGAAGCCCTTTGCCATAGGGCTTCGTACGAGCCGAACGACTTTTTCGGCTCCGCTCGACAGACCAGTGAAAATGGATATTCGAATCAACAGGAAAGCTCCGTTTCCCTCGGGTTCTCTCGTTGTTCGTCTCTTTGCCGCTTCTTCCATTCGTTTTTTTTTGCTCTTGTTTCCCAAACCTTTCTCGCGGTTGAGCTTACTCGGGCTTGAGACGGTGCCACTGTACGATCGTTTGTCTCGGCTTCGTGATCATGTCCTGCCAGTGTTTCGTTTCGCTCGCCCCGCTGCCGTTTTTACCTGTGAACACGAACCAGCGAAATATTGTACTCGACTATATTCAAAATATTGATCATTCTCTTGTCATCATCAAAGAGTATGTTCAAAAAGTATTTTCCATCATTTTATCGAGTAAATATTCATCATTTTCGTTTATTTCAATCTTTTCATTCGGTAAATTTAATTTCTTTAATTTAATTATTAAATTCTTTAATTTAATTTCTTTAATTTTTCTTTTCTTTTTTAATTAATTTTTTTTTCATTTGATTCAATTTAATTATTAACATTTATTAACATTTATTAACTAATATAATTATTAACATTTATTAAATTATTTATTATTAAATGAATATTATTAAAAATAATATTTGTTAAATTATTATTTTGTATTATCAAATTTTATTAAAAATCAAATTGAACTAAATTTTTTCATTTAACTTTCTTTAATTTAATTTCTTTAATTTCTTCAATTTATTAAATTTATTTATTTAATTTCGATTCAATTAAAAAACGAACGATTTTTTTAGTTTATTTCAGTGTATTTCCGTACTCGTTCTGTTAGTTCGTAGTTATTTGTATTGATGGTTGCCATATTATCAACTTTTGAATAAGAATGGAGAGGAAGGTTTACTGGCATGTGACGTCACATGCGTCACGTGACTACATATCCGACAACGGGAGCGTTTTGGCGGTCTGGTTGAATATTCAAATTTTAATGCCGATTTATATGGTAAATATCGATATTGACGAAGATGAAAAAAATGTTGCGAGCACAGTGGGAAATAATGAATAATTTCGGGACAACAGTCGAATACCCTATTGTACGTGAGCTCTCGACAAGCTGCTATTGAGCTCAATTTTATTGCGGAACTACGGATCTCTCACCTGCCAGCTGGATACGACCGATGAGCTCGTTACGCCCGATGTTGTCAAAGTCCATCACCATAACGTCGAGCGAGCATTCCCTTATCTTTTCCCAGGGTACGTTGAACGAGAATTCCTCGTTGAACACCGGATTCAGGGTGCACTTGAATATCGGCGTTTTGCGCTTCTCGATTCTCTTGTCACCGAATTGCAGCCAAACTTTCACGTAGGGATCTTTGCAAAAAATATTTTTTTGCCCGTCTGTCAAAGGATTTTACGAAAATTTTTGTATTTTTTTTTTGCTCCAAACAACTTACCCGATTTTCCGTTGATGTCTTTGGCCTTGAGGTTTCTCGCGTTGAGGAGCGTGAGCGTTAGGACCGAGTTGCTCGGTTGGTAGCACAGAGAGCAGAGGAGCTCGCCACACTTGTCTTTCGCCGGTGGTTTAAGGGCTTTCCAGAAAGACGGTTTTTCCGAGAGGTCAACCTGCGAATGCGCAGACGAAAATACGTAAATGGCTCGATACCGACAAACGTCCAAAAGATTTTTGTCCTCCACTTCGACGATTTTTCAGCCTAGAGTTTTCATTTATTTGTAACTTTTCGAGCTACAACGGTCTATCCGGATATTCTTCTCATTGAGGGCGCGGTCACACTGGCGAGCTATTAAGGGGTTAGGCCACAGTGAAGGGTATAAAATCATGGGCGATATTAAGGGGCCAGTGCACTTCGGAAATTTCAAACCAAACGAAAGCAAGCCAGACTTGAAGAAATCGACGATGATGAGCAATCAGAAGGGATTTTGCATAGTGCAGGAATTGTCGATTGAGTTTAGGTAAGAGTTTTTCATAGTACAATCTTCGAACGCGTTTTTCTCGAAACAACGTTTTCAAAATCCAGCTCCATCGTATCTCGGAAACTAATGAACCGATTCTCTTGAAATTTGAACCACATATTGTAAACACGATTCGCAACAAGATGACCCTCGATGGTTTTCAAATTTTGATTTCTATTCTTTTTTTTTGCGAAAAACGCGTTTTCTTAATACTTTTTTCGTTTTTCAACTGCCATTTTTTTATTTTTCGATAAAACTTCATATCCGAGGGTCATTTTGTAGCTGGTGTCATACTGAATCTAATGGACTTTGAATTTTTTGTTTCAGACAAGCCGTTTCCGAGTTGTGATGGAGCTACCTAGCCCACCTATTTTTGAGGCGTTACGTTAAACTATAGTTTTTGAACTCAAAAATTAATAAAAATGAATGAATTTTTTTTTTAAATGTATTTCATGACTTTATTTATCAAGCCCAATAACTTTTTTTATTCATATCTTTTATAAAATCCTCAACAAAAAAAATCGCGAAAATAGCCTTTTTTCGTGGCTCCAAAGTGGACTAGCCCCTTAACCATTTTTTTCGTATAAAAACTGATTCGCTCATAAAATTAATTACACATCTATTTAGTATAAATATCAAGCTGTTAGGAAATATATATATATTTTTTTTCGATATACAAAATGGCTGAGTACTAATATTTTCCTTTGTTATCTTTTATAAGGCTATCTTTTAGATCAGTACCTAGAGAAGGACGTAAGGAATTAAAAAAATGTTGTTTTATTCAAAAGTTGTAGCTATTTGAACGTAAGAAATGAATTTTCAGTGAAAAATTTCGTTATAACTGCTCATAAACTGCTCATAAAATGAAAAGTTTTCGATTAATCAGAAATTCCGTACGTACTTTTCTGCGAAATGCAATTAGGAACATAACTTGCCAATTTGAAGTACATCGAGTGAAAATTGTTGAAGTTATTTGTCACGCCAATTCGAACAAAGCTGTTTTGAGAAGTGTTGAGTAGTCGGCCATTTTGTACAACGAAAAATAAAATATACGTATTTTCTAACAGCTTGAAATTCGTACTAAATAGATGTGTAATTAATTTTATGAGTGAATCATTTTTTTATAGGAAAAAAATTGTTTAATTCGCACATGATTTCATACCCGTTACTGTGGCCTAACGCCTTAACTGGTAGATGGAGTGCTAGTGAGCTATTAGCGAATGGGCATTATACGTATTGGTGAGCTACTAACTAGCAGAGAGCTAGCAAAATAGTATCTAGCGATTGGGCCCCACACCTACGGACGTTGAACTGGCGGATAGTACCAAGCGAGTAACGCTAGACAAGGAACATCCCTCAGGTGACACCCTTCGATTTGGATATGTTATAAAGCACCGAAAAGTAAACGATAGGTATTTTTTTTTATCGGCGGAAAAACGATTTTAAGGGGTGAAACCACTCCTCGAAAAAAGGCATCTCTAGGGTGGTTCACCCCTTCATTTTTTCTTTTGCAATGTCACTATAGTGGATTTTTCTCTGCTTCGGATTGGGAGGATTTTCGTTTTTGTTTCATTAAAATCGGTGGACTCCTCGTGTGTGAAACTGCTATATTACCCCTAGAGATGGCTTTTTTCGAGGGGTGGTTACACGTCTTAAAACCGTTTTTCCGCCGCTAAAAAAAAATACGTATCGCTTACTTTTCGGTGCTTCATAACATATCCAAATTTCAACAAAATCGAAGGGTGTCACCTGACAGATGTTCCTTGTGAGTCTCGTAGCTACATCCATAGACGTCAATCTGCGAGCGGGTAGATACTGTACTAGTCGAATTAGCTGAGCTGCAATTTCAGTAGTTCACAATGTGAACCAAAAACTAAATGAACTATTCTATAGCTATTTCGCTCTAACTTCGTAAATCAAATTTAACTAGCCACTAGCTACTAGTTAAGAGCTCGCAATGTGACCGCGTCCTCAAGCCCGCGATTCTTGCTCGGCTCGCCATGCGATTTCACGCTTCGAAGCACATTTTTATCGTCACAATGAAATTCCCGGTTAATATCCAACCACGAAGGTGACCCGTGTGCGCGTATTCGGGAAATGAGGAAATCCCAACTACGTTCATACGCGGAAGGACATACGAGAACGTTCATAATCGCGGACGGTACAAAAGCAAACGGTGAAGCGCGCAACTGCCAATTTTCGTACTTCAAACATCCTCGCTAACACGGTCTAGGCGAAAGCGAAAATAACGGAGGCGAGGGCGTAGACGCCGGCCACAAAGGGGCTCCAAAAAGGCAACAGCTTCGCCTCTCATTAAAAGTTTTAATCCCTGCACTACGATAATTGTCGAGACGAACTTTGTGGGAAGCACGTTCCTTCGTGTGCGAATTCGCCTTTAACTGGCTACATCTACCTAGCTGGGTCAAACGATTCCATTTTTCGAAAATATTTTTATTCGTATCACCTTTGGCTTTATACTCCCTGAAAATTTCATTGAAATATTCCTGATATTGAATGAGCTACAGCTTCTAACAGGCTTTTTCAAAGCACTGTTTTTCAAAACACTGTTTTCGAAGTTGGCGGACATGATATCTCGAGAAACATTTAACCCTACACATGGTTACCCCAAACCCTACATAAGGGGGCGTACATAAATTACGTAACGCAAAATTTCCCAATTTTTACCCCTCCCCCTCTCCCAACGTTACAGAACCGTAACGCTTGGCCGTAACCACGCCCCCCTCTATTCCGTTACGTAACGGGTGCTTTGTCGTCAATAATTGCGTTAAAAAAAAAGAAATAACTAATAATGAAAGGAGCGGGTTTATACTCATTTTATGAAGTATATATTCATCTAGTTTTATACCAATTTTTATGATTTTTTAAAAATTAACCCTCATATGAGGACAAAAAAAATCTCTTTATTGTCCCATCGATATCTTTGTGAAAGGTTTTATGATCTTTATGATCTGTAAATAAAAAGTCAACAATTTATCGATATCTATACAAATGTAGCTATCGTTATGCGTAGCCGTTTTTTTTCTTTGTTTTTTTCTTACAAAATGCCGACAGTTTGGACATTTTTTTTAATTTTCAAGTCGCGTTTTCGTACTTAAGCAATCTTTAAAAATAGTAATGATGAAAATGTAAAAAATCGGCTACGTGCAACCTTAGTCACGGCGATTACAAAAATCTTTTGAAAAAATTGAAAATCGGTTGAAAAGTTTTTGAGTATTCGCTGAGACAAGATCGAAAAGAGTAGTTTCGAGGAAATCGCGATCAAAGTTTTCGTTCCGTTTTTCTTCATATGAAGTTATGTTTTTTCTAGAATATTGATACTTACATTAAAGTATCAAGTCGCGGGCGATATGACGGTTTTTCATCTTCATTATATTTCTCAAAATAATAAAAGATTGCACTTCATCTATTCTGAACGTTGGATTTTGAATTTGAAAAACTTGAACATGCAGAAATTTTGCTATTTCTGGCAGTTTTAAAATCGTGACGTAACGCAAAGCCCCCCCCCCCCCCCCCCCGCCCATACGTAGACCGTAGCTCCAGGCTTACCCCCCCCCCCCCCGAAATTCCGTTACGTAATTTGCGTACGGTGCTTAATTAGTGAGAAATGCCAAAATCATTTTTCTTGCTTTATCAGTCGCATTTTTCACGGCCAAAATTCATATTATGTTTTTCTCCCATATCCAATTCTATTCTTCAGTCTTTCAGCGTTTGAATGGCAAAAAAACTTTCTACCACAAGCAGCTCGTTAGGAGTGTTGATTTAAAGTGCCGGGGTACGCGTAAGTTCACTGTTTCGTACAAATAGTGTAGGGTTGAAGGTTGTCGACTATCTCACTTTTGAAATATCAATCTTTATTTTTTAGTAGTCACGAAAAATAACGACTTTTTTCATGGATTTTGTATGCTCAAGTTTCAATTCGTCGCCACGTTGTTAAAAAAAAACGATTTTAAAAATCGACGATCGTCAACGACTCGGATTTATTGTTGTTCGAATAACGCGATTGGTTTTCAAATTTCAGATTGACCGTTCAAGCTGGAGAGTGTCCACCACCAAACGGCGCGAAAAAAATTTAATCATCTGCCGGCGGCCATGTTTTTCTTTTTCTGTATTTGTTGGTAATTTTTGTAAAGGCTCTCAATACATGTACCTATGTGTCAAAAAAATGCGTTTCTTTTTCACCAACCTTTTCTCTCGAAAAATCGTCACCTGGTCATTTTTTTCCTTACCGCAGCTGTTCCAAATTTTATTCTCACGCTACACGGGTTCTTCAACTTTATATTATTTTCATTTTTCACTCCCCCTAGCTCCTTAGGGTTTACATTTCTGTGTATGTGGGCACCGATAGCCGGAGATCTTAAGGCCTTAGGCCACAGTGACGGGTATAAAATCATGTCCGAATTTAACAATTTTTTTTTCGTATGAAAAAGCCATTCACTCATAAAATTTATTACACATCTATTTAGTATGGATATCAAGCTGTTAGAATTTTTTTTTCACGTACAAAATGGCCGACTACTCGAAACTTCTCGAAACAGCTTTTTTCCAATTGGCGTGACAATTTTTCCTCGATTTGCTTCAAATTTAAAAGTTATGTTCCTAATTGCACTTCGCGGAGAAGTACGTACGGAATTTCTGATTAATCGAAAACTGTTCATTTTATGAGCAGTTATAACGAAATTTTTCACTGAAAATTCATTTCTTAAGGAAGCTTTCCAGTGTGAAATTTTCAAAAAATCGATTTTTTTTTGCTTTATCGAATAGTATACACTCTTCCGAATATTCCCTGAAATTTTCATGCCGAAATTCAGATTATTTCGGTTACTGTACAGCATTTCTTGGAAGAAGGAAACGGAGCGCTACAGCTACAGCGAAACTTTGAACGCGTTTTTCTCGAAACAGCATTTTTCAAAACGGTGTCCAACTTGGAGGGCAGAGTTTTAAAGCTATCGAGTTGAATTTTTTACACAATATTCTTAACGTCATTGTTTATCGTGCTATGGAAGCTTTTTTTTTTTGACATCTTCCTATTTTTTTGTAAAAAAAACTGCCAAAAAAAATGCTAAAATCGATACTTTTTGTTCAAACCGGCGCCATTTTTGCAAAAAAAAAAAAAAAGCCTCAATAGCACGAAAGCCAATTATATACCGATCAATAATCTTTTTGTGTTTTTTGTTTCAGATCAAAATTGTGACCCCCAACGTGGACACCACATCCAAGTGCATTTTCTGCAACAATTGTTTCATCATTTTTATAGATATTAATTAATAAATAAATCGATCTTTAAAAAATTGTTTTGTATTCTTCAATACCCAATTAATATACAAAAAAAACCAGACCGATTAGATTATTTTTTCTTAAAAAAAAAAATCGCGAAAAACAGCGATTTTTCGGGCTGTCATACTGGAAAGCTTCCTTAAATTCAAATACCTACAACTTTTGAATAAAACAATATTTTTAAAATTCCGTACGTACTTCTCTAGGTATTCTAATGTAGAATGACGAGAATTTTTTTTTCTAGGTCAAACATTGCGCATGCTAAATGTCACGACGCGGAGCGCCTAAAAAAAGATAACAAAAGAAAATATTAGTAGTCGGTATGTTCATCGAAAAAAAAAATATATTTTTTCTAACAGCTTGATATTCATACTAAATAGATGTATAATTAATTTTATGAGCGAATCACTTTTTCATACGAAAAGAAATTGTTAAATTCGCACGTGATTTTATACCCGTTACTGTGGCCTCAGGCCTTAACTTTACGCGCAGCAGAATATTTAGACGAACGGGATTTTGTCATTGCGCTGAATTAGAGGGGAACAAACGGAAACGGTGAACGCGAAACATTAACGCTCTCAAGGGTTAGATCGGAGGAGACCCCTTTCGAGAAGTTATAACCACGAACAGGACGTGCTTAATTGCGCATATCCCAAAGCAATTAGACCGGGGCAATTGAGAGCATATATATGTGTGTGTGTGTGTGTGTGTGTGTGTGTGTGTGTGTGTGTGTGCGTGTGGATATATATAAAGGGAAAGGGAGGAAGTGGGCAACATTGATCCTTCAGCGACCCCTATTGCCACATCAATTAATTGATATATTTATGGGCAGAGAGATGCGCAACCAAAAGGAAAACAGGGAGAACATGGTCGAGGGGATAGATAATTACCTGACAGAGGGGCAAAAACATTTCCCCTATGGAGTCGTCCCTCGAGAATCTGTCATAGTCAAAGACGTGAAGATGTAGAACCCTGCTCTGCAGCTTTTGTATTGGAAAGCCTGAAAAAAAAAGACAACGGGACTTGCGATTTTTTCAATTGATCACGATGTGATGCAAACGAATGTTCAATGTATTTTTAATCTTTGGTGACCCGTTAATTTGTTACGCGTGTGCACGGAAGCTTGAAAAATATTTATTTTTCGTCGCTCCGTCCAGGAGACGGGAAAAGTGGAGGGATCTTTTCTTCAAAAGGGATAAAAGGACTCGGGATAGAGGTAAACGACGAGGGGGAGGCCACGAACTCGTGATATTATATATAGGTGCGAAATTGAAAAATGGACTATAGGGAACACGCTCCATACGAACGGGGAAAAAGAGTATATCGAATACTTTACAATGAGTTTTTTCTGTTAACGTATTGAACCATTTATCAATAGACCTGTCACTGACATGTGGCGAGAAATGTGGGGGGGGGGGGGGGGCTGAAAATATCTCAATTCTATAGTAAAAAAATGTAATTCTTCGTATGCAAATTCAGCCGCCTCGATCGTTAAAGTTCTAAACGATGCCAGGGATTCCAATATCCTACCGTGGCAACTAAGAAAGTATTCGACGAGAGTAAAAGTATACTGATCGAAAATTCAATGTCGGTATTATCGTCTTATACGCCTTCTGACAAAATCTAAGATTTTACTTCACAATAATAAACAATATTTCCTTTTCAATTATCTAGACTGATATTTTCTTCTCGATAATATTTATCGATATTCTCCTGATAATATTGAAAGGTATATTAATAACGCCCTAATTGCGAAAAATCGAAATGGAATTATCCACACCGACAATGCCGTTCGTAATTACGGGAAAATGCGTGGAATCAATAGTGTCGATATTAAAAAAAGCGTGTGACCGATTTCCGGATTCATCCCCAATGCACTTATCAGCGAATAATGTAGATGACGAAATGACACTTGGCTCGCTAAAACGGCCTAACACCGGGGTCCATTTTTCACCACGCACTATTTCCGCCACGTTTGATACACGCCCCCCCCCCGCACCCAAGCTGCACATCATCGAGTGGTTTTTAAGGAGGCCGGGATAACGCAAAAGAACGAAAGAAATTGCGATAGCATCGAGAACGTCGAAAGTATTGCGATGAAACGTCCATACGTTTGTGAAGTGGATCGAGAAAAGAGGGAGAACTGGCTACGGTCCAGATTTGACGTTCCGCAGGATAAGTGTTTGCTCGGTTCTTTTCTCCCGTGGATAACGAGAGAACAAAAGGGGGAAGAACCCATTATATATACGTATATATATATATATATATATATATATATATATATATATATACATATATAATATCTCGAAGAACGAGAGTATTTATGGAAACACTGAGGAACGAGGCGAATTGCGAGAGTGATTGATATCTGAATTAATATAAAGAACTCTCGAGACCGGAAAAAAGGTAGCGTATTCGAACAATAAAGAACGAGGCAATCGATTTACCTTCTTGTTTTGTTGTGGACATTTTATTTTCCTTTTTATCATAATGTAAAATTATTACTGATAAATATGAAAATATGTCATTCATAGTAAATGTCTGTTATAAACATAAAAGGATTAAAAAAATGTTTTCAAGTAATATTTATACATTATGAACAATCATCTTTCTAACTTATAATTTTTTGCCTTTGCCGAATCCCGTTTGTCTTTCGCCAAACTGAAATTGAAAAATCTCGTTCACGGTGTGAGAATTATTACGAATCGATTAAGTCCTTCAATTAATGCATAAATCGATACATTGTGAAAATAATATTTAGTTTTTACGATTTATGCCCTTCGAAATATACGATCCTGCAATAAAAG